>JAOXNG010000031.1:46101501-46118387 GCA_028566535.1 Scolopax minor
CCTTACATGTTCCGTCCAAGACAAATAGAAAGGGAGGAAAATAGCATTTCTTATACCAAATGGCCACTGAAACATTTTTTGGTGAACCATCAAAACAGTTTACGTCCACTGTTTCAGGGGACGATGATTTATGCAATGTTTCAAAACCTGTCTCCCGAGGTGTTCGTTCTTCACACTCATGATCCCTTGATGATACAGTGAAGTCATTGAATTCATTGCCAGACTTCAGCTCTAAGAAAACAAATCACAGGATTTCTCTATTAATTGCCTCTCTGATTCAGATATTCCAGATATTTAAAACCTCTTATTTCATATGCAGAAGAAAGAATACAGACTTGTAAAAAGAATCACATAATATCTATACTCTTCCACCTATTCCACTAACAGTGTTGAAAATCAAAGTTTCCAGCTTTAAGTAGCAACGGAATAATTTTAAAGCAGTGCACCAAGCTTTTAGATTTTCTTGAAAACGTATTGGTAAAATTTGCTGTTTTTCAGAAAATCTCAGTGATCTGGAAATCATACCAAACAAGGTGTCATTCTTTGAATGCTATGGAAAGATTTATTCAATACTAGTGAAATTTAACTAGGTTTGAAATTAGTTTTTGATCATAATTCCTGCTTGGAGAAATTGATACGAAGCTAGTGAGCATTGTATCCATTCCACAAGGTTTTTAAATGCTGTATTCCTACTGTATAATAGCCTATTTCATAGAAATATAATCTATGCTACAAAGAGTCAATTAATTCCAGTCTGGATAATGAAGGTATGTTCCAAACAATTCAGAGCTATCAGCCTGACACAGTCTGTTTGAATGGAGTTACGTTGCCAAGAGTTTCAGAATGCTCAAGGGTCTAGAAAATAGATGAAAGTTACAGAGCAAACAAATAATAAAATCAAAACTAAAAGTGGGGGATAGTGTTGTAAATCGGCTACGTGCCCTTTATCTGTGGAGATTAGTGCTCTCATTCTGCATTAGGACCTATAGTGAAAATAATTTTAATGGCTTCAATCTGATCCACCGGGTGCACTTTATCTACATTACAGATTTCACTACACCATTAAGAATGACATCCATTTTTCTTCTAAAGAAAGGTGTGGAACAGGAATAACAGAGGACACTTCACAGACCAGGATTGATGTATGTTGGCAGAGCAATGTGTGAAGACTGTAGGCCTGTAATAGCCAGGGGATTAAGTATGGATTAAGGAGCTCTGAAAGGGACTATTGAGAACTCTGTATGACCTTTGTTTGCACAATAGTGCTCATATTCACACCTTAGCATCACGAAAACCATTTTCATCAGTGCAGTTATTAACTATAATAAATTAATGTATATCTGAAGATCAGTAACCTATGGTAGCTTATCTCCTAGAAGGCTGGGTGTTGCAAATCATAAAAAGACTGCACTTTTCACTTATCCTGATCTAGAAGCATAATAAAAATGAGAGTAGGCTACATTTTAGAAATACTGCAATAATAATAGTAAACTAATACAGTTGTAGCGTTAATTCAGAATTCATTGTGGAAGCTGTACAAAGCTGAGGCTCATAAACATGAGGACTAGCTTGATTTATCACAGGTAATAATCCAAACTGGTTTTAGGGGTGTATTCTTTATCATTGTTTTTTTTACACTACAAAGTGGTTTTGGAGCATATTTCTCCTTTGTTCTGTTTTGGCATTTAGTTCAAGTTTAATCTTCTTGTACCAGCTCTTACACTCCCATGGGCTGTTTCTATTGCTCTTCAGATATTAATTCGTGTAGCTGTCCTTTACAATTACTTTCAGTCTCACTGCATCTGGGATCTTCTAAATGATAGAGCTGATCTATTTATGAATGTAACTATAGCAATTCCTAGAGGCTGGTTTTTTTGAAGCAGCTGTCTCCAACCTGGTTCCTGAGAGATGTAACTGGTACCATGTTGTCCAAGAGACTCTCTGACATTGCATGCAGCTAGAAACAATAATAAAACCTTCACACTGGCAACAAGAGTGACTTTGTAATATTGCTTGAGGTATATCAGCTCCTCACTGTCTTTTCCAGGTCCTTCCATGCCTAAAGGACTTCTTGGCTGCTGCAGAAAGCTTTGCTGGTCAACGCTGCAGCAGTGAATGTCCCTCTCCCAAGTCTAGCATTGTGTTTTACATCAGCTAGAAAATTATTCTTGGTAGAGTACAAAGGGAGACAGAGACCTGTAACAAGTTCCCACTACTGCTATGTCCCATCTGTAGTTTCTATATCACTTAGCTTGCAGAAGACTTAACTAGAAAAACATGCAAATACTGGTAGAAGCCTTAATTTTTCACATTTTTTTTCCACAAACTAAAATATCCTTAACAACAGATTCTATAGAAAAATACTACTTTGTTTTTTCTACCAAAAAGCTTCAGAAGTCTTAAGGGAGTTTTTGTATATTTACTAGTTGGCCATAAACTCAGAGTGAAATACTAACCCTGTAGAAAGTAATCAAGTTCCAACATAGGCCTCCATAGAGCCAACAGCTGCTGCTCTGAAAGCTGGGGCTCTTGTTACCATAACCACTGAGCTGGAGCATTGGCTAAAGATTCGTTTGGGACAAGGCTTATCCCACCTTACCTTCCACTCTGAAGCATCACTAGTTTCAACTCTGAAAAGATTCAAAGAATGTATCTTGTTTTCTTGTGATAAGCAAACAGGATATAAAACCCGAGTGGTGTAGTGGATTTGTAACAGAGAGGAGCAGGGGAGGAGACAGGAGGAAGGGGGACTATTGATCTCCAAGTCCTGCACATGCTGATATTCAATGAATTTGGCTGTCAGTAACAAAAGTTGATCCTTTCCATGTCCTTTGACCTCTACACCCAACGTGCTCTGTCTTTTAGAAAAGAAAAGCAACTTACTTGAGGGAAGAAAAAGATTAACTGAGTAAGTCTGTAAAAGGAATCGGTTTATTTTTTATACTCTTAAAACCAAAATATTCTCAGCAAACCCTTCTGTACTCTGAAACAAACACCCAATAAAGAAAAAAGCTGTTAAAATGAAACATTTTCCTTGGCAACAAGGTTTCACACTAAGCATGCTTCTGCTGAAATACCAGCAGTGAAATGTTTTGTGTGAAGTCAAGAAAGAGCCTTAATCTTCGAGTCATTGGCATTTTGTTTATGCATTCAGCATATGTTATTCTTGTTCCTATTGTTATTATAGAACATGGTTTAAAAACTAGCAAAAGCTTTGTCTTTGTTCAATGACAATGGTTATGAACAAATTAGAGTTCAAAAATGCATTTTCCTCTCTTATTTGAAATTCAAAGACACAATCTTTCATACAATGAGAGATTTCAAATGGTACTTGGGCAAAGTATAGAAAAATACATAATAAAAATCCATAGTATGATTTTTTTTATACATATACTCTGGTTATTCTCAGCAGATTGCTGCAAAGTGTTCATAATGTAACCTTAGGTTAAAACGAATTTTGCTCTAAGCATAAAATGCAGCAGAAGGTACAGAAGGGCAAAAATGTGAATGCTCATTTTGCTCATCCCAGGCTGATGGATGTGCTCCCATGAAAACCACAGGAGGCTTATGGGTTTGACGTTAAAACAAAGGAAACTTTGTGGGTTTTGACCTGCCTTGGCTTCATTCCTTCTTGAAACTTAAAGACTTGTGGCAATTTTACTCCTAAGGGCAAGCTCATCCTTAGTGTGGATCTATGGAGGTCAGAGATCTTTTATCTGGGATGAATTAGGTAACTAGGACCTCATGATATTCCACAGGGAGTTTGGTACCTTTGAATATCAAGTAATTTCCATCATTCTCCCATTAAGAAGGAAAAATGCAAAGGAAAGGGGGTTTTCCCCACAATCAGTGCAATCTTAATGAAATATAAAATATATCAGAGTGGTTTATCTGTGGGAGGGCTTCTCTCTCATGATGGCAGTAGGATGAAAAGCCAGTTTGCTGTCCTGTGCATGAATGCGAGCTGGAACAGTGTCACCTAACTGCGAGAATGGCTGTCTCCCAATGAGTGAGATCAGGTTTAGGCGATTACAGACAGCTCAAAGGAAAAACTATTGTAGGAGTTCAAACAGCCTTTGCAGTCTTAGAGAATCTACTCAGCTATAGATGTGCTCCAGTCGGATATGGACACAATTCAGTGCTTACCCTCACTCCTGTGCCTGTTATAGTTTTACCCTTCGGATACCACCTAAGCAGGGTAACGATAAAAGTTGGAGGTAATAAGCATTAGTGTTATATTTTTCAGTTTGACACCCCCCAGATAATTTTTTAAAGGACACTAAATTTTTTCAAGTGCATTTTTTTAAGATCAGAATCCAGTAGAAAGAAATAAGTGGAAGTGAAATTAATGGGTATTTTTTTTCTTCTTTTCCTGCATGTTGCTGTATTCTGCCAAAAAATCCCAAACCCAATCCTCAGATGGCACTACACTGAATTATGAGAGAAAGTAGAACTATATAGGTTAAGATTTAGAGATATATTTTGTACATTCTGACTATCAGTGTGGCCAATTACCTAAACCAAGAGGAATTTCTGTGACCACAGTCAACTCCGCTGCTGAGGTTACCTGTCTTCACTGTTACAATGTTTCATCAGAAATAATTTTAGAATAAGAAAGTTTGATGATGTATCCAGGCTTTTATACCTTCTCTGCCATTGATTCTGTGGAAAAAAAACTCCACTTTCTTTAGCTTACAATTCTTTCTCCAAGCATTCGCCAAGCTTGCTGTAGCTACATGGGTTGTTGAATCCACTTTCAAGCTTCAAACTATGTTTTAAGATGCCTTGGATCTACAGTTGAGGATGTATTTGTGCCTGTGCAGACATGACAATTAATTAACAGTACTCAAGGTGACATCCACTACTGCAGGTTTGCATCCTAGTCCTCTACTTCATTGTTCAGTGTCTGGAGGAGAGGGTGTTATTCTAGTACTAATTAACTACTTGTCCTTCCCTCCCTATTGCCACAGCAAATTGGTTACACACCATCTAGATAAATCTTTTTAAAACAAAAGGAACCAAATTTTTATTAATATCTGCAAAACATATAAAACACAAATTTGGTGGGATTAAGATGTCAAAATTGTTGCTGAAAACAGGTTCAGTTGCTGTGGAATTGTCCTGTCTGCCAGCATTTTCACTCATCGCCTGTGATAGACTGACTCTGAGGTGGAAGGGGCAGGCAGATTAAGGAGGAGAGGGGAGTGCTGTTCACAAGCCATTTAATTCATTGCTTTTAAGAAGAAGAATGACGGTGACTATTGCTTGACTGACTTTCAAGTGATTAGGGCAGGCTCCTACTCAGGATGTAACTCTTGGCTATGGGCTCTCATATGAATTGAAGAGGCTTCTGCTAAGGATATAAATCTTAATTACTTTTTATGTCCACCAAGCACAACATAAAATCTGTTTGGAGGCCAGTTTAGTACAGAGTAAACTGCATGATGCAAAGGCAAATTTAATACATTTGGAAAACTGTAACTGAGATCAGTTGTGTAAGTTACACAGACACAGTCAGTATCTTTCCAAAGAAAGAGGAAGAGTATTTACAGGATTTAGTTTCAGACATGTAAATTCAGGTGCTAATCTCAAGATCTTTATTCCTTCATGGGCTTTGTAATCAATGGAGCTAAATAAATCAGATGCAGAAAGATTAATTTAGTAGTCACATAGCACAGCTAGGTTTCACACAGTGTTATTCAAGTTGAAGTTTGCTCCAATCTCCTCTTCATAAAATTCCCCAATTTTACGTTGAGATCACAATTTCTTCCTTTTGTTGGCTTTCCAGCTGTATTATCTCTCCTTCAAAGAGCATTTGCCAGCCTATTGTGGCAAAAACGCCATTTGCATCCTTGCTTGTATCATTTCTAAGAGTAGTCATTTTTCTTTTATATACTTTAAAAATGTAAAAAGTGGTACAGCAAATGTAATATTCATGGGACGAAGGGAAACTTTTTAAAGAATTTGTGAGTAGATGCCTGTGTATTTCCAACAAAAATAAAGAAAATCATAGCACTACAGAAAAAAAAAAAAAAGAAATAACTTTTGTACAAGGACAACACTATATCAAGAGACAATAATTCACTTTGTCCTACCTCGGGGTTAAATGCTTGCTGCTGCTTGGGAAAGCTTGTGTTTCTTTTGTGCTGTGTATGTCTGTGAATGTTTTATGAATCTAATTGAGCTTAGGAATCAAGTTTCTTAGACAGACACAGTTTATTCAGAAGAATAAAGATACAGCAGAAAATTATTGATTCTTGAGGCATCTACGCCTTGTGAAAAATTAACCAGACATTCCTTCCAAATCAATACTATTACCCTTGCTGTTTCAGGACTTCTTAATCTGACCCACAGAGTGTTTCCAGTGCAAAATAGTCTGTGCCATCATTCCTTTCATAAAAGCTGATTTTTGCCATCCCTTTTGTCGACGTCTGTATCTCCCACTACTCTTTCTGGATATGCACCCATGCATGTCTCTGTACAGGGATACCTATGTTCATGAGAAACAGAAAGGCTGTCCTCCCATGTTTAACAAATTTAGAGGTGTGACAAATGCAAGTATCTTGGTCATAAAGACCAAGTCTTCTTTTACTGGTAGACCTGAAAACACAAATGTTACACTCTTCCATGATGTGTAAATGCTGTTTTGGAAGAAACCATACTAGGAGATTAAAGTCCATTCAGTATCCATTCCCAAGGGATGTCTCTTTTGAAATTGAAATTAAAGTTCACAGTTACAGGTGCTAAATCTTGGTAAGATTTGCCATATCCAAAGAAACATGCTGCAGTTGCCCATCCACTAAAAAAATTGCAGCTATCCAGCTTTCAGTCAGGGACAGGAGTTGCTTTGTAGACCTCGAGCAATTATTTCCCTGCTCTTCACAAACATTGTTCTATAACAGGTCTCCTGTTTCAAATTGATTTCTTTTGAAAATTGCTTTTGTTTTATTTTCCCTCACAGTCATTCAGTCTTAGCTTTCCTAAACTTGAGAAAGCCTGAATTTTGTTGTTTTTGAGATAACTTCATCAAGTTGACAGGAGTAAATTTTCCATGAAAAGACTTTGCTAGCCTTTCTTCATGTTTAATGCCTTCTGTAACTGTGCAGCAGTGGTTTCGTACGCCCTCATTTCTCACTTCTCTAACACTAGGAGTGCTTTCTGTTTGATAATATATATTGTGTTTGATAATATATATTGAATAAAGTCTGCCTCTAATGAAAGAAATTAATGGAATTCTTAGCATCTATTATTGATAGCACTGAACAGAAAGAATGTATTCTGGTTTTCAGTTAGCTTTTTCGGTATTAATTTACTAATCATGAAAGTATTTTCTTCTATAAATTAGCCTTTAGTGTGGCATATATTTCTGAACCCATACTGGGGACTGGATCCCTAATGGATGTTTCATAACAGAAATTTAATTTAACTGACCAGAATCTACCTTCTGCAGGAGCCTATGGGACTTGTGCTGGGTAAAAATAAGCATTTGTGACTATCCCTTGGTACATGACATCAGTAACACATGCGACCTATAAAAAGACTTTATACTCTTGTCAAAACATGCTTTCCTGCACTTTTGGGGCACATACTCTTGTCGGATCTCATGAGACAAAAAAATAAATTACACCTGTTTAGACCATGAATGATAAATCTCTAAAGAAGGTCAAGTTCATTCTTGAGAGCTGATGGAAATTGTCAGGGGAAGGTTCACATTGATGATGGAAGAAATACAGTCTGACAACACAAATTTCTATCCTCGGTGACTCCTTGGGCATTTGAAATTTTTACAGAACTTTCAGTAAGGTGCCAGTATACAAGTGCTGCTGCTTGAACCAAATTCCTTCTTGTTTAGTTAAACATCTCTTCTCACAAACCACTTTCAGTCTGAAAAATTATGTTAACCACTGTAATTCACTGTGTAGTGTAAATAGTTAGGAAAAGCAGAACCATTTCACTTACTAATGGCTGAGCGGTCCTGTTAGACACAATTTGCAATGTGCATTGGTATTTATCTGGATGAAAGTCACTCTGTTAATGGAAATTACAGGAATTATAAAAAAACAGGAATTTCAGATCTAAAATATTTTTTGGTGTGTTCAATGAGTTCCTAAACTACTATAGAAAATAAATTATTTTGTAACATGGTTTTGTCCAATAAAAGCCAGAAAGGTCCAGTAGACTACAATTGAACTGTGCAGGTCAGACCTTTCTGGACTGTCTTCGTCTCTCTGGAGTACTTTTACTTCATATACATAATTTATGCGTGTATATATTTAAATAGAGTACTAAAACCACAAGTGAGAAGCTTTAAAATATAAAAAAAAAAAACAACAGATGAATATTTCAAAGCCTGAGGTGCTCTCATTGATGGTCTGCACCAGGAGTATAAAATTGAAAATGTCGTAGTTCAGAAGCAATTTATAGCCTTCCCAATATTAAAAATCAGGAAAAAAATAATAAATAGGAAGGTTTAAATTGGAACATGTCTTCTCTTCAAATGGAATGTGAGATTTCAGGCAAGGAAAACAAATGGTTTTATATGAACTGATCAAAGATGCAGTTACTGGGGGCCTTTCAAAGGCCTGTACTTTTTCTTTTTTTACAGTTCTTTCACTGTAAAACTGCAATTGAACTTTTCAGTTTGAATGGAAGATCAAGATGGTGTTTCATTTGAAACTGACTTTGAGTCTTTCTTGAAATTACCCCAGGGTTAACAGATTTTGAACTGTTCAGTGCAGATAAGAAAGTTCAATTCAGTACCAGCTTTCCCAGGTTCCTGGACATAATATACACACATAGTCTATTGACAGTTGTATCTTTCATAATGATTCTATCGGTATTCAAACAAAATTATAATTAAAAAAAAAAAAAGATTCAGTACATTAATGATTTAATCATAAGCATTTGGTCTATCAAAGATTCTCAGACCCCAGGTCATAGAAAAAGATATATCACAAAAACAAGTGTGAATTAAATCCTTGCAGTATTCTGCCAGTGAGATGGATTTTTATTGGTTTTGTACACTATATTTTATATAAGAAAGGTTATGACATGATCAGCCAAAACTGAAAAAAACTATTTGTATAATTAACCAATGGGTTAAAAAAAAATCATGTTTTCCACAGAGTAAGTGTTGACACCTCTTTGTCCTGCGCTCTGCCATTTGCTAAATGATACTTCACAAGCAGCAGTCTCTGTGGAGCCACACTGATTACAGTCAGGAACACAGAAGCACAATGACAAAAAGGGACAATCCCTTGTACATTTACAGCATGCCCATATTAAAAGGGAAGAGACTTCTGAGTCAGATGTCCATATATTCAATGTAAAACTTGCAGACAACTAGGTGCATCACTGCACTTAATCCCCAAATATTAAGATGTCATTGATTATTACCCACAAAGAAAAGTTGGCTTTTAAAGGAAAATGGGAATAAAAATAATCCTACATTGTTGTGAGTTTACCAATTGGAAATGGTGAAATTGTTAAAAATTGATGAAGACTGTGTTAAGAAAAAACGTGTTAAAAATTGATGCAGATGTGTTTGATAAATACGTTTTCACTGCATGGGAAAAAAAAATGCTGTTGCATTTATCCTTAAAAGGATGATGAAATATATTCCAGCCTATTATAAACTGAAGAGGCTTTAACAGACATAAACTTCAGACCCACCTTAAAAAAAATTCCCAATAATGCTAATTTTTAATATTATTCAGATATTTGGAATATTCCAGAACAATAAAACACTACTACAGATATGCCAGCATGCAGGAAGGGCAGGTAGGATAACCAGGGTGTTTACAGGCTGGTTAGTGTAACATCCATCTGGACAAAATAATTGAAGAGGTAATACAGTAACCAGTTAATAAAGCATGAGAGGATAGGGATATAATTAGTGCCTGTCAAAGTGGTTTTATGGAAAATAAACCTTGTCAGACAAATTCTTTTATGGGGTTACATGTTTAGCTGATAAAGCTATTATTGCAGACAGAATATGTTTAGATTTTTGTAAGACTTTTGACTCAAATCTTCTCACATTCAGATTTCTAAAAATTATATTTGTGCTGTATCAAAATAAAGCACATGTTAAATTGAATAAAAAGTGATGGATCTCCAAAAATAGCTGTCAATGAGGACTCATCACTGAATAAGAATGTTTTCAGAGGAGCTAATATTCAATCTGACACTATTCAACATTTTTTTTTTTATCCAGTCTGCAGGAATAGATATGAAATTGCCACTGAAAAGAAAAATGATTAGTAGGTGACAGATGAGAAGAACAGTAAATAGCAGCAAGTCACAGGCTTATGCTAGAGGGACATATCCCTCTGTAGTCTGAGTTTTAGAACAACAAAGCTGTGCACCTCTGACAAGGGATTCATGCCACCACCACCTTCTCTACTGCTACTTAAACCCTAAAGGAGGTTTGAAAAGCTCTGATGCTGAAAGGCTAGGTGAGCAGTACTGGAAAATCAGCTCAAATTGAAATGTTGTTATGGCCAAAAAGCTTATGAAATTCCCATACAACAAAAGGAAGGATGTTGTGAATTAATCATGACTAACAAATTTGGAAGAGTTTTGCTTTCAGCATTTTTAAACAGATATTAAAAACTGGAAAAAATATAGGAGTCACAAAATTATTCTGTGGTCTGAAAGGATAAATGTGTGCAAATTCTGAAAAATAATTAGGGGAGAACTTCATGGCAGCTAAAAAGTACCTTCATCAAGATAGCAAAGGAATAACATAAACTAGCAATTATAAAACAGAATCAGAAAAATTCAAAGGAGAAACAAAGACAGTATTAACTATTTATACCCAAAAAAAGAAAGAGTGGCTGTTCTGTTTTATAATGATTTGTATCAAAACTGGCCAGATTTGAAAGGAGAATTCATACATTTTATTAGAATATCAGTCTATTTGAAAAAAGCAGGTAAACTTTAACTTATAAAATCCAAGCATGAAAAAACCCCAACACCCCCAATGAAAAAAATATAAGAACTAAAACAGTTCTTCATGTTGCCATATGTATGCACATGCATTCACAAACATAGACTCACATATAATAGTAAAAAAGGCCATCAATCACTTAAAATTAAGACATGGAATCTGAAATGCAAACTGGACCTGTGGTCAGCTAAGGAAAAACTATGTACTATCAGCTGATGCATGGATGATTTATTGGCAATGGATTGTAAATAACAAAGGCATAGTAGTTGCTGGGCATATTGAGAGAAGAAAGTAAAATTACCAATCAGCAAATTGCTTTGTTATAATTAGATATTCTTGAAATGTGTGGCCTCAAAGTGCATGGATTTTAGTTAATATTTAAACCAGTGATTTTCAGTCTGATGTCCCCCTAGTGTAGCAAACATTTCTATTAAGTGATTAAGATAAGCAGGGAAAACCGCATTAAAAGTTACAAGCATAAATACATTAATGAATGGAAGAGAATGTACTTGTTCCATGGCAGCAGTTGTAATCCTTTGCACTTCTGTAGCACTTCCACCTTGAATTCTCCATTTACTGACTCTGGAACCAATCCAGCAGTGCACTTAAACATGGATTTGACTTGAAGCATTAGGCCAATAGTATTGAACATCTATTTAGGTGTTTAGCTTCAGGAGGGATGCAATAATCATCATAAGGATAAACAGTAATCAGGGTGATTCTGATATTGGTGCTATTGTCCAGTTTAATTTCATGACAATTCTGATGATTTCAGTGAAGTCATTCCTGACTGGAAATGGATTAGAAACACAAGTTAAACACAGGTACTTCTGAGGTGTCCCAGAAAGAAATTAAAAACATGCAGTGCTGCCCAAGACACTAAATTCACCAAGAGAAAATAAGGCTGACATCAGGAGAATGTTTTAAATCCCATTCCTCTTTGGGGTTTTGGCACCTGACTCAGAGGTTCTCAAAGGTGTCACTCTTTTCACAAGACTCACAACAATATCCTGCCCTTCAGCAGTTCAATTTCCATTTCAAAGCAATTTGTCGAGAGGAAACAATGCTCAGCTCACAAATGAGTGACTCACGTTAACAATGCTCTCAGGATCCAAGACATCCTTATTTTAAATTCACACTCTTCCCTCTTGCACTTGACTTCTCTACAGCCAGCCCAAGAGCAGTGTTGAGTAGGGATATCTGCAGTTTGCCTTCTTGATAACATCCCTTAAATACAGTGCAAACATTAAACTAAACCAGTCTAAAATATAGACAGAGGCAGCAGTAATGCCTGTTTCCTTCAGGTTAAGATGCTTCACTGGAGGTGAAAGTTATTAACAAACTTTGGATAAAATATAAAAGCAGTGCACATAATTATCAACTCTTTCTGAATCTGCGATGATTTTATTTTTTTCCTAGAACACATTCCTTCTTCTTCTGATATTAAAGGCCTTAACTTCTGTTTCATGCAGCTTGTATTTCATTTTCAATTGCTGCTCTGAAGGAGGAAGACAGATAATACCCTGTAGTGTATCTCCAAGAGTAGGTGTTCAGATGCCCAAAGCTCCCAGTGGTCAGCGAGGACAAAGGCTTACTCCCATGAGCTGATTCACCTAATAAATAGGGAAGTATCTATGAAATTCAGTTTTAACTGAACCTACATCAGCTGAGCACTATAGCTGGAGCCTTTCAACAGCAATCTGGTCTGCAGCCCTCAATTCCTGATGCTTTTTCAGAACGACGCCTATTCCACTTGGAAATTAAGAAAAAGTATGTCCACAGGGACAGTATGTCCATCATGAACTAACATGTACTATAAGAAAAAACATAGTCCTTCAAAACATCTTCTGTCATTATCTACTCTGTAGAGAAGCTACTGTATTCCCTGTAGTACCTGGAAGCCAAGCAGTTATAAAAAGGTCAGCAGCAAACTCCTGAAAGACTTTTGATTACTGCTGCCTATATACCCTATGGGGATTTTATTTTGATAGGGCTTTAAGCAAGTTAAATGGTCTATTTGCATATTGTTACAAAAGTGTAAACCTTTTATAGTGTTTAATAAAGATTTACACAATGCCATAAAACTGATACATATCCAGCACTTGTATAATTGAGAGATGCTAGACAAACTGCACTCGTGATATCAATTTCTTTCATTATTTATGATTTTGAGTAACACCATTAGTCAATAACATATGTTGTTGTAAAACATTTGGTAATATTCTCCCCTTCCACATATTTCTACAGCTAAATCTCATTGAAATTCACCTTTTCGATGACTCATGTGACATTTGTCAAGGCAAACACAGTGAAAAGGATTTATTTGCAAGTGGTCTGTAACCAGAGGAAATGCCCTGGAATATTCTTACCTTGTTGAGCTAATTTTCTATTTATCATGGTAGCAACATTGATTTCTGAAGAAATAATTGTAATGTCAAATTTACATTATAGCAAAAGCTTACAACTGCAATTGGAAGTGAACAATGTAAATAGAAATATTTAAACGGGGAGAAAGTACACACTATTGTTCATTTTATGTTAAATTCATTTAGGACATATATCTTAATCCAGAACAATTGGATCCCAAACATCCAGAAATGTAAAAGTCAAAACCAAACAATTATGTGTCTATACATCATAGATTCTTTTTTTTTGTATTAGCGATGAACACAGCTCTTTTCTGGGAAAAGGCAATGGAAGAAGGGAAAAAAATCACCTATAGATACAGATAATATCAGAAGGGAAAGTGCACCCAAAAAAAGAGAAAAAACAGAATAGTGTTATTGGCAATGAGCAAAAAAAAAACCAAACCCCAAACCAACCAAAATTCAATGACAACAACAAAAATGTATAAAATCATTTGTATGGCCATTACCTCCAACTATTAAATTAGCTTAGTACCAGTCTATATTAATCACATAATTGGTGTTAAACTATAAATGATGTTCATGGATGTAGATTCACAGTGCAGCTTGGAGTACAGGTTTACAGCAAAGCAGGCAGAGTGTACAATCTTTTAAGCAATCTTTCAACTGGTTATAATGCTTTTAGTCCTTGTTGTGCAGCAGAAGCTCTCCTGACTTCCTTTTCCTTGGTCTTCAAATTTGTAAAATGGTGGTAATGACACATTCCTTATGACTTGCTACAATGACACTGAATTTATTGAGAGGCACTCAGAGTGATTTGTGCTGTAAAGATGTCAAATAAACAAAGACTATGATTCAGACTCAAACTGACAGATTTAACTTTCCAAAATAATACTAGGTGTTTTGGTGTTAAATAAATTTGTCATGAACACCTGCTATGCCTTTATGTTTACAGAACTGAAATCCCACAAGAAAATCTGTACTCCCACTTTCTGGTGATATACTTCTTTTATGTCTGGAAAAGTGCTGCCTGCACCTAAGTGCAGCTGTATGTGCAGTAAAATAATTTAAAATTGTCGAGTGGTACTTGCTAAGGGATCTAATGCACCAGATTGGATGCTCTTTCATTTCCGAGTCAAAGTAAAACCTCATTTCGATTGGTATATAAAGTCTTTCTGCAACAATAAGCTGTTTGTTTTCCACAAATCCAAAACTGTGTATCAGAGCTACCTAAATCAAGTGTCTCTGATTAGAAACATAAAGAAAATCTAATCTCTGCGTATTTCCAATGCATTCATTACTTTGCTATCAAGGCTGCATCAGGGTGATAAGAGAATTATTTTTATATTTCTCAAAGTATCATATAGGCTTTTTTACATTCTCTTTGAAGCTTTCTCAAAAACAATAAAATCCTCGAGTTTTGAAAAAGTGAGGTCAGTTCTATTCCTTTCCAAATTAGTATTGTTGCCACCTGCTGAATTACTGCTGTTCACAGAGCTACCCTAACTGCCCCGACTGTGGTTTCAATTACTTTGTATGTTATAAATGTCAAAGGAAAGCCAAAGGGGCATGCATTTTTGAACAAATGACCCAATCTCTCTTTACTAATGTAATTTTTTAATTCAGCCTTTGAGAACATTCAGCTGAACCTATGGAGTTCTCCAGAAGAGCTGTTTATTAGCTTTTAGGCTTTAGCTGTCTTCCTGCTTTTACAATCCTCTATGAATTCTGTGTCATGTCCAAATGTAGAAGGGAGAGGTGACTTGAATTAATTAAGTTAATATTTAGGTACTCATTGACACCTGGTGAAAGTAGTATAGCCACGTTTTATGTGAGCAAAAATGGTTTAAATGCCTGACTCCTTTTTGGGACCTGAAGTGATGAAGCATTTGGTACCACGTTTCTTCCTTGTGGATAATGGAAAAGGAAGTTTGAAGATTTAAAAGCTTTCAGATTAGAAGCCATCAAATTTAAAAGAAATACAAAGTAGTGTTTGCAATCACCTGATTCATAAGTGTTTATTTGATACTATGTCATCTTACTCTTTTTACTCTTTTTCTTTTAGTGTTTTGTTGCAGTCCTGCCTTCTTCTTCCAGGAATTTTTTTTGAACTCTCTCACCCTTGCTGTAAATGAACACTGAAGACATATTGAGGTAAAGGAATATTCTTTATTCTTCTTATGAGTAGACTGAGGCTAATAGTGAACCTTAAAAAAAATAAAATATATGAAATACAAAATGTTTTAAATTTTTGTTTCCCGGTGGAATTGTGATAAATCAAGCTCAATTGTTACCATGTCATATCATTACTTTAACAACTCATTAAATTCTAACTTAATTCTGCCTTTATCTACAATGCTTTAGTCAGACCAGGAACAGTTAGCATGCACAAAAAGTAAGGGAGGAATATGTTTGAATTTTACAATCCACAAATAATCCCTTTTATTAGTGTAGGTGGGCTTGAAGTTGAGGCTAAATTTCCAATGCTGTAACCTTTTAAAAAGTTCTATTCCTTTTTTATTATTACAAGCTACAAGGTTGAAGGCTTGAAATTGCTAAAAAGTCCAAGTTTCAAGTTCAATATAAAATTATATCCTGTTATTCTAATTGCTAGTATTTGTAGTTTATCTACTATACATGAAATAAACTGAAAGATCAAGTGAAAGCAAAATTATTCAAAAAGACTGACACAAAATATTTCAATTGACCCAACCAATGTCTAGTCTCCATTTTTTTTTACTTTATTAAACATTTCAAGACCAGTTTCAGGATTAGAAAGATTTTGTCCTTATCTGAGCAAACTTATAAACTTCTCAAACACTTTTCCAGAGGGAAACTCTTTCCATGTTCACATCATCAGAGTCATCAAAATCACAGTGGTCTTCCTGTCATGCACCAAGAGCAGTACTAAATCTCATGAAGATGAACAATGTGGCAGAAGGTCTTGAATAGAAATGGGGGATCTGCACAGTTTCAAATGTCCAAGTATTGGTGTTTTGATTTGAAAAGAGCCTTTAAATGCTTTTGAAGCATCATTCAATGAGGAATGTGAAGGGACTTAAAGCAGCTGCTCCTTGTGGTGAAATGGTCAGCCTTTGGCATGCATTTTCTTTTGTAATTATAAATGGCTTAGGGAAATGGTTTCCCTGAAAAAAAAAAAAAAAAGGTAACAAAATGCTCTATTAATGTTATAGTCTCAATCTGTCATCAGGACAATGCATTAACTTAGGAAGACCTATATTAAAACAGTTCTAAGACTACTAAATATATTTTTAAATGCCATTTGCCAATTCAGATCTGAATTCAGATGTCAAAAGGTTTTGCATGGATGTAGTGACTGGTGAGACAGATGACGGGGACACGCTGGATGGTACCCCCCTCTTCTGAAAGGACTTAATTGCTGATTTGGGGTATCCACTGTTAGAGTGTTTTAATTTTTTTTGCACATCAAATGCCATTCTCCATGTAAGGCTACCCTCAAATATAAAAATCTGCTTTTGAAGAATCTGTTTTAGATTAACACAAATGCTAACAAGTTATGAAAATTTTGATCTAATTTTTCCTAAACCACT
>JAOXNG010000031.1:46134470-46151543 GCA_028566535.1 Scolopax minor
AACCTCGGTGCAGCTCCCTCCCCAGGGATCCTAAAGGAAAACTTGGCTCCAAGAGAGATGAGGGCTGAGATCTGGGGTAATCCTCCCTGAGAATGGGGTTAACAGCGCTTCCTGTCCCTGCCTTATCTAACCTGAGCAGAAAGGGCTGCTGGCTTTCCCAGCACAGATAGCATCTCCTTGACATTCGCTGGACATCTGCAATAGAGCTAGAGCACAGCTGCCAGGGTGCATGAGGAGACACACACCAAGCTCATGCTGGAAGCCAAACGCTGCCCTGTGACCGGCGTTACCCCCAGAGCATCCCTCGGAGAGCGGGGAGCTCTGGCGGGGACACCCTGCAGGGACCCGTTTCTATTCGGCTCCCACCATCTTCCCACATGTGCTGCACAAACCCTTCCCCCACATGCATACTTACAGATCTGCTAAATTTGCTGCTAAAGGAAAACACATTTCCCCTAATGGACTTGCCACTGTGTAGAAGTTTCTTGAACATCTCATCATGCCTCTCTTACTTGGCACCAGCTTCTCTCACCACCTTGCTTTGCTCAGTTTTAACTGTCCCCTGCATGCTCTGTTTCATTTGTGGTGCTGGGGACAGACCCGCAAGGAGAAGCCTCACCAAGTGCAGGACCAGCAATGGAAGTTTCTGTGTCTCAGACTTTGAACAGCGAATGTCTTCTGGTGTGCTGTCGCATTATGAGTACAGTTTTGACATTTGCCTGTCAGAGGCCCTTCAAGGACTTTCACTGAGACAGTTTCACAAAGTCAAAAATAGATGATTTGTTGAAGCGACGGATCTAACAGATTCCAAACTGCCCTTGATAAATGCACTCGCTGCAATAGCACTAATATACAATGATAGTACTAGCAAAATAAATGCTATACTGGGCATTCTTCACTAAGAGGTGAAAGTGCATTGCTTGCCAAGAAGGCATGCCTGTCTCACTGGAGGAAGAGGAGCACAGCCTGACAACTGTCTCTTCTAGGTCTCTAAACCTCTTCTCTCCTTGAGAGATCTCTGGTACTTTCTTCAATGTCCTTTATAGCCTAATCTTAACTGTTTTCCTCCCTGGGGTGACATTTAACATGATTTGGTTGGACAGTTGAGTACTACAGTCTTATATGTGTAGCATGTCCTTCTTTAAGCTCATTATCATCTTCAGGGGTGTCATGGATAATCAAGCAAAAGGTCTCACTCCGGACACTACGACCTTCAAGACTCTGTGCTGAAATTGTTTATCTGCTTATTCCTGCAACCTTTAGCCAAAATAAGATTCTCCTGCCCGTCCAAGACTCCCTCTTTCACCTGCTTCTCACACTGACCTCACAGATCTCCACCTATAAGGTCTGCACAAGACATAAGCTGACACCAGTGTTTTTAACCTCTTGTGTACCATTCCCACCTATGCATACAAGAGGCAAGTGGAGGACAAGCAACAGAGGAGAAAAGAAGGAGAAGATACAGCCTAAGGGCTATGAAGGAGTTCAGAGCCAGTCATCCCTATCTGCCTGTGCTCATCAAGGACAGTCACATCCAGGCTGGATGGGGCTTTGAGCAACCTGGTCTAGTGCAATGTGTCCCTGGACATGGCAGGGCATTGGAATCATAGAATCATCTGGGCCAGAAGGGACCTCCAAAGGTCATCTAGTCCCTGCAGTCACAGGGTCACCTCCAACTAGACCAGGTTGCCCAGGGCCTCGTCGAGCCTCACCTTGAATGTCTTCAGGGACAGGGCCTCAACCACCTCCCTTGGGCAACCTGTTCCAGTGCTCCACCACCCTCATAGTAAAGAACTTGCTCCTAATTTCTAATCTAAATCTGCTCTTCTCCAGTTTAAGCCCATTAGCCCTTGTTCTGTCATCCGGCCTTTGTGAACAGAATTGGAATTATATGATCTCTAAGGCCCCTTCCAACTCTAACCACTCTATAATTCTATGAGGACTCCAGGCAAAGTTGAGGAACCACAACTAGATCGACACCCAGCTCCTGCCCTGTTACTTTACAGGCAGGCAAGAGAACCTGCAGTCATTCCCAGCATAACAGCCACCAAATCTTATCTCAACTGCACAACATAATATAATCATTTTATATTAATCTTTTCAACACTTTGTTCCATAATAAAAGCTTTTACAGGATTTATATAATTCTCAATGGAAGGTGAAATTTGTCCACTTAGAAAGAAGCATGAAAGAAATAGTTATTCTCAGAAATGCCCTACAATATTACAAAATACCCACAAAAAACAATATTTTGTGAGGCATTCCTCAGTTTAAAAAAATCACCCATAAACTGTTGAAACTTTTTTTTTTAAATAGCACAAAGTGGCATATTATTCTTAACATAAATTTGATATTACAGTTGACAATATTGGGGAGGGTCAGTTTTATTTTCAAATTTAGTTTGTTTTAATAACTACTGATTAAAATTTTCATGTAGCTTTACACCTTGTTTTCAGATAAATTATCTGCATGCAAAACAGTAAGATCTCTTTTGCTTATTTTAAACTAAATGACCGTTGCAGCTGTATATTATTTTAAACTCTTGAAATCAACTAATGAAAAGACTACTACCCGGTCTACTGATGGGTTGGAAAGAGTACAAATTCCCTCTGAAATGCTGCAGAAGGCAACAGGATTTAAACCTGGCTAAAGTGAGAACTTGTTTATCTGTTTTGCAAACAAAAAATAGGCTTAGTTATGAGGTTAAAGATAGGCATTTAAACATTCAGTTCAACCAGTCCTCAAAAGAATGTGGCAACATTTCAATTCACTGTGGTACCGCTAATAAACACTGGATTTTTACTACAGAGTATTTTAGCACAGTAAGTGTAAAAGGCTACTGATTAGTAACTAAAAGCATTCGTTCTGAGATGCTGTTCCATCCCATTAGCTAGCTTATTACTCATGAAACCAACTCATCCTCAGTCAATATGACACAGCAACTAAAGTACTGCATTTTTCTCTGTGATTGATGGCTGTAACCGACTGATAAGGTGGTGTTACTACCTAAGCAGCAGTGTACTTGCCCTATAATAGCTTTGGTGTTGCAGAAGTTCATGTAGCTTCAATAGAAATTCAAATATTAGCATCCAAGGTCTGTTACACTAGATAGATCATTTCTTCCACAACACTTTAAAACCCCTGCAGTTTCTGAATTCCTGATGTACCCTAAACTTCAGAACTGGGATTCTGAAGGCCCTTCTTTCTTCTCAGTATCTAACCCATGATTTGCTTCATTTATCTTTCCAGACAAAATATGTTTTATTATTTGTAAATTCTAATATTTTCTTTAATTTACTTACAGAAAACACATCTCCAAACTTTCAAAGGACTGACTATCTGGGGATTTATCCATGTGACAATAATTAAGTAAAAAAAGAAACAGAATGAAAACAAAATTATAATCCTCATCCATTTTTATTTAATTGCAATAGTGTATATGAAAACATGCCATACCCTAGAGACAAGTTACTGGGATTTTACAAAATGAATACAAGATACTACCTGACTCCAAACAATTTAACAATTTGCACATATCACTCTTGTTGATGTCACTGAGCATTGCACACCTTGTGAATATGCATAGCAGTGAGGTGAGATAAAGGGCTAGGACAAGCTGTTAACTACAGCTAGTACTAAAATCAAACACAAATCTCAAAGCAAAACTAGAAATTTATTGAAAATTACTTTCCTTTTACAGGCCATGCCATTTCTGTAAAAAATAATACCTACAATTTTATGAGACATGTTACATATATTATTATACTTCAAATTATACTCAAAACCTTTACTGATTTTTTCCTCTTACAGAAAATTTTTTGGCATATTTTTGGGGATTGCAAAGGCAATTTTGATGAAAGTCAAATAATATTTATTTAAATTTTTACCCTTTTGAAAACTACATTTTCATAATGTGTAAAAAAGCATTCCTGCCTGAAAAAATTTAACCAAATCTGGTCATAAAAGCATAGCTGGCTGTGATATAAAGTCAGTCCAAAGGTATATAGAGCACAAGTACTGAAGCTACTGAATCGATAAAAGTACTAATTCTTCAGTGTATAAATATTACAATTACTACATAACAAATATTAACTATTAAAGTTAAAATTCTTTATTAATAATTATTAAATTATTTTTCACATTTATTATTTATTAAATCATTGCTTGTTAGTAATATATCAAAAATATAAATTATTGAATTATATAAATTTAATAGATAACTCTACAAATTAAGTCTTCAGCCTCTCTATCTGATAGGCAATCACTGCATGTGGTGTAGTGTTTCTTCAAGTCGAGATATCATGAAGAAAACAGGAATATATAAATTTAGAAACACTGTCAACACTTTAAAGTTACTAGATATCATAGCACAATGTTAATACACTTCAGTAGAATAAAAATGGAAATCCTAAAGAGAGTGATGAATAGCTTCTGTAACACTGCCAAAAGACCAGAAGGGACCTCATACAAGAAGCTTACCAATGTAGGAGTGACTTTGCAAATATTTATTTAATATTAGTATGGGAGAGAGCATATCCTGATGTCTCTGTTACAGCTCTGAGCATGCCTAGTGAGCAGACTTAAATCAGAAACAGAATAAGAAAACAAGTGTAGATCTACCAATTTAACTCCAGAAGCCCCGCCATGGTCTCCTATGACACCTACCATGGTTATGACTGAGAACCTTGCAAGCATTCTGAAGAGGCAATGATAGCACCTCATTCAATGACTGCAAATGGGTACTAAAAGTCATTTAAAACAAACAAAACAGTGCTGTTGTGTCAACATATGGGACAGATGGCATGCAGCATAATCGATGCCTATGTCGATTCCTTGATGCCCTGTAGTTCACATAAAGAAGTTTACAAACTGCAGCGAGCCAAAGGCTCAGACATTACATAGCAGTACAGCAGGTACCAGTTTAATGCTCTGACTTTAACTTGAAATGATGTATTTCATCTTCGCAGTCCATCTGCAGATCTCACTTGCATCGTGTTTGTTTGGTTTGTATTTAAGAGTTCTTTATGGGGTCGTATTGTCTACATGGATTTCACGTCTGAAGGCCTGTTTTGTAGTAGAGTGGGTACTCTAGATGTGTTAGTACTTAGGTGAAATCGTTTTAACAGAAGATGTTAAAGCATTTGCAGTGCACCAGCATTTGGGAACAAAGTGATGGCATGGTTGTGCTTCTCCTACCTTAGTGCTTAGCCACCATATTACTTCTGCAAGATGGTATCTGTGAACAAGTTTACAGAAGAATGAAATTCTGTGTCCCCCCAACACTGTGAGGCAGGTTAGGGTGCTGTCTTGGTAGGAAAAAACCATCTTGTTTCTTAACAAAAAACATCGTGAAATTCTGGCTAATAATTCTTGTTGAAATCCTCTTGTCTTCCTGAGCATTCAAAGTACGGTATTAATGGAATCCCTATTGCCTAAATTTTTTTTTTCTGTTCCTTTCTTAGCTACCTTCATCATGATTAATGATAAATATTTCTTTCATGTCACACATGTATTGAAGATTGCTCCTTTTTGATTATTTTATTTATACTAACTTGCAAACTGTTGCTATAGGTAAGGGTAGAAATAGAATTCTTAGCACAAACCCCCTGTTACTTCAGGTTTTTATTTACTTAAAGCTAAATAACAGGGTATTGAAAAAGATACAACTAACACGAATTTGTTCCCAAGTTTTCTGAATTTTTATGAGGTTCTTCTTTTTTTTTTCCTGAGAAGTTAGAAAAATCTGACTGTTTTAATCAGTGGAAAATGGAACTAAAGCCAAATATGTTAAATTCTCTAGGTTTTTGCTCGCTTGAATGTTCTGGATGTGCTGATGCTTAAAGTGCATAGTGCACATAATTCTATGTTTGCATTTTGCCCAGCTGTACAATGATGACATGAAGTGACATGTCAAGCAGACTTGAGAGCCCAGCAGGACAGGCAGCACTGCCATCATATCAGAACCTCTATCCTGCCACTGCTTCTCTTTAAACCTTTTATTAACCTCCCTGGCTGGAGACCTAGGGGTAAAGACAAATACAGAGTAGTTATGTCCTCCTACGAACACAGAGATGCATGTTTTCAAAGCATTGTATAGCTAAATCCCTAAACAACCCCCACTGATACTAATGGGAATCCCACAGTTAAATCCCTGGATGTTTCCTTGAGCATGTATTCATTAAGGCTTCCTCTCCTGCTCTCTGTCTCCCACCTCTGTTTTCAAGTAGAGAGCTAAGAGGTCTCTTTTGAAGCAAACCAGTTAACATGGTGTTTTAAGTGGTGTATCTATGCAATTATGAAAGTCCTTGTGGTGTGTAACGTCTTTCATTTGATGTGGGAGGGTCTATCTTAAAGAGCTATGGCAAAGAGAGCTAATGGTCTCAGGAACATTTCTCCCTTACAGTCCATGGGAGAGGAGCAGTTTGTTCTTGTATCATATCTCAAATCCAGGAGCCAAATATTGTTCAGATAAAAGCACAGATTTGGGTTTCTCAGCCAATCTCACAGGTGCAGAATCAGCTTCTGTTAAGTGTTGTTCATCAATTGGCCATGTGGGCTGTGAAACTAGGGTGACAACTGTTGAATACACCTCAGGTGACTGGTCATTCTACTGCATAATTAACCTGGCTGTGGCAGCTCAGTTTTTCTAGCTAAATCCTTCAGGAGAGCAAGTAATGCAAGGTTAACAAAGAAACTGATTAGGCATGTCCACTTTACTCCCTGATAAGTTAAAACTCCCTGATAAGTTAAAACAAACCAACAGCTTAAACAGTTGCGGGGCATCCCGATTTTTACAGTGTATGTTTCTTGGGCCAGAACCTCTGATGAGGCAGAGACTCCTCTGACTTTCTGCCCAGTCCTGAGGTCACAGGGAAATTTCATCCCTTTCAAAACAGTCCTTGACCTTTTCCATCAGGAGACCATGGTGAGAAACTCAGCCACATGCCCTAACCCTGGGTAGAGAAGCCTGCTCACTAGAAGAACTGAGCCAGTGTCAGAATGCATTCTTCTGCTAGGATGGACAGTGGGAGCCACACAGAACCAGTATCTAAGTTTTGTGTTCCCTTGCGCATTTCTGAAATCACGTGCCTTGTGCATTACATCTGAGGATGTACTAATTAGACTTGTCAAGGATTTCAGCATCACCTAGGTGCATTAAAAAGCAGGCTATGATAAAGACTGTGGCAGTGAACATTGCAGGGAAGTTGCTATTGCGTGGAGTGCACAGTTTGACTTAGGAACAGTCCAAGTCCTTTTACAATTATCAATACATTTCAAGCAGCAGCTTGTGCTGAATACACACGTATTTATGCTAGGAAACCTATAATTTATTAATCCTAGCTATTAAAGTAATACATAGGGTTCTTTGATTGACATCTGGCTCTGCTTCCTAAGAATTATGCAAAGGGAGAAGACCTAATGTAGTAGATATCCAAGTTTTCTTCTTGGTAAAAAGGAAGACTTTAGGTGTCCTGATGTGGGTATTTCTATGGCTTGGTTGTACCTGGGGTTGAGTTGGTCCTTTGCCAGTGAAAGCAGGCATTACTTGAACTTGTTCCTTTCTTCAGCAACATGCTTGCTTGGAGGAGTTTGAAAGGCTGAGGAGCAGGCTGGTCATCTGTCTGTGCTTGGACCTATGGGCCTCAGTAGAAGAGCAGCTGATAGAGAAACCTCCTTTCTACTGTTCCTGTTCTCAAAGGGTTGTCCCGCTCCCACATCGCAGACTCATAACTGGGGATAGCAACCTCTTAGACCACCCCAGCAGCTAGTTGCTGGAAAAGTCAGAGAGCATTCTTGCAGGAGTTTTTCTTGTTATATCTGCAGCTTTGTGGAGGTGAGAAAGCAGCAGGAGTTTCTTGTATTTGTGTGGAGAAGGAATTTAACTATTGAACAGAAAATGGTCTTCATACATGTTTTTTCTTGAAGGCTGACTGCAGATACCACTCCAGAGAAACCTGAGCTTGGGATGAGAAGCTGTAACCACTACAGCTACTTCACAGCGTGCTTCACGTGGGCAAATTGGTCAATGTGTGTTCATTTAAACACCGTGTCAATTGAGAAAAAAATGTGAACTGTATGTTGAAGTTTCTCAGTCAAGAAAGAGGCAGAAGTCTTCACAGGGTGGGGGTGCCCAGGTCGGGCTGTCAAGGAGCCTCTGTGGGGCTCCAGGGTTGCCCTGAGCTGGACACAGCCGGTTCCAGGAGTCTCCAACTGACCCTTCACAGGGCACGGCCCAGCCCCACAGCCACGATGGCGGCGCCTTGAGGAAAGCCCGTATCGGAAAGGGCAAAAAGGTGCCCGGCAGCCAGGGCTGAGGGGAAAAGTGTGAAAAAACAGGCCTGCAAGCCCCGAGAGGAGAGGGGGAGGAGGTGCTCCCGCCATGAGAAATTCCCCTGCAGGCCCTGGAGATGACCGTGGTGGTGCAGGTAAACTCCATGGAGAGCCCACACAGGAGCAGGTTTATCCTGAAGGATTGCAGCCTGTGGGAAAGGCCCACCCTGTGGAGCAGGGGAAAAGCGTGAGGAGGAAGGTGCAGAGAAGGAGCTATATGGACTGGCAGCCACCCCCGTTCCTCACCCCCTCCGCGCCACTGCGGGATAGTAAGGAGTTAAATTCCTTTTCTCCAAGTCAAGTCTTGTTTTTTCAAGTGATGGAAATTGGTGAGTGGCCTCCCCGTCTTTATCTTTACCCATGGACTTTTCCATTTTATTCCTCCCCTGTGACAAGGAGTGGGGGAGTGAGGGAGTCTCGGAGTAGGCCAGCCACCGTTAGGACACTGCAACATAAAAAGGGTTGTACTGTAAATGGTGCCCAAGACTGCATAGCTTTCTGTGTGAGCCCTGTAGGCATGTGTCCTGGGTTGAGAGACACAGGACTAACTTTTCTTCTAATAGTTGGGAAGGTTGCACTCCTAGAAGACTCTAGTGTCTGAATTTGTGAAAATATTTACTTTATAGCCAGCCAGGCTCTGTGGGATTCAAGGTCTCAGTGTTTTCGAGCTTTGCCAGGTGCAGGGACAAGGAGGAGCAAGGCCTGGGCCACAGGATTATTTCATACCATGAATGTCACATTGAATATAAATTAGAAAAGTTTGCTGCATAGCTCTCTCTCCCTTGATGGCAGTGGGTCCAGACAACTCCTTGCCCCGGTGACGGACCCCTGAGGCCTTCCCTTCCTCCTGAAGCCATTGCGCTGGCAGTGTCCGCCATTTGCTGTCCCTGCTGGGAGTGCACAGCTTCCTGCTGAGAGAATGGGCTGAATATAATTCCTGTATCTTTTATGAGTATCAGGGTTAATACTGGTTCTTTAGTATTATTGTTAATTATTTAGTCTTATTCTATTACATCCATTTATATTTCAACCCTTGTGTTTCTTTGTGTTCCTTGATTACCCTTTCCGGATGGAGAGGGGTCATCGGGTGATAGAATAATTGTCTAAATGACAATAGATTGTTATGGGTTTTCTCAAACCATAGCACAATCTTAAAAATATTCTTCCTAATACTGCCTCATGTTCAACTTGGTGTCCCCCAAGAGCCTGCAGGACCTTTTTTGCCAAGCTGCTTTCCAGCCGGTCAGCCACCAGCATATACCAGTGCATGGGTTGTTCCTCTGGAGGTGTAGGACTTGGCATTTCCCTTTCCTGAGCTTCATGAGATTCACATCAGTTGGTTTCTCCAGCTCATTGAGGTCCCTTTGGACAGTAGCACAACACAAATTTTCAGTCACTCCTCCCAGTATTTTATCGTCAGCAGGTCATTTAAACTCTGTCTATGAAGAACTTCTAAAAGGCACTTTCAGATAGAATTATCTCACACATTCAGATATTTATAATGAACTACCTGTTACCTCTATTGATTATGTTGAAAGCCAAATTACCAACTATTTGGTACCAGATCTTGAACTTCTACCCAGCTAAACATGAGTAAGATTAATTTAATCTAGTGATTCTTCCTTTATGTCTTTTGATCCAGAATTAACTTTCCCTATACCTTCCCTGTGATTCCAGCCACTTTTCTACAAGTCTCCTCTTCCAAATGTCTTAGATTATTAAACAGCCTTTCAAAAGCTTGCACGTACTGAAGGCAAAGGTAAAATCTACAAGCTGTGAATCAGGATCTTATTTTTTAACTGCCTCCAAATTTCACCTGAGTACCTTCGAATTTTCTACTTATTCACATCCCCATCCCATGGAGAACCATTCACTTTCCTTTCCTAGTGCTTGCCTTGCCTCTCTGTTGTTTAAATATCTACCCTCTTCCATGCAACTTTTGGTAGTCTCTTCTGACTCATGAAGTACTACCCAGATATGAACCCATTGCAGTTGTCTTTCACAAAAGCAAGATTTCGCAGGAACTTATATTTACCTCTACTTAAGTGCTTGAATAAAGAAGATGTACACTAGAAAGGAATAGTGCAATGAAAAATAATATTTCTTAAAATGTTCAATACAGACTCACCCTAAAAGATGTCAGTCTTTAGGTAATTTTCTCTCAGCCGAAATGCAGGATTCCCAAAAGCCAGGAGTGAATACTAGGAGGAGAGCTCTAAAAGCACTTTACTTTAGAATGAAGTAATTGAATGCTACCCAAAAAAACCCCAAAACTAAAAAAAAAAAAAAAAAATTATTCTTACCTTCATAACTATTTTAACATCATGAAAATATAATTTTAATGTAAAATATCTGACTATGCAAACCAAATAGCTATCTGATTAAATGAAGGATAGGCTTTTTAAATTTCTCAGACTATTTCCACTCTAACTTCTAATATTTATGAAATTGCAGAACTTTTGATGTAACCAGTTTAGTTGGAATTAACTTTCCTGTCAAATTGAAAGAAAGGGATATATTCTTTTTTTCTTCTTAGAAGAAACCTATGAAAGTGCAAGAAAAAAGATAAATTTTAAAAGTCAAAACCAAAAAAAGCCCCTTATAATTTTCACTATAGTCTTTTATAGAAAACATTGGGGGTTTTTTCTGTTTTCATTCCAAATTGAAAATAAATTCATCTACTGTTCCACCATCTCCCACCTCCAGGAAAATGAATCTCCTATTATTTCTATGTTTTATCTTCCTCATTTATTCAATTACCAGAGACTAAGTCTCCAGTATTGTGTAAACTTTAAGTTGCTGATTTTTTTAAAAAAAAAATTATTAACATCTAATCTATATTTTTATAATATATCACTTTACCACACATTTTATCATTTTCTCTTTTTTTTTTTTTTTACTTTTGTAGCCCTCAAATACAGGCATAAAATACTGTGCAATCTCTACTTCATTTAATATGAAATTGCATCTCAGAAGAATAATTACACAAGATCAGTAGCTGCTGATCTCAGAGAGAAGTGTCAAACTCAGAAGTACTACCCAGGAGATCTGAATTTATGCTATTTTTGTTATTATAAATTCATTTCCATATTTGGAACAATGCTACCATCTTTCTTCTGAAACCATTTCACACATGCATAGAATTAAATGCCAGAAAGAATGAGTATGACCATGCAGTTTCACTCATTGCATAACATACTACACTGAATTTCAGAATTTTGTGACACAGATTATAAAAATGGTTTCTCATTAACATGTACACTGAAAAGTGAAAGTGAACTAGAGATTTAATGTCTCCCTTCTGTTTTCTTGATAGTTAGTTTTAAGACAAACTTTGCCATAGCTTTAAAATATGGTAAATTCTCTTCACAAGAAGAGCTAGGGGTTAATGACCGTGTTAAGAAGAAAAAAACCAACATATTACTGACCTGGAAAATGTGAAATGCTAAATAAGATTTTAGAGTCTAGGGAATTATAAACAATAAAATGTAATGGCTTTAGCTTCCTAATAGTTTAATAATAGGCTGCTTCAGCCTAATGCTGTTTAATTTACCATTTTTCACTTTGATTACCTCAAGCACTTTCAGGTTATGTATGTTCCAACAGTCATTTTACAGTGTTGCCACATCTTTTTGTACCCAGAGATTACATGAAGCCTGTTAGATATAGAATTAAAACAACAGATAAAAGCTACTGTGGTCTAATACCTCTGTGAGCTATACACTTCTAAAGCTTATATCAGATTCAGATTTTGCATACAAGCTATCCCAGAGTTCATTTATCATTGGGTGGGAAATATTTATAAATGGAATTAAATCAAATATTCTCACAAACCCTAATCATTATGGGTGATTAATTTTCTATTCTAGACTCCATTAAGTGCCTTTACAGATATTCTTTCCACAGACCCAGGCCTCTAATTTATTTCCCCCTCCCCTTCATCTCCTAACAGTGCAGGGTCATGCTGGGATACTCATTAGTTTTATGCTAGCAATTCTGCCAGGCAGCCTCAGAGACATCAGCATCACCTCAGAAATCATTAACGTAACTGGTGCTGCAATCTAAAACTGACAAGCATAGAATAATCATTTAGGGGCTGAAACATGTTCTTCCATAAATGAGCATTTTGGTGGAAAAAAAAATTAAAATGTGTGTGTTGCAGTCATCCTCTGGAGACAAAAAGGGGTCTTAATAAATCAGATCTGAAGCCACATTTGTGCATATATCCTTGCCATGTCTGTGAAATAGCACCAAGTTTTTCAGACCCGTGATTTATGTTTTGCTGACGAAGTCCAGCAGCATTGAATCACATGTGACAGCAAAGATACTGGATCAGGTTTGTAATCTGACAGTGCATTGGCTGAGCCTGATTACATTATTTGCATACTTGTCATGATAAGTTTCATTTAAAATGTCTGCTGCCTCCCCTACCAGGACTATTCATAAGGCAATTTTTCACAAGAACATGAAGATTTGCATGGTCATATGTATGAAGATACTGCCACAAACATAAATAGCACAGTTTTGAGGAACTAATCATTAAGTACCAATGCAAATTGATTCAGGGAGTCATTTGGGGGAAGTCAGGTAAGAGAATTTAGGAACCAGAAGGAGATGTGTCTTGCACAGCTTAGTAACTTGGTTCTTCAGGTTTCCCTTCAGGCTCCCAGTTCTTTTTCTGACTAACAGAATCATCTATTGTTTTCCTTGGTCACTCACTGAGACACATGTACCCTTTTAAGCACCTTCTTTCTCAGTTTTTATCCTTATTATACCAACTTCCTAATACTGATTTTTTCCTTTCTCAATTTGGCTGAGAGGTGAGAATGCAGCTACCTACTGGTCCATACTCTTTCTGGACTAAAATGTCCACATATGTATCAGTGATAATATAAAGTGAAAAAAAGACTCCTCTAAGATAACAGAAGGGCAGCTTGCCCTTATGAACCATCACATCCAATGCGCAATTCAGTCATAGCTTATCTGCCTGAAATGGTCAGGCTTGGTCTTTTATTCTCATTTAAAAGTAATTGAGTAAACATGAGCTTTTGAGTTAAAAATATCAAAGGAAACAACACCAAATTCCACTGATTTCAGCAGACTCTATATATATTTTTTGAAGAGTACTGAAAACAATAAAGGAAATAAATTATTAAGTGCAAACCAGTGAAAAAAGTTCAGTGGTCACGAACTTTAAGTCAATACTCGTCTTATCTATGCCTCCATCAAATGCCAAGCCCCATAGCAGTCAGTTAAGACCAAGCCAGTGATTTCAATAGGGTTCACACTGTCATTTACTTCATCCTACAGTAGATTTGTAGACTTGCACATCTAGTAAGATGAATTGCAGCCCCAAACCCCACTGGTGATACTGATTTAGGTATTCATTGGTCATGAGAGCTTTGATACCATGAGCAGAGTTAGTCAGTTGTGTCAGCTTGATGTCCAGTGCCACTTGAGATCATCTACAGTATCTAGGAAATATTCTTGGGGTTTCTGAACAAGGCAGTTACAGGACCTATGTGAGAGCTACCCCACTGTAAGGTGGAAAATGGAGGTTAAATGGAATACCTAAGGTCATCTCAAATGTCAATCGATGCCCATGTGAGGGAAAAAAAAATAATAAAATCAACCCATCTAACGTTAAGCAAGATTACTTACAACCCATGGCTGTACTAGTTACAGTTCTTCTATGTCACGACACTTTCTCTGCACCTCAGATCTCAATTTAAAACAATAGCTTATGAAGCATCAGGAACACTAAAAATCATCAGGCAGACAGAGACTGTGGTGAGGTGAGGAAATAAAAAGAAACAAACCAACATCTAGGGAAAGTGTGCAATCTAAACAAAATGTTAAGTGCTGAGCTGAATAATACATTACATAGAGGTTTGATGGCAGATTCTAAACCAGCTGCTTGCTTTGTCTGAACTCTCAGCTTCATTTCCTAAAAACTACAGTAAGATTCCCTTCTCTTTTCAAGGTTCAGATTGTCTCCCTTGTTGCTTTTAATGGCACTACTTGCAGAGTAAGACACTTCAAAGCAGTAAATGTGCCAGAACCCTGGCTGGTAAGAAAAGAGACTCATTATGAAAGTTGCTCTTTTGCTCAGGGTGGATCTCAAAGTTTTCTGTAAAATATGAGATTCCTATTCAAAATCCCAAGTTCCTGAAAAAAATAATCCCCTACTGCTCGGTTCCTCAGTTCCTGTGAGAGATATGCATGTGTCACTGCTGAATCATAAGCTGATAATACAGAGGTTGAAGTAAACTTTAAAAGCACAGCATCATACATTTTGTGAGGCTCTTTTGTAACCCTATAAAAACGCCATCAGAAAATTGCTCTGTGTGGCTGCAGTTTGAAAATACGACCATTTTATCTAAGATACACAAGAAAACAGCTGGGTAAATTCTGTCAAGACAGATAAAAGGATAGCACTTAAAGAGTGAAAAAAGAGACTTTGTGACAAATTGATTTTCATCTCCAATTATGGGTCTTTAGAAATTATATCTCTCACAAAGGGTTCAAACATGTCTCCTAATGCAGGTAGCTATTGCCTTCTCCTGGTAACTCTTTGCTTTCATTTGTGCTTTCATTAGATGCCTTTGATACAAAGCTGGCACACACAAGAGTTTACAAATGTGACACTGTTGATGGCATTTTAAGACCTGTATTGCAGCTCCCTCTTTCAAAATGCAGATGCGATAACTGTGTTACAGAGTGTTCTCTGAGAGGCCTTTTGAAGAAGCAAAGCTATATGCTTGCTGGAAAAATATGGCATATTATTAGACTAAGTTGTTAAAATTCTAAGAAATAAAGTACTCCAGGCAGTAAATTCCTGCAGGACACTGCAGAAAGAAAGGGTTGAAGTTTCAAGTAACATGGGTTTTATCTTCCTGCCTCTGTTTTTTTTTGTTGAGTGAATTACGCCAAACCATCTGCACAGCCTTCACCTCAGACACAAAAGAAGTGGAGAGGCATTTGGATAATGGTGCCAAAGAGAGGATTCTCATTTGCTTTTATATGCCACAGTGGATTTCAGAGTGTATCCACAAACACACCCACATTTTTGTCTGTCAAACGCCTATATCAGCACTATTAATGGAAAGAAGATTTAGTATAGGAAAATGAAAATTAAATGAACTTTGGCAGAGAATTCCTGCGCTACTCCTATCATTATAGTAACAATTAGCTTATGAGCTGGAGTAGTGGTTTACCTCAAAAAAAAATATTTTGAAGGAGGACTTTAGTCTGCCATGTCAAATTCCATTTCAAATATAAGTAAATTGTGACTTCAGTTGCATTTTGATGAATTAGAAGCAGAATCTAGACAATGATTTTGAAAATAATATCTATGGTTTTTATGAAGCAGCAGTACAAGTGAAGCTTGTAAGTGAAGTATAAGTAGAAAATTCTACCTAAAGCAGTATATAACAGATAACAACCCTGTGACAATTAGCAGTAGCTATGAAAAGTGCTAAGGTGCAATTTTCTCTCCCTAAGTAGGACGCACAGCATGTTTCACTTGAGTTAACAAGTAGAAGAAGCCTAAAATGGTTTCAGCTGTTTGAACGAGCTTTTCAATGGTTGTAATATGGCTTCCATTTGATTAAGAATAAGGAGGCAAATAAAGCTTTTTGACTTTACAGAGCTGGATTGCAAAAAATCATTAACCTTTTTCCCCACTTCTAGCTGAGTCAGACTGGATATTCTGAAAACAGGATATCTGGAGTATTTTGACAATTTAATTGAGGTTTGCTTCAGATTGTCAGCAGACCAGGGGTTATTTGATTTAAATTGCTCTGTCTGGCAGTACTTTTTTTTCCAAATATGAGGTAACATTTATCTCAGAATTATAAGCATAATTGTATCATTCTCCTTCCTATGGACCTTATCCAAAAATGGTTTAACCTGTCCTGGGTAGCAATGACATGATTTTCCCACTTTTAGAATATGCTCTTGGCCACAGTACTCTATATATAATTATTGCTCTGCAACAAAAACAATTTTATTTGGCAGTTCTTCCCTCAAGGATTCTTTGACCAGAGGTGAATTAATTGCCAAGACAACTTTTTAAAAACAAAATAGTTTCCCTCTAAATGAAAGAACACAGGATTTAGTGAATGTCATTTAAAAACCCAATTACTCCACACATGTCTGTAACAGCTATAATCCACTATCTCTTAGACATATACCAGGCAGCTCTAGCAGTTTCTGATATCCCAAAAATGGTCTTTACCCATCTGATTAGATATCTGTGAAGTATCCTCTTCTGTAAGTGCTATAGCTCTTTAGCTCTGCTGGTTCCCTGCTGCTTGACTCTGAATGGGGAATGAAGATTTTTAGGTGGCTGAAGGCAAGAAGCAAAACCTTAATGTAATAACTCAGCCAACATCTCATTCCATTCCAAAAACATTTGCAAAGTAATGGCTTGTCTTCACATTCTGCTTACCCCCTATTAAATTTAACCAATATATTTATATGACAAATATCTCAATAACTGGGTTATGTATTGTGTTTATAAATTACCATGGAACAGACAAATTCATTCTGAGAAAGATTAATGAAACTGAATTGTTTTCATATAAGATCATATAGTGAACATGCAGTTGTTCTCACAGTATATTCCACTCTTTTTGTCTGATTTATGACTTATTCTATGAGCACCACATTCTTTCAGTATTTTGTAATTACTATTGACTTTTGAAGGGTTGAGTAGTCAGAAATTTTGCAAAACCCCCC
>JAOXNG010000031.1:46154352-46183146 GCA_028566535.1 Scolopax minor
AAACTGTAGAAGAAAACACAATATGAAATTAATCAGAACTTGTTTAGTCTATAGACAGCTGGGGGTTAGTTGTCATTTGCATTCATTTCCTCTCCTACCTCTTTGCCATACATCTTCCCATACACAACACCTACATTTTTTAAATTTTTTTGTCTGAAAGGGAAATGATTCCCTTCCACTGTGTAGTAAGTAATTTTGTTCACTAACACCACTTCATCTTCTTGCACCAATTCTTTTCTTTCATTTCACAGTTCATGGCCAATTACAGTTTGTTCCACTTATTCTTCTAATTTACCTTCTCAGAATAATCTTCTTTACTAGATGTATTAAACAGTAATTATTCATTACTTTTAGATTTTTGTAACAGTGATTCTATGTAGCCTGCACATATTAGTATAACAGTCTGTCAAAAATAAAATGCACAAAATAAGAAGTATTTATAAAAAATGAAATGACTGTTCACCATTATAACCTCTAAACTCTTTGTATTTCAGGTAGCAAATATTTGCTGCAAACTCACTTGTGCTTGAATTTGGAACATTTTTTCAGGAGCTTGTGTGAATGTAGAAAGCCTGCTCTAAATAAAGAAATTTCAAGTTTGGGGCCAGTGTTTTGATTGACTTGATGCCAAGGAAGAGAACTGTCATGGAGACAATTCATTCCATGAAAAGCTTGAAAATTTTTTTTTATTATTTTTTTCTTAATGTTTTGCCATTTAGAAGGATATGCTCTTAGAAACATTCTCAACACAGCTATGCACATTAGACCACAGACAGCAACGAACAATTTTGCACTAGTTCTTGCTCATAATGTCACCAGTAGGATCCAGGTAATAGGGATAACACCTGAGTAGCAAAATACTGTCAGCACCTGCTCTTCTTCTTTTCCATGCTATGGATGCAGCAGCACATCGTGCTTCAGCTTGCATGTTCACGCATGCTAGGACATGATGTTGAATAAACTTTATCATTTTGTACAATGCAAAGAGTTAAAATTCAAATTTCAAATTGTTCTTGCATTCAATAATCTTTTAATCTCTTTGACACTTTTCTATTTCATTCTATATCAGCAGTTATTTCTGAGCTGGTACTGTTGAAATGAGTATTTATCTAAATCCAAAAGAAAAACCTGAAGTAGTTTGTTTGCCTGAGAAGCAGCTCTGCATACATAATATTTAACACAAGAGCAAATAAACTTTACCTCCTTCCCCTCAAAAATTCACCTCAGCTGCTGCCACTTGATTCTTCTCTTCTCTGCATTCTACTGGCAAACTACAAACAACCCATTTTCTTCAAGCCAGGTTTTACCTTACCAACAAATCCATATGCTTCTGTGAAATACAATGACTGTATAGAGAATGTCTACTAACAACACTTGAAAACATAATATTTTGTCACACACACAAATCATAAAAAGGTAAAGAAAAGGACATTACTATTTTGTGATATATCATTATTATGCAAAATACAAAGTTATAAAAAAGAAAGGCTGCAGCTTTTAGTACAAAATTATAGCTGCCTATAATACAAAGAAAGTTCCTAAACAACAAGAGTTGCAGAAAAAGCCATACATTAGCTGTTCTAAATGACTTAACTAAAGTTCATGAGAAGTAGGAGATACCTGCAAGAAAAGCAAGCAATAGCACGAGTCCATGTAAATTATCAAAATCACATTTAACACCTAGCTTTCACAGCCTCCATCATTTTAATTTAGCTATAGAATTCATTTAGTATAGAATCATAGAATCATTTGGGTTGGAAAATGATCATAGAGTCCAAATGTAAACCTAACACTGCTGAGCCCACCACTAAACCATGTCTCTCATCACCACATCTTCATGACTTTTAAATACCTCCAGGGATGGTGATTCAATCACTTCCCTGAGCAGCCTGTTCCATTGCTTCATAACCCCTTCTGTGAAGAAATATTTCCTAATATTCAGTCTAAACCTAATGCTGAGCAACTTGAGGCCACTTCCTATCTCTTGCTACTTGGGAGAACAGATTGACCCCCACCCTGCTACAACCTCCTTTCAGGTAGTTGTAGAGAGTGATAAGATCTCCCTTCAGCCTCCTTTTCTAGAGACTAAACTATCTCAGTTCCCTCAGCCACTCTTCAAAAGACTACTTCTTTGTTGCTCTTATTTGGACACACTCCAGCATCTCAATATCTTTCTTGTAGTGAGGGGCCCAAAACCAAACACAGTATTCAAGATGCAACCTCACCAGTGCTGAGTATAGGTGGAAAATCACTTCCCTAGTCCTGCTGGCCATGCTATTTCTAATACAAGCCAGGATAATATCGGTCTTCTTGACCATCTGGACACTGCCAGCTCATAGTCAGCCAGCTGTCTACCAGTGCCCCCAGGTCCTTTTCCACCAGGCAGCTTTCCAGCTGCTCTTCCCCAAGCCTGTAGCACTGCATGGAGTTGTTGTGATGCAAGTGCAGGACTCAGCACTTGGCCTTGTTGAATCGCATACAACTGGTCTTGGCCCATCAATCCAGCCTGGCAAATCCCTCTGCAAGACCTTTCTATTTTCAAGCATATTAACACCCCCTCCCAACTTGGTATTGTCTACAGCCTGACTGAGGGTGCACTCAATCCCCTTCTCTAGATCATTGATAAAGATATTAAACAGAGCTGGCCCCAATACTGAGCCCAGGGGAATACCAGTGATCAGTCACCAACCGGATTTAACTCCATTCACCAACACTCTTTGGGCCAAGCCATACAGCCAGGTTTTTACTCAGTGGTACAGTTTTTTACTCCAGAAGATACAGCTCAAGCAGCTGGAAACAGAAAAAGCTTTAAGTGATCCTTCACTGGATTTGCAACATCTGAAGGCTGAGACAAACCCGAAGGCTGGTAAATCTAAACCTTATCTGTTCAAGCTGGTTCCAGCAAAGCTCTTTGTTACAGAGGCTTCTTGCCCCAAGCTGCTCCCAGATCTGCTCTACCGCACTACTTCTCTTCTAAGTGACTTCTGTCCTCTAAGTTGAAGGCTGAAGCCAAAGAAATAGTGGCCTTGATGGCAGACACCAAGATCTGACATTGTCACAGAGAAAGGTCATCTCCACTTCAAGGCAATATTATAAATGAAAATGCATACCTCTGGTTTTGATGTAAAATGAATGTAGCAGTGACACTTCTATATTGTGTTTGTAAGGCATAAAGCAGATTTAATCTTGAGGGTTATTCTGAAGCACTCGAGCACCTTTTTATTTAAGTAGGTGGTTTACTATCACGATAAAGAGCACAGGATAGCAACATAGTAAACTGCATTTGCCTTTAAAAGTTCACTTGGAATGGCATCAGGTTTCAAAACAGCAATCCTCTGATTTGAATAATTTCCTTAACAACTCATTTGTTACTTCACTATTAAGTGAGTTAGTCTCTTCTGTCAAAACTTATTTTTAGAAAAACAAAGGGGGTGATAATAAAATCAATTAAAAAAATATACATTACCATTTGTTATTTAGACTTGAATTTATAAGTTTGCTATTTCAAACTGTTATTCATATAAATATATTTTCAAAATCCTGAAATCAAATGCTAAAACTGAAATATAATTAATTTCCATTACATACAAAAAGTTTTTTAAAAGTGCCTTGTTCTAAATTAAAATGAAATCAAAACACACTTTCCTTTACAAAATGTAAATTAAGAGTTTTAACCAATGCTATGTAGGGGCTATACAGGAGACTAGGAAAGCAGGCTGCATAAGCTATACTATAACGAACACTAATATACAGCTGAAATGCACTCAATAGATATTCTACAAAACATCCCCCCCAAAAAAGTGCTAAAGCTGATCAAACCTGAACTCAGACTAAGTGATGTTCAAGTGATTTTCAGACTTTTACTACCCTAAATGCAAGTGCAGCTGCTGAATACGTCAATGTAGCCAAATGGCAGCAGCTGTCTAGATTCCACTCCTGGAAAAGACTACTGGAAATGGGGCTCATCAGAAAGAAAAAGTCTCATGATACCTACATTTTATTCTCTGCATTATTTTTTTTTAATACTGCAGTGCAGTGTAGTGGAAAAAGAAAGCTTACTGAATATAAAAACAGATAAAAACAGATTTCTGCTTCAGATCAAAGCAAAAGTACAGTCTGCAATGGAGTACCTTTGACCTTCCCAATAAGCTCAGTTGATGATTGGAAATATCTACTGCATGTTCACAAAAATGGTCTGAGGAAAAATAACTGATTTTTGCGACAGATTGGACAGTTTGAAAGAGGAAAGACATTGATTGCTCATTGAAAAATATCTCTTTTTAGACAGCACTGTAGCAGTATCCTGGCTGATGGCAGAATGGACAGATGGCTGCACATCCACCTGGTGGCTGAAATAATTATATCACCAAGCATTTCTGAGTTACAAAGAACAGCACGGTACAAAAACATCAATTAAAATGTATCCTCCTACAATTGTACCAACACATTTTTATAGGTGCTTTAACTGAAATGTAAGCCTGGTATAACACACATCCAGTGTTTGTGATGACCAGCTGGACATAATAAGAGACATACAAGAAACAACGTTTCTGTAAATCCAGGACTCACCTCTCCCTTTTACTCACCAACACTCCTCAGCATTCTTCAAATCTGTAATTCAGCAAAACAAGCAGAGCATATGGAATTTTATTTTTACTGTCAGCTATGGCTGATAAACACAACACGTCTAATGTAGCATATTCCATTCTCTTGAAATTTATAAAGTTCTTTGAGATTAATAATCCTATGTGCTTGTGTATTTTGTAATCAGGACTGACTGGAACTTCAAAGTGAAAACGAAAACTGTTGAAAGAATTAATGCTCGACAGACAAAAATATCTCAGAATATGGAAGACCAAAAAGAAATATTAATACAATAATGTAAGAAAAATCTCAACTGCTCAACTTTCCATGGTTCAGAGGATTCTCAAACAATGTATTTGTGGTAATACATGGTGCCTGATGAAAACTGCACTTAAAGTAGGCCATGGAAAACAACTGTGAAGTTCTAAACCAGAGCCACTTTTGAGTAGTATACGATTTAAGCCCTCTCAAGAACATAAACTGTGCAATTTTCCTCACATTTTCTATGCAATTTATTGTCACCTACAGTTTGGTTATGGATGGGAAGATGATAAAAACTTTCTTCTTCAGAATGTACAGCACTGCTGCTCTTATGTTTTTGCTATTCTGTTCTAAGAAAACTGCAGCTGCAACTATGAATACATTAAGGCTTCATAAAACAGCTGTCCTTAAATATCTCATCACACCTCTCCATAGACAAGAATGGCAAAAAGCCATACTTTTTGTTTTCATTCTTTTCATCTGTGTCAGTTACAAATGAATAAACTCAACAGACATCTTCTGATACCTCTGATGAACCATGTTACTCTGCTGATAACTTTCACTCCAAAGAGAAATTGCAATGCACCCCAAAGAAAGACACTAGGAATAAGAAATATCAAAACTGACATCATATTTCTGCATGGTTCCTAATGGTTAAAAATGAAGACTGCTTTGGGTTTGCACCAAAATATTAACTTCCCTTTTGCAGTTTTAGATGAGACCTTGTTTATACATCCTCCTGCAGAAAGCCTCTACAAGGCAATTTAGGAAACGCAAAACACTAAAAAGCTGTTTTAAGCAATACAATATTAAAAGCAAGTCAGTACCTGACAAATTAAGGATTTACAAGAAAATTATTTCAACCAGTTACTGTATAAGAAACAGAGCTTCATCAAAATATGACCTAGCTTAAAAGCAAATATAAGCTGTGCATTCCTATGATCAGCAACATGTAAAACTCATTCAAAGTAAAGAAACAGAGCAAGTATATTTTTTTAAAACTTGTCTAATATTTCCCTTCAAAATTAGACAGAATTCTCAGGAATCCATTAGGAGGACAGGGACCATGCCCACCGCATACCTTATCTTATCCACAATATGTCATGACCTATTCAGCTTTAAGCTTTGTAATACCCCTAATGAAATAAACTTAAAAGAAAGAGGAAAAAAAGCATATTTTTTAAATCAGTGTAAGATGATAGTGAGCACAAAATCCTTCATTGCTCAGACTCAGTATCAAGACTGTTAAAAGCACTATTTTACAAAAATATCTACAGCAACCCTACAGGCAATTTGTATTCGAGAAAAAAAAAATCTTACAAGGAGAGCATGCAAAGATGTAGATTTAATGTTTTCACAAAAGTCTAGTAGCCTTCTATCTTGGTGCAGCTGACATAATCACCATTAGCTACTGTCAGTGCAGAATATTGATTTAATATGGGGTAATGTGTCCCATAACAATATTATTTATGTACTCTCTTCCTTTTCATTTTTAGGAGATGTTTCAGAATTGAATTAATGAAACACAAGAATTTAATGAAACATTTAATATCTTCATCATAGGTTTGTACCTTAAAATTACATCTACCATGAGGTTAATTTTTATAGTTACAACTACACAACTCAGTATTTGTTACCTTTTAACTAGTCTTAGTTACAATTAATATGGTTTCTAACTTTGATTATCTTATGATAAAAACCCTTTTGTGTACGGATGGTTTGAAATCACATTTGCTTTCCCTGTGGCTTTGTCACTCATTTCTGCTTAGCAGAAAAAACAAAACAAAGCCAGCACTTCCATGTGACTGCTGAAAAGATTTCTCTTCTGATTTTTTTTTTTTTTACTTCTTTGTCCATCTCCAGAGATGCCAGCCTCATCCTAACCCCTTGCTTCCACTGGCAATGTTGATCACAAGATTCAGTACTGTAGTTTCTAGAAGTCCAGTGTTCAGATGGGTTGCCATTCAATGCAGCCAAGTAGGAGGTAGCCATGATTTAAACTTCCCACTTTCTAGAAAAGTATTTCCACACCATAATGTGAGAAAGAAGAATTCTGCCTGTTTCTCTTCAGCTTACTACATTGTTTCTTGCATTTCAGCAGTGAATTTCACACTAAAATAACATAGAACTTCAGAAAAATCTATTCTAAATTCTTCTCTTTTGCAAAAAGAAACAAAGAAGAAACAAAAATCCTTAGGTGTTTGCCTGCAGTCACAAAGCCTCACTGTTTTTTCTCTCCTTTCCCAGAAAGTTCTCACCTGTTTTCACTTAAATGATTGGGATCACCGATGAAAACCAGAAGAATAATATTCAGCATGAAAATAAAAGTCCTAGTCTTTTAATTTACATGAAAAGAATAATCTAACAAGGACATGATCAATAAGTCAATGAGGAGAATAAAGTAAAGAGGGGAATAGGAATATTTTGGAAAGGATGAATACAAGGAAAAAATTTTGATAATTACCAGCATCAGATATGTCTGATGCAGATGTAGCTAATTATTTAATGACAAGTTAATGGGATTTACAATATATACTGTAAATCTGTATACCATTGAACAGGCAAACTGCCACAAATCCCCTCTCAGATTAAGAGAGGATAAAGCATTTACATGCCTCTGACTCTGATTACAATTTCACATTAAAAAAAAAAAAAAAAAGAAACAAAAAGAAGGAAACCATCCCTGATTTGGAATTCTCAAACAGTGGCAAAGTTATTAGAAACATACATTCCCTACAAGAAAAGGTAAAAATATGGCTCTGAACTTTGGACTCATTTTTACCATGAGCTTTCAATTCTTATGTTGCATTTTATTTTCATCTGGTTTTTATTTGAAAATCCCATTTGGGCAGATCCAGAAAGAATTGTTAAACATATTAAATGTTACAACCATTTAAATAATATGAACATAATTGTCTAGGTTTACTTTGCTAAAATGATGTTTAAAGAAGATCTTTACTTAGTATGCTACAAGGTCTCTCTGTTATACCTGCTAAAGTTAATAACATTGTGGAGACTAGATGAAAAACAGAGCAGCAACCAAAACGGTCAAGAAATAAGAAATAATTTAACCACTACAGCTTTCGATACTTAAGTACTAATATCCTTTAAAGTGCCCATATTTAAACTAATCAGGCAAAACTTTAGATGTTTTCAGACATTCAAAGTAAAGACCAAGCCTTATTTTGCAAATGTATAAAACACTTATAGAAAATGGAAACTTTTGTCCTTTTTAACAAGATGATTATACGTGCCATTTTTTTGTTTAGTGTCATTCACTAAATAGTAAGTAAACATATATCCAAATGATTCACACAACCTGTAATTAGCTGCAACTTAGTCTTGTACAGTTGATTCAGGGAGAAGTAGCATCTGTAGAAGCTGTAGGACCAGAGGATATGAGTGATTTGATCGCTAACACCTTCAAAAAGTCCTGGTAATTGAGGTTCCATGGTGGCCACATGTGGAAAACATATTTTTCCCAGACACTGTTTAAGAGATTATTTTCATTAGTAACCATAGTTTAAAAAAACCCCACCAACACACCCCAAATATTTAATTTGAAGAGATGAATAGCAAAAGAAACTATGGTGATGGGAACATCAACAGCAGTCAACAGCAGTTTTAGTTCCCCTTTACTGGCCATAATTTAGCTACACCATCATGGTGGGAATACTATTCAATTGTTTGAATATTTGAATATTTGAATATCTGCTATTTGTATTCTGGGACATTAAACTACATGTTTTGGGGTGGGGTTTTTTTGAGGCTCTGATAGGGTGACCAAGGCTATAACAGGTGCTTGAAGAACACATGAGGTCTTTGATTCTTTTGGGCAGAGAATTTTGCATATGACAAATAAGCCTATACACTTTAGAGCATTTAAAATCCTTTCCTATCATTTTTGAACCAGCTGGAGAATGATGTTTATTTGGCTCCACACATGGACCTTAGATTTAAAAATAACCGTATTCCTTCCTGAGTGAGGCAGTGAGAAGGATAAAAGCCAGATGTACTGGCTGTCTAAGAGACTTAACGTTCATTTTTTTCTTGACACATTCACACCAAGCAATGAAAGTGTGCGGTCCTAGTTGTGAAAGCTGTGGTTAGAGCCTGGTTCTGGCCAGGAAGTTAAGAGAATTTCTCTTTCCTTATCCCACATGCAGCCGAAGAACATGCTTTCTCACATACCTGGCAAGCACATGCAAGGAGCTGATTTTCTCTTCTATATTGTGCTCTCAACAACTACTCGTCACAAAATCACTTGTCCATGAAAAGTGCCATTGACAAAGCAAGTGACTCGTTTTGATTGTCACTGGACATTGTTGATTCATCAAATTAAGGGAGCTTCACAAAGATAAGTCACTTTTGATTAAGTTCTCAAAATTTGTCTGATTATTTGCCAGCTCACCTTCATTGAGACTGCTTTCTGGCAGCTGGTCTACCCGACTTACACCCTTCCAGAAGCCACAGCTCCTCAAGAGCTCAGCGGTGGTCTACTCACATAGAGAGGGAATCCAAAATGTTCAGTTTTCCAGCCAGATGAATTCGAAACTGAAAGTAAAAATAAAACAAAATGTTACTGATTCAGAAATAAATTTTTAATGATCCACTTTAGTCCCAATCCCATGCCTACTTATTTTTCATCTGTCCACTTTATTAATTCAGAACAATGATCTCTGTTTCCTTTTACTAAATTACTGCACCAAAGGGAGAGAAAGCATATTTCATAGTGTAGTTTTAAAACTTTGCATGCATTAGAATTAGAAATATTATTTAGTTCTTTAGTTATTATTTAGTTATTTAGTTCTTAAAGGGACCTGTTATTCGGGGACCCAATTCCTGCCACAGTCATTTGAGGTTTAAAGTCTTTTCAAGAGATCTGGAAGCCAAAGATTCAGCTGCTTATATCAACGTAGGAAGGCTGTGGATATAAAGAGCAATAGTATGTGTGTGCTTTCATCACTGGGTTGGTGACCACAATCAGGTTATTCTCCATTTCAGTAAAATGTGTGTCACAGTGAGGAAATTAAATCAAGATTTTAGAGCTGAGTATAAAAAGTAGAATGATCACTTGAAACCATATTTCTCCACCTTAATAGGGATACTTGGAAGCAGTGACCTGTGCTCTTCTTGCAGCTCGGGACACTTATGTATTCTGACAAATACATGTTTTCCTTGAAAATTCATAAAAAATCCTCAGAACAAAGAACAGAATCCAGATTATCCCTGTCCTTGGTGTGTGCGCTAAAAAGAAAACAAGTAACATTTTATTTTCTCTTTATTTCTAGTTCCAGTTTTTTTCAGGGGAAGGAGGCTATGCTGCAGTAGCTTCAAAAGAACAATTTTTAGTATATTAATACAAAGATAATTAATCAGTTTGGTATTTTTTTGTTGTTTTATGACACTGTTGTGCAAACTGGAGTCTTCTAAATCTTGATGTGATAATTGAACTCTTCTGCCCCAGACTCTATGCAAATTCCTGGAATCACTTCTTAGAAAGATGTGACAAGCAGAGCCACCACCATTTAAAAAAAAAAAAAAAAGCTGCTAACTCAGTTTTCAGGTTAATCCTTTCAGAGATATTTTGACACGTACATCAGAAATGTGGTTAGAAAGTATCTATGAGATCAAGTTGCTCAGAAGGCAAATGCTTGTCTACTTTTTTAAAGTATGAGCTACAAAGTGTGACTCAGTGCTGCCACAATTGGTGTGCTTCTGAAAATGGACGTAAAAGTAGGTCACTCTTAGGTTTCTTGTTTATAAACTTAGTGGCCATAGGGAACTTAGACTCCTTCAGCAATAGGGAGAAAGTATGCAGAAGATTCTGATCCTTAAATGCCATCTCAGCCTTATTATATTCAACTACCCAGCTTTTGGTTGATCTTGACTTTGCATACTTGTGAAAATTGTATCTTGTCCTATTGTCTTCAATTATTTCCATGTTGTCTTCAAGTACTGTCTCATTCAGTACAACATGAGTTCTCATTAGCAAAAATGTTTCCCTGAAATGCAAATAAATAATTTTGATCACCATACTTATTATTCTTAGCATTATAATTACTGTTACTGTTACTATTGATATTATGAATTATTATCATTATTTTTACCACATTCCTTCTTGCTTTGAAATCACAGCAAATTAGACTTTATTTTGTCACTGCTTAGAGTTTTTCTATTCGTGTATCATCTCAAACAAGTTTATCTTAAGGAAGTGTTTTCTTTGCCAAAGACAGAGATATGCAAATTTCCAAAAGATAAGTCAGCAGAGTGTTTGGAGACAGTGACAGTTTCAAAAATTAAATAATCTCATCTTTTTAATCCAATCATATTTGATTTTACAGTCCAAAATGATCAGAGATACCTTGTATAAATTCACACTTTTTACTGCAAACTTTCATGTACACTCTCATTCTCTCTTCAAATATGTATGTATTATACTTTTTCAAATAATTGCCACAATACACTGAACATATGAGAGGGAAATGAAATGCAGAAATAAACGCAGTGACAAATGTACTACATAACACCAAAATATTTGCTATACTGAAGAATCTAAGCCTATAAATTAGACGAGCAATTTGGATTACAATCATAGCAAAATGCTAAAATGCACTGGAAAGTGTCAAGCAACATCACTTTCCATTAGGACTGTAATTCAAAGGTCTCCATGACTGAAACCTTGACCCCTCTGAATTCAAGGGGGAAATGCCCCATAGAGCTATGATACTGCATAGCAGCAGAGGATCTGGGTCCCAGAGCTGTGAAAGCATTTTAGCTCATCTATTCATCACCTCAGTTCTGTTCCAGAGATTTTTCAGATAGACACCAGAAGAGTCTTTGAGGAAGAAATCTTTAAGCCCACAGGGCTCAGAAAATAAATTCTCCTTTAGAAATATACAGGACCAATCAATCCCAGTACTGATTAAAGTAAGCTCTCATACATGACATGAAATCATACAACAGACATGATCTTATGAAGTATTGTATAGTACCTACCATGACAAGGAAATAAATAAGCCTATAAAGGGATTCTAAAATGCAGAGAAGAATATTTTTTCATGGAGTTTTCCAATTTTGCGTTAGCAGTCTGTGTGTTCCTGTGCAGAGTTTTGAGTACAATTTGCATATCTGATTCCTTTCCTAGTTCTCCAACCATAAAAATTCTTCTTCCTTCCCAAGAGAAACACTAAATGTGTTTGAAATGCTTTGATCTGCTCTTAAAATCAGATCTAACTGTAACAGGGAGCAACTACACAGACACTAGTGGCTATTATCACTTAATCCAAAATTGATGTTGTTTTATGCCTAGATTGTCAGTGCATTAAACCCTGCCTTGAATTTTAAGGCTTAGTATTTAATATGCAGAGCACTAGGATATTAAATTTTATAGATTTCTGCAAAAATAGAAAGCGAAAAACCCCGGATGTTGTAAACATATAAGGCGGAGCTTAGAATTCATTTTGGCCCATCTTAGAAGGTATTTTGGATAACCTTCTCCCACCCAATTTAACTTAATATTGTCCCATCTGCATTTCATTTACAGTCACTTTGCATGTGTCTTTATTTCAGTTGCCAGTTGTGTAGTAGCCTTTTGTACTGTTATTTGTTTGAAAGATAAACTAAACCCCATACACTATCCAAATCTATCTTTCTGTTGCTGGTTTGCTCCCAATACATTCTGTAACAGCCAAAATTGAAAAATGGCACTTGGTTTTCAACTCTTCTGGGTTTCCCTACTTCTCCTGAGAGTAAAATACATGAAGATATGTATTTTGTGAATTTCAGATACAACCATGATCCTCTGAGACTGCTGTGATCCTCTTTTTCCAGTTATTTCCATTTAAGAAATGCACTATGAGCTTTACTACATTGGGCTTTTCATCTCCTCATTAGAAACATAGTCAAGAAGGGAAACAAATTAGATTTGAGGAAAGAAAATCTTAATAAGATCTCCAGCTACAGGAATTTTCAGCACTCGTAATGGCACAGTGTTTACCAGGAAGTAGAGTTCCATCATTTTTCTTCAGACTCAGCATTTATTTTTTAAGTGCTGTCTCTGCTGCTTTCAAGATAGGATAGCAAAGTCCATGAGTAGTTTCTCCTGTTGAGCTTTGCAAGCTGTCAGCATTCTCCTGTAGTGAATTGTGGTCTGATATTGGACACTGCTTTGGTAAACCTTAAGACGGAAAATAACCCCATAGTGCTCCTGTGGTTTTGGATAGAAGCTGTTCTGGACATGCAATTACTTCAAATAACTGTTGTCTGCTACCAAGAAGCATTCCTTATCTCTTTCAGCATGGCTGGATATATTGCACTACAGTACTCAAGGGTTGTTTCAATCATTGCGAAGATGCCTGCTTTTACTGTTATACCAAATCCTCATCTGCTGCTCAATCTCTTTATTAAATCTTCATTACCAGCAATAGCTTCTTACTAGAACTGTCATTTGACACTTTCTGAAGTATTTTCTGGTCAGATATGCAAACAATTCAGCTCAGTAGCACGGTAGAATTTATCACCCTAAATTCCCTCAGCAAGTACCCTTGCTCACTCAAGAGCACTTGATTGTGGGTCTGCAGCAGCAGCTGCTCTATAATTAATCTTAGGTTCAGCAGATTCCTAATTAATAATTAAGGTTGTGTTCCACAGTTTACTTAAAACAATGATTCAACCATTTAGCTTGGTACAAGAAATGCAATCTATCTTTCTTACATTTTGAGTGTTTACTCTGTGAATAAATATGAAATCATGTATTTTCAACTGTGTTGTTTAATTTAGGAGTTAGTTAGGAACTATTGAACTATAGATTTTAAAAAGAATGTCTTCCTTTATATCACTTCTCTTCAGATCTCTTGTAATAATGAACAGTCATTTTGTTATCATTTAGACTTCCAAAACAGTATCTATTCATTAAAACCTTGCATATGAACTCTATTCCTTTAAAGAACTATGCTTATATGTGGAGTTTTTTTCCTGAAGGTTGCAATTTGGTTTTGCTGTTCTTACATTTTCCCTTAATTCATATCGGTGACAGTTTATGGTGTGTCTCAATATGCTTGTTACTGTCAAATGGATTGATACTCTTCATAATCACACCTCTCTGCCAAAGCCCAGGTGGACAAGATGAAGATAGTTTCTAGTACTGGTGGCCATTAGAGAACCGGAGTGTTTAATTAATGTACTGGAAGGCGGGGGGGAGTGTTTATTCCTAATTCAGTAGTTCTAGATTAATTTTTTTTTTTTTATACAGAAAGAAATGGAACAGTATTTTCAGCAATGAACAGGAAACAAAATGAACACAATATACCTTGTCACTGTTCAGATACCAGTTTGTATCAAAGGAAATCCCTGTATTTCAAGGTCACATCATTTTGACCTACAAGAACAGTCTCATATCAATCACCTAGGGACTTTCTTGCGTATATTTCTCTAAACACCAAGTGACTCTGTACATCTCATCCTACCTTCAAACAAATGAGAAGGGAGGAAATCTGCTCTACTTTATGTAAATTATATGCTACTTCTGGGCTGTTGGTAAGGTGCCAATCCATCCTTCAGCTGAGCAGATATTGATATAAACCTATATTTTTTGAGGCCATTTCATGTTAATAATGTGTTTATTTTTGTCATTCAATTCATACAGCTCCCTGAAATCAACACAATAATCCTTGTTGGAGAGGTCTGGATAGGATATATAATTCCTTATGCAATATATGTTGTCATTAGCCACTCATTTCTAGCAGGGTTTGTGCAGTTTGTGGTTTTCTTCATTCAGTCAATGGTACAATCAGTCCCCTAGAGAAACATAGTTTTCATTTACACAAATAAGAGTGTTCCTTAAAGAGCATCTACAGAGAGCTTTTATGGGGAAAGGCTGCTTTCTCACCCAATATTGCCGTCAAGAATGACCTTAAGAGATGCATGAACTTCTTTTTATATAAAGCAGAGCACATACACAAGGCAGTGAAAAATAGATACATTTTAAGGCAAATGACTAGATATTTATCATTTTATGCTTTTTTATGTGTATACATTTTAAAGCATTAAAATATATATATCAAAACATTTTACAAATAAAGACACCCTAATGTGCCAAGAAGTAAAGATGTCCATCTGTACATTTTCTAAATTTTGTACTAAATCATTCTGAGTTTGTTGTGTGAAAGCAATACTAGCCATGGATCCCATGTGATACCTAATTATAGTGTGGATGTGGGCTGAGAGGTGTCCTGGCATGATGCAGATGATAGAACGGTTTTCTTGCAATTCTTTCAGAAGTATTTGCTTCATTTCTCACTCTGGTTACTTTATACCATCTGCTTTGAGTTCTCTCCAATCTTGCTTGATAAGGATATAAGCCAGTAATAAGGATACAGCCAGTTTAGGAAGTAAGAAAATTTCAAACCCCAAACCTTTTCTGTTTGTCAAGGTTTAGGCTGGGCTGGCCACTAAATGAACAGCAGATGCTCTCTCTTAACCCTCTCCCTTCCCAGGAGGGGAAGAAGAAGAGAGAGAGAGATAAAGAGAGGGTAAAGGTGTAAAAGACAAGACTTATAGGTTGGGAAAAAAAATATGAAACAGCTATACATTAACAATAAAAAGAAAACATAATAATATTAAAAAGAAAATAATTTAATAGATACAAATATATACAAACCCCATATTGAGCTCCCAGGACAATCAAGTCACCAGCAGGAAATGAAGTCAGCAGAGACAGGAACTGGATTCAGGAACACACAGGTTGGAATCAAACACTAAAGAATGGACAGTCCTCCTTGGACACTGGCTGTTGAAGAAAGAGCCTAACGCCTTTGATCCCTCAGCTTCTATACTGAGCATGATGCAGGTGGGATGGAATACCTCACTGGTCAGTTTTGGGTCATTTGTCTACTCCTCCACACAGATGCCACCCCTCCACGCTCTTCTGACTCTGACCCTCCAACAGGGGATGCAGCAAAGTGAGCTGCCCTTGGTTGTTATGGGAATAAACATAAGGGCTTATCTGCAAACCATCCCTTGGCATGAAACGCAAACATCAAACTTGTCACTGCAGACACTGTCTGGAGAATATGCCATTAATTTCAGAGAATGCATTCAGTAAGAAGAGACACAGCTGAAAATTAAAATTACTGACAAGAAAATTTATATTACTGACAAGAAAATTTGTTCTGTTCCACCTAAAACCAGGACACTGTTAGAAAAAAAACCAAAACAAAACAACAAAACAAACCCAAAACGATATACACCAAACCCCCAGAACAGTCAAGGCAAACAATCACATCATGATGTAGCAGTCAGCTTGTGTGTGTAAGTGTGCAGCAGCGTCACTATGGATATGGGTTTGGTTTTGATATGATAATGGTACTCACCAATGGTCTTTTTTTGCATCCATAAACACTTCCAAAACATTTGAAAGGTCTCCATTGAAAGATTTCTCTTTTTTTGTCTTCAATTTAATTCTCATTTTTTCCCTTTTCCACCATGTATGAGTTTGAATGCATACATACTATACAGTTTTCATATGAAGTTTGTATACTATATACAAGTTATAGCATAACTGAGAAGGAAACTATCTATGCTTTGAATTCTCCAGCAGTTATTATACCAATATGGATAAGTGGCATCAAATGTAATCATTCAGAATCTTGAAAAAATCTGGTCTTAATATTGCATATTGCAAAGAAGAACAGATGTTATTTTCTAGCATTTTACTTAAAATTACTGGAAATTCAGTATGTTGCCTTTCTCTTAACTCTTTACTAAAATTATTGCTTTTAGCTCAACTAATATGAATTACATTATTCACATCATGGTAATGTGCTAGTGGTTAGAATTAAAAATAATATTGTATATATACAGGCACTCCCCTGCAATAGATGGAATAAGAAACACAGAAAAAAATCTAGAGCTAGCAAATATAGTGTTAATATTAAAAAGATTTTTCTGTACTATATATGGCAGTTATTTAATCTCTTCTCTCTCTGTAACTTTCTGGGACTGGTTTTTTACAGACCATAAAGTTCTGAATTCTAATTTTTAAATATAATACGACTGTAGCATTCAAACATGCTCCTGATCCAGGACAGGAATGAGGATAAGGACAGTTCTGTAATTCAGAAATGGATGAAAAAGCATCTTTCCATCAGCCTCCGGTTCTATGATGCTGGGTAATGCCAGAAGATTCAGAATTAACTAGTTTCAGAGTCAACCCATCTGTCATGTGACAAAGTGAGGATGAAGAAATCAAATGTTGCTAATAAACCAGTATTACCAAATAATGAGATATTTGTCATAGGTGCCTATCACCACCATATGTAGCTAAGCAGGTACAGAGAGCCTACATTGTCTTGAACCTGAGGGTATTTCACTCCGTCGCTGCTTTAGGTATTTGAATCCAGGAATTATGTTGGGTTCAAACACTGCAATCTAATTATCTCAGACTTGCCATAGGGCAGAAGTTGACAATAGCTATCGGGGAAGTATTTTGCCACACATCAGCTATTCCATTAGGACTGCCTGAACTTAGGTAGTGGATGTATTTCAAGGTATTTTACGCCAATAATATTATCCTTGATAGAAACAAAACTTATTTAATTGTCATTAACAAGGTAAATTTAAAACATATCTTGGGCTATAAAAATGTAGAGAAATTGCAGGTTGCATTAAACTCAGGTTTGTCTTTTAGCCAGATAGATATGACTGGTTTTGTACTTTATAAGCATAATAATATTTGTGCCTCAGATTATTTAAAGAGCATTTTTTCCCAAGATAATACCAGTGCTGAATCCTGAATGCTGTGAGGTACATTAGCCTTTCCTAAGTAAATGAAAGGTCACAGAAATTTACTGCGTTATATAAATGGAATGATCTCTCCATATGCAGCTTCTCTGCAGCAAAATAAAAAATAGTGTTATATGAATTTTCTCCATTGTAATCTTAGTTACCTTACTCTGAAAACCATTGCCAATGGCAAGGGAAGCTAGTAAGGGGATTAGAGAATATCTTGTTTTTATAAAAGCATAACATCATTATTTTGGTTATGTGTGAGTTATTCACATAAACACATAAAGTTAAATGCTGATGTTTAAATTTTGACATCCTCATACATATATGCTATTTGTATGAATTGGATGACGCTTTCTTTTTAAAACAGTCTGTATCTTATTTTAAAGCAGATAAACAATAGCAGAGACAGTATTTATGTGCCACTGAAACACACACTAGGACTAGCTGGAAAATGTCTATAAAATAAATTTCCTTTGGGAGTACAGTTAGGACAATTTTCTGGAGGGTTTTATTAATAATATTTTTCATTATGAAGTATGAAATGAAATATTTGTCATGTAGAATATCTACTTTGGGGGCAGTGGGGAAAGCAGTTATAAACTTAAGTCTAACATTGTCTATGTTGTTTTCATATGGGTTTCACTTTACTTAAAACATGCAAATAATCATCTCAGCTGGTACAGGTGAAACATATTTGCTGTGTTAGATATTGAATTGCTCTCTGCTCTTTTTTAAACTCTAGGATGATTCCCACGACACCCATGCCTTTAACTTAGAAGCCACTGTTTACAGTTTAATTTAACTATGGTGCCTCAGTTTAACTTAGATGCCTCATTTAAAAATGCATAAATTTGTCAAAATTTATATTGGGTCCAGAGTCCCACATAAAAAATTTCAAAATTCCCTTTTTCTACAGTAATTTTTACACATATTCAAAGGAGTTTAGCTTGTGGAAGAATACATGAAGGGGACCCAGCAGACCTCAGCCAGAGCACTCAAGCACGGTTAAAATCTTTGCAAGCACACCCTGGTGCTGCGCTGAGCAACGGGGGTTGTGCAGAGAGGAAATCCTACTATTTCATCCAAATTGCCTGGAACAAATGATTAAACTCCATGATTAATAAAAGCCAGTTTCCTTATAGTGCATTTCCTTCCTGCTTTTATCTATCCCATTGTCAGAGAGATTTATTTTTTAAGCCAAACAGAAACAACCTTTTTTGAGTGCTTGGTAGTTAATTTCAGTGAAGGCATATGTTCAGCACAGTTCTGCTATGCTCAGATTTATTCCCATTTCCTAGGGCACGGTACCCCTGGGTTCGGGCATCTGTAGCAGCCTCCACATCTTCATTCTTATCGCTCTGCAGCGAGCAGGGCATGACAAAGCTTAGTAATTCTGCCCTCCCCCATAAGCTGGGTTTCATCCTGGTACCGATTTGTTTGGAGTCGTTCCCTGTACAGGGTGACAGCGTTCCTGGAGCTCCATCAGAAGTCCTCAAGGTCGACGTGGGTCGAGGACAGACTGGCCATGTTGAAACGGCATGACATAACAAGTGGAAGTGTCCCATTTCAGCAAGTCGGCATGAAGTTCATTCCTGTCATTGGTGTCACCAAATCAAATCTGCTCACAAAAGTCAAAGCTATCAAAGCCTCCCTTATTTCCTTGCTTATAATTCAGGAATTACAGAGCCATCTACTGGTGTTTCTTATACAAATAGGTACAATACTAGTGCTTTTGGGAACAATATAAATGAGTCCTGAAAATATAAAAAGGATGTTCATCCAAATTACACCGGTGACTTTTGTCTTTGTGTTTGAGACTTCAGGGAGAATAATGAGAAGTGGGTAACTGCATTTCACCTGTGAAAATTCATAAAAATAATGAGCAATTTGTTAAAATAGAGAGAGTGATAACGTTAGAGAGAGTGATAACGATGAAATGCTGGAGCTTAAGTGGAAGCTGAAAGGGAAAACTTCCAAATCCACATTTTTGTGTGTGTGTTTGACTACTAATAACAGATATTTTATTAGGGTAAATAGATGCTCTCTTAAAAAGTAGTAAATACTCCTTGACAACCATTTCTGCTTTTTCAGGTAGTCCTTACTGGAGCAAAAACAAGACTGAGTTTGAGGGTCAAATATAGATTATATAGAGCTCATCTCTGGGCCCCCTCTGAGGCACACATAGTACTGCTGAATCCTTAAGGCACTGTAAAATATAAATATATATTGGGTCAGTTCAGAACGTCTCCAGTAATGTATGGGCTGTACAGCAACACATCAGCGAAACAAGCCTGGGTGTGTGATGCACGCTCTGACCTCTGTCATGAGGGTGCATGGAGGTGTTTGAGGGATCAAAGCCAAGTTGAATGACTGTGTAGGATCAGGAAATCAAACTTGTCAGGCCTTATTCTTGCTGCTTATGGATAATACCCTTAGCATTTGCTATGAATCATGCCTGAGTACTGCCCATGAAAGTAGGAGCCGGGATGAACGAAACTGCAGCTGAGTGAGTCACTCAGGTGAGTGCTGAGGATTGTGGATCAGTGTTTAGGCCTGTGACAAGTTTTTGTCTTTTATTACTATGGGAAGACAGAATTGCTAGAGGAAAAGTAGGGCAGACATTGGTTAGCAAAGAGAGAAAATAAATACAAAATGAAGAGTGTGAATAATTTGGCACACGTTCAGAGAAGAAATGAAAGATGAGGGAAAGAAATTAAGAAAAAAGTAGCTTTCAAATTCAAGACAAGAAAGGAAAGAATAAAGGGACTCAAGTGGAGAAGAATGAGGAAGTTGAAGAAAAAAGACACAGAATATGACAAGAATTGACAGAGGAAGCAGAAGATTAAATTCAGGGCACAGATATCTATGTCCAAGCATGTGCTCTCCGGACGTTTTCCTAATTTCTATGGTCTTTCATAATGATCTGCTCTAATTCTTACTAGAACTAGTGATATTTCTTTCATTTATCAGCAGACCTAAGAAGCCTTTTCCTACCTTCAGGATGCAGACTGAAATATTCTCAGAAGCAAATTGTGGTGCATTAGCAATGCGTGAAGTAATGGCTTTGTCTTTTCTTGCTACAAAGTGCTCCTTCAGCAAAGCTCTACATCATTTCTATGTAAGTAATCTATCTATATTTGGCAAAACATTTAAGTACTTGTTTAATATCAGACACAGACTTAAAGAGTTCCATATGTTAATGGATCAGAACTATGGGGTGAATTTAAAACTGTACTTTTGTATTTTCCTTAAATGAGACCTTTAGGTGTGTACTTGACTACCTGTAACATAGTCCCTGCACCTCTGAATCCAGAATCGATCACATTATATAAACAAAGACTGGTTCAAGAATCTGTCACTGAAGTATTTTGACTGATTCTGGAAGCTGCAGCCTAAATCATCCAGCTTCTACTCAAATCAGAGGGGGCTGTACCATTGAATTTTCAGATACCATCTGTATTCAGCCAAAGCTCTTTCAGCAATGCTGTGCTGCCAGAACTTGCAAGCAAGGGCTAAGGAGAAGGTGGGATTGTCCTGGAGAGGAAACAGGTCCTTTTTTATACCTTCCCTCAGCCACTCTGCATTTTGTACTGTTAGAAGAGACGACTACAGAGATGTGAGGCTCTTCCCCACCCACCCTCCATCAGCACCTTGCCTGCAGTTTGTCCTTTCCCAGAGGAAATATGTAGATGAAGCTCTCTCCCACTTGGGCACAACAGGTGTCAGAGGATTCAGCACTGATTTCCCCTTATGTATATGTTCCAAAATGCATAGAAAATGAAAAAAAAACCAACCAAAAAACCAACAAACAAACCAAGCCTTATTAAAAACAATCTTGAGGTTTTTACTCTTTTATACTTCACCAATTCTAATAAGCAATTAGGTGGATTTCATGTGACACATTGATCTGAAAAACACAAGGACCGTGCTGCCTGAGCCTGATAGAAACCTGCTACTTTGCACCACTGGAGGCAAGAGGTTCTCTGAGGGGGTTTATCATCTTCACACTTTTGTACATTTTTAAATGTTCTGAGAAGTGAAGTGTTATTGGATTTGCTAAATACATCCGTAGGCTGATATATGCAGCACACTAAAACACATCCATGTACTACATTGCTGTTGTCAGAGGTTAATATATAATTAAAAGGAAAAGAAAAAAAAAAAAGGAAGAAAAGGAATAAAGCCCCATCTTAAAGACTTCTTATAATGAAGCATTTAGGTCTTTGTAGATGCATTTAAGCAGGAGCTATTTATTTTTCCTTATAATAGAAGTCAAATCTACAAAATAATTGCCTTGGGTGAGGTTTCAATATTCTCTTAATACAATAATAAATAATTCTTATTTAATTGTTCTACAGTAGCACTGAGAAGTACCAACTGAGAAAAGCTTTTGCACACTATGAAGGTACATTAAGAAACAATTCTTCCACTACACAGTAAATCAGCAAGACAGATAGACTGTGCTGTATTTGTATGTTGCATACATTAGAGAACATTCTGATAGAAATGTTGAAAAAACTGATAAATCAGGGTAGTTTGAAACTCCAGCACTTTGCTGGACTGACATCATTGACAATACACATGATCAATATAATAATTTTCACTACATATTCAAACAGTTCATCCTTAACAATTGTATCACAAATCAGCTGAAGGCGATCAGTAGCACACACCTCTAGTTAGGACTGATGGACAAGGTATCCAGTTGCTGAGGTGGAGGTGGCCAGGATTGAGAGACCTTTGATGAAGGAAACTGTGGCCAAAGTACAGATGTACTTTCCCCTCCAATTTCCTTATTTATGTTTTGTTCTGCTCAACACCTTCCGCAAAAGAAAAGGAGTGATCTCATTTGCTCTTAACATACTTCATCTTTTGAGACACGGACCGAGCAAATATTAGTCATATCTTTTTCATTATCCTGTTTCTACTCTCTGTGTGAAAAAGTTTTGGATACATCAGGCCTTTTTGGCATGTAGCACACTTAAAGTATAAGAAATAAAAACTCTACAAACCTAAGGCACTTAACATGAGACATAAACATGAGACTTCAGATGTTTTTCAGATCTGGACATTAAAGTGCTCATTAAGTCCCCTTTCACATGGCTCAGACCCTTGATGATAATACCAACTTCTATTAAGTAAAGGATATAACCATTTAATTTACCAATGAAAGGATAAGGGTATGAAGTGAGAAGGAAAAGGCATTTGCGGTGCTTTTTTGTCACTTGCATGTCCAAATGACTAGTCCTAGACATTTATCTTATTTGCAGATTTCACTACTATATCAAACTGTACTAATACCATGCCTTTCGAATGATGATTGCAAAGGTTTTGCTAAACAATAATTAACCATTAAGATACAGGATAGCACACTTTGTTAACCTGGGTTCCAAAATTTGTGTTCTCCTATCCCACCACTTTTGCAGGAAATCAAGGCTTTGTGAAGCCAATTCAAGTGGTCAGGCAAGCAGGCAGCTGGCAGACAGCTTGTCTGCTGCTAGGAATGCCTTCATGTGTACAGTGGGCCAAACACCATTAAATAAACTTGCTCATAGTCACTGACTTAAGCAGCAGATATTAAGACAAAAATTGTGACCAGCAGAAGAGAGAAAAGAAGCTTTGATTTCTATTGCTTCCTAGAACTAGTACAGCTCATACTTAACAAAACTTGTTCATCCATGTGTTTTTACTAAATATCTGAGGCCAGAGGTACATACGGGCAGATGCACATTCTCACTGATATTTGTAGGAGTTTATCCTCTCAGCTGTGGAACTGGGGCTCACTTTACTGTTACCTTATGTGTGTTTACTCTCAGGCAGAGGAGCTAGCAGGTTTGAAATTGTAGCTTTTTCTGGTAACTACCCACCAAAGTTGTAAACACTAAGGGAGAATCTCACTCAATTAGAACATCTCCAAGTAATGATTGCTCCAGCTGTTTTTCTCCCAAATCTTTTTCTATTCTGCTTCAGTCATCATGAATACTGTTAGTGAAATTGCTGCCTTCTTTTCCTGTCACTTATTCTTTGGTGATTTGTTCATGTTCAGCTTATTTGTTTTATTTCTTTTTAATTAAAAAAATATCTGAAAGTTTTTCTTATATTCATTTTCCTCTTAATCAAACAGAAAGAATTTTTTCTTTCTTTTCCATTGTTTCTTTTGGCTAGTGAAGATGTATTTGTGCATCCGGAGTTGCCACAAGAGAAATGAGACTGTGCAACTCTTCTAAAGTTGGGGGTATTCTTGAAAAATTAAAGGTCCATTTTTCATTCTGCTCCTCTGTAACTCTTTACCAATGTTAAAATTAAGAGATAAAATTACCATTTCTGATATATAGAGGAATTTTTGTTTTCTCTCTGTTAACTTTTAGGAGGAGACACCATCACTGCTAGAATAGAACCAGATTAAGGCCAATATCAGCTTTAAATTCATCATGTATCTCATGATGCTCCAGAGACTCCTAGTGTAGAGGCTGATGAGGCTAATCTTGGCTCCCATCACAATAAAATGTGTCTAGTCTTAGCTGCCATCATGATAGAATGTATATTAATAATCACAAAAAACTTCGTGCTGACAACAGGGCGAAATTCTGTTAATATTCACAATAGTTCAGCATGAGGTGCAGCTATTAAAGATTTCTCTTATATGCTCATGTCTTTGTACTACCATGACTAACTAACATGGAGAAGGAATATTTGAAACAGACCACAAGAAAAATGCTCAGCTGGTGTAAACTGCCATAGTTTTATCATATATTCAGTATATAAACCATCTTTCACATGCCTGGATCATTTAATAGCACTTAACTTTAAACATGAAGAGAAGTTGTTGGTGGGAAATAAGGTAGACAGCTCACCTCTGCTAAAAATAACAATAATTTGTTTAATATTATAGGCAACTCCATTTTTGTTTCAATCTTTTTTTTAAAACATGTCGATTAGTGTTGGTTTGATGTGTATTCAGCCCACCCAGGCACCATATCTTGGAACCAGTATAATTGCTGCTACTTGAGTACATCATACTGCAACAAAAATGCTATCAGGCTTCAAAGATTTGTATTATGAAAAGGAATGAAAAAACTGAATGTCTTCTCACTGGATGCAAGAGAACATCAAAGCAATTCATGCAAGGTTTATAAAGTTATAACGGAGATTAAATCAAATCCAAGGCTAACCCTAGCATTTAAAGATGAAGAAATAGACATTAAAGAAGTTGTTCTCTCAAAAATTAAGGAATTAGTGAACAAAATATTATTTTATAGATTTTGAAAATCCCATTTCTCAAGGGGTAATAAACCTGAAATATTTATCTAAAAGATGAATCATTGCAACTATGAGCTCTAGCAATGAGATGGCAGCTGGAACAAAAACTATTAGGCACAGAGGAGTCAAAGAAAAAGAGCCAAAGAGACTGTTACATGGTGAAGGAAAATTACTAGTGTCGGGGGTAGATCAGAAGGTTATTTCTTACCCACACATACTTTTACCCAGGCTCCTAAAATAAAAGCACAGGCTGTTTTGCAATTATGGGTTTGTTCAAATACTTGGATTTGCTGATTTTTTTTTTGTTGTGGATAATAGGTTTAATTGAGAGTTTACTCCCAACCTCCCAACTGTTACTCCAGTACAATCAGTGGAAGTGACATCTGTATAAAACAGAAGTAGCACAGAACAATTGTCAGCTTCTTGCCTCTTTCCTCTCTCCTTTGTTTATAAATTCTAGCATTATTGGCAAACAGGACCACAATCTGTAAAAACGTTTATTACAAACCAGCAAAAAGCTATAAAGTTTCTTCACTTTAATATGCAAGTTCTCCCCTTTATTTCAATGATTCTTTGTGTTTTGATTGCAACTTTAATTATCCTTACTGTAAATATCTAATCATTGATCAGATTATTTAAATGAATTGCAGCCTTATACATTTCAGAACAACCCATTAGTTTTAATGACTTACTACTTAAGTCTCATAATATTGTTTTTGGATGCCAATGGATATGTGAATCTTTTTAAAAAATGACTGTAACAAGTGACAACCAGAGAAAGCACAGAATATATTACTGGTGAGGAATTTTGGATGAACAATCACACTGGCTTGCACTTGTGGGATTTGCACTCATTTTCATGTAAGAGTCAATTGTCAGAATACTGTCATAATATACAGTAGGATACACAGAATAACAGCATAGTAACTCTATTTATTCATTAAAATATTCATGAGGGAATTTTTGTTATCTGACCAGCTCTGATAAGGAATGAAAAGCCACAATTAGGATGAAAATTATAAGGGCGGTCAGCTAATGCATACATAAATTAGGCATTAATATATTTTAAAAAAAAAATTTCCATGGGTATTAACTAGGATAAAATATGGTATTCATTGGTTGCAGTGTAGCACTTGGTTTCACATTATTAGTGTATTATTTCTCTGCAATTACTTATAGGATTTTTTTTTTTCCTGCAGACAGCAAGTTTTATATAAGCATTGTGGAAGGCTTTACCTTATGTTTGTATGAATATTCACACAGCAACTCTGAACCAGTTTGTTTAGGCTTACTTGAATATAGCATAAGAAAGGAAAGGATATCTTCAGTCAAGTCTATTCTCTGCTCTAAAATAAAATACGTTCTGCAATTCCTTTTATATATATGTATATATATACACATATATATCTATGTATATGTATGTCAGCTTCAGGCTTCAGCTTTAAATGCAGTAAGATTTTTCATCTTTTCGAGTTACGGACTCCCAATTTGGACAAGCGCCTTCAATTCGATATTTGGTGTTTTCCCCTTTCTGTGCTTCATTTTCACCCTAGGCAATGTGAGTTGCTCTTATACAATGGGATTTGTCCAATTTTGCTTCAGACACCTGTAATACACTCTGTCCATACCTGAACTACCTGCACTGGGTCCCATTACAGCCAACAGAGATCCAGTTAATAGTCAGAGGAATTTAAGAAATGAGTCATCCATCCAAAGCAGGCATATACTGAAGGATGAATCAAACCTTAAATGTAATTAACTACATTGAACACTTTCTCATTGATCCTAGAGAGAGCCTGAAGTATCTTTCTCAAATGCACGCTCCCTCGTTTCAGGATATAAACCCCACCATTTTTGTCTATTGTGTCCTTCTAATGAAAGTACCTGCTCAGCATAACTGCTTACTTTTGCAGATATAACTTAAGTTAGACTGAATTTTAAATACATTTAATTGATCTCTACCTATAGTCTTCCACTCTTGTTTTCTCTTTCCTAAATGCCTGATTATGCAAATATTGAACAATAGGGCAATAAGAAAAAATTCTGATGTACAAGCAGGCAGTATAATAGAAAAAAACCACCGCCATAGTAAACACCATCCAACACAAGGATGGCTGTAAAAGTTTTTGAAATGTATTTTTACAATATTATTCAGAAATTCATGCTGTGTAGTAAACTAGAATACTCAGTTCAGCTGATACCTGCACAAGTGCTGGTTTTAATTGGTATTTGTTCTGGAGTATGTGTATCAAGTGTATTGTAATGAAAATATTCTGTGAGCTCTCAGTCAACAAGCTTGTTGGGATAATTTTCAGGACAGAGAAAGGTAAAAATGCAAATTTATAAGAATAAGAGAGGCGTGAGGGCAATAATACAACAATTATAATATCCTAGAGACAGTGGATTCTTATCCAAAATTTTCCACCTGACATCGAGTAGCAAGAGCTGATGGTTTGTTGGTATAAAGATGCAGATTTGCTATGGCAACATAGAATTCTGAGGGAGCTTTCTGAAGAATCAGAAGCAGCTTTGTTTTTTTCACAATATTCTGATATTAACTTCAAGCTCAGTGTGGAATTTTGATTCACAAGACACTTACTATATTTATCCATGAAAGAACCACTAAAACTCTCATTGCAGATGACAGAAATCTGCATGTGTTACAAAAGAATATTTTGCAAACAGGAGCAAAACTAACAAAAGTCATATCAAAAAATCAATATTTTTTTTCTTTAAAAGTCAATCATGTCTTAGTACTCTATTTTCCCTTGCTTTATTTTCATTTTGTGTTAACAGATAGTGTGTTTTTAAACCAATTACTGTAGAAAAGAGAAGAAAGCTAGACAAGAAAAAGAAATTAGCCCTCAATTTAAAACAATTAACTGTGAGCCAACTGTATATTTCCAAGGAGAGGCTTGCTTGGGAGCAAATTCTGAGCAAATGAAGAAGCTACCTTACTGCAACTGGGATGCATGTGTTTTAGTATAATTAGAAATAAAGAGCAGATAAGGTTTTGTATTAAGAATTTCCATTGGGTTTAATGGCCTGGTAGTATGGTGCTATAAAAAAGATGAGATTAAGAAAAAAAATTCAAAATTATTTTTTTTTCCCACTAGTAGTTTTATTGAAACAGTTAAATGAAATAGTGCATTTTTCTCATTGGGAAGAAAATTCATCTCCCAACAATATGTGATTGACACTGTATATGGACATGAACTGCTCCTCATCATCACAGTTTTGTTCAGTGGATCTATGGTAGGTAAGCAAAGGAATGTGCATGTTAGTGGTGTGTGACTAGTATTTCCTAAACCTGAGGCAGTTATACACCGCAAAGAATGCCATTGCTTGTTCATCTTCATCATCCCTCACTATACATAACAGTGTCACTCCTTTACTGAAGGATAAAATGAGATCTCAAATGATTTTTTGGTTATTCAGCTTGTGAGCATGGGTATTTGATGAGCTACCTTGGATACATACAACAACAATGTAAAAGAATAATAGTTTCTATCAGACCTCCAAGAAACACCACAGTCATCACTGCATTCTCTTCTTATGTCTCCAACTAGGCCTTAAATCATCAACTTTGTATGGTAGGTTTCTATAAATCTTCAAATATAGAAGAATTTTCCTCACTTTTACCAGCCAAACAGGTATTTCTCAAAGTCTCAAATTAAAATGATTGTCTCATCTGAAAGTATGGGCTATCCTTCACTCTCTCACCTGTAAAACATACTGAAACATACTGTAAAACATACTACGATCAATACATAGATAGATAGATAGATGATAGATAGATAGATAGATAGATAGATAGATAGATAGATAGATAGATAGATAGATGGATGATAGGCAGGCTGTTCTTAGCAGCTAATAAAGTAATAGAGTAAGGCACATAAG
>JAOXNG010000031.1:46253140-46270170 GCA_028566535.1 Scolopax minor
AAACCATTTTATTTTTTTTCCCTCTGGTTGGACTAGATGATCTTGAAAGGTCCCTTCCAACCTAGGTGATTCTGTGATTCTGTCTGTAGACAAGCAAAAATATTTTTCTCTAAGTTGTACTATGAGAAATGGTGTCTTACCCTGCAGAGTTGCCTCTGCCTACAGAGACACCATCTTACAGAGACACTAACAAATCACACAACTCACTCAGGCTGCTGCTCACAATGCCAAAGGCATCTGCCTACCCAAAAGTCAGACCCCAATGAGTTCTCATTATCAGCAAGATAGACATCTAAGTATTCCTTTACATGAAAATTATGGCACAAGCATAAAGAGAAGCTTCTAGGTTTACTTAGGTGTTTGTTTTGATAGCTGTTAATATTTTAACACCTCTAACAAACTGTGCTCCTGTCAACAATGCAGATGGCTGTAAATCATTCACTGTGGAATAACAAGTCTCCCTGGAAAACTTTTCCCTCTTAAGGCCTCATTTGATTCTCATTCCAGAGGAGATGCCTATGTAAGAGTGGTATATACACAGCCCGGAGGAAATGCGCAGAACACTGTGGAATCAAAGGAGTAAAGCTTTACCTAGGAGGATGCTTCTTTCCACTTATTCATTTTATATCCCTTCGCATGCTTATGCAACTTTATTTATGCACCCTGAACTGAACTGGCAGGTGTGCACAAATAAATCTGTGGTGATCTACTCTCCTGAAAGCTATCAACAGCATATTTTAATAATTATATATTATTTATGACTCTACCTTGTACCAGTGGTAATTGAAGGAAAAATACTGATGCATCTGGCCAAATCTGTCAATCTTGTTTTAATGTAAAATACCCTTAGCGTCTCAAGTATGGTTTTTAAGTAGTTTACATTTCATAACAGTGGAGGCCACAATTTTTGTGAGTTAAGAATGAACCTATTACATTTGTGAATGTACAGAAATGATGTACCATAAATTAGACTAGGTCTCAGAGGTAAGAAGCAGCTCATAATGGGTCTCACTGTGGTATCTGACTTCCTTCCAGTTTTATGCTCCGGGCTTTTGGTAACCAGGTCATGGTTTTAGAAATTAATTATTCACTTGTATTCGTTAACTGGGTCTTACACATTTTATTTTTCTTTGGATCTAAAGATTACCTCAGGCACAAGAAACACGAATAAACTTTGGTGTTTAAACCAAGTATGTCTTGGTGGTGACAAGTGTGTTTTGTTGGTGAAGAGCTAACTTCACATTGGCTGGCCAACAGAACAGACATAACAGACTTCAGAAGGTAGGTGTTGCTTTATTACATGAAATTATGGGATTGTCATAATAATTTTCAGTGCTTGATAAATCAAGAAGTTATAGATCTCCCTGTAATTATTAACTGCCACTAAATTTCAGCTGATAAAATTCTAAGGGATCAAGGCTTAACGTATGTGGAAATTTGGCTGCATAAGGAGAAAAGTAGTAACATAAAGTTAATCCATTATCACTGTTTAATTTCCAGACTTTACCTGCATATTTCTGAACTTTTGTCTAGACACCATGTACTATGCTAGAAGTTTTCACTTCTTGAATGGAAATATTTATGCACTGTAATTTTCAATCATAAATTTTCATGCCATATATTAAATGCTGCTGTTGCCTCATCCTGTATAAAGCATTGTAAGGATCCAATAAATCTGTGGTTTTCAACAAGATAAATGCAATTAAGGGAAAGGATGGTACTTCTAATTTGAATCTTGGAATCTGAACTTGCATATGATACACTTATAACACACAGATTTATAGGTGGCAATTTTCTTGGCCTTTAAAATTTTGGTAGTCTTATCATTACAGCAGAGTGAAATCAATATTCCTATTAGAAAAATATGCCATTGACATCAGTCTCCGGTGATTAATTCTTGTGCGTTACCCTGAATTTATTATTGACAGAGTTGATCTGTTTAGATGCACAGCCCAGTTCTTGCAAAGGCAAACCTACAGATGCCCTTAAGAAAACATTAGACACAGAGAGAGGCACAGAAGTGGAGAGGCACAGGAGAAGATGTCCTTTTACTCCAGTGTGTGAGTTAATTTCTGGAAAGTAGCTTAAACAAAGAGCAAGTGCTACAGGGCATAGAAGCAAATGAACCTCTGGGTGCTGCCATCACAGGACCTGGTGACCTTCAGTGCAATTGAAGTGAGCATGTGTATGTCAAAGACCAATTTTGAAAATGTCTTTTACACTTTTAATGCCTTTAATTGCATCAGTATACTCTGTTTATCAAATAGAACATTAATGTGCCTAATAATACATTTCTTTGTCTGTTTAAAAAAATCTTACTTTAACCACAGCAGGACAAAGCAATTGCTGAATCATTTTGTTTAGACTTTAACACCATAAATACAGGAAAGTCTGACTCAGAAAAGAGAATACAGCTGGTAAATTTAACCCTGAACAGCTGAAAAGACTGTGAGTGTCTCAGTCCTCAGTGCCAGCAGCAGATATGTTCCTCTCAATGCACCACTATTTTCTTGCTCTGTTTTCCTTCCATAGTGCATTATCCTCTCCCCTGTGTTCACTCGAAGACTGTTGATCAAAGACCTTAAATACTGCCATAAAGGGGAAAAGGGAAAGACTGCCACTCTGCTGAAGGAAGAGGATGAAAGGTAGACTTTACTATTACTGAAAACCTTTTCTATTAATCCCATCAATGTAAAACAACCAGTGATTAATGAGCTTTTGGGCGGCTCCTCAGACTGCCACCAAAGAATATTTGTATTTCCCAAAAGTCCAATTATATGCAAATATTGCTGTGAGAGCTGCTGGAGATAAAGATATGCAGCAAGCTCCTTTGTAAGCTTTATTTTTGTTCTTCCTGGCAGTTTTTATAAGCCTGCAAGTCATTTATTATGTTCATAATACAAGCAAAAACAATAATTAAAATGGAAAATATTATGCAAAATTAATTGTCAAATATCTCTCATAAGAAGCACTGTATAAATGTGTTTTTATGAGCAAATATCACCTTATTTTATTTTTGCTTTCACAAGTACATCATCACCTAAGAGTCGGGCTGAATCAATCAAATCCCAATATGAAGGTCTTTATTTCACAGTCTTTTATTGCCAATAAATATACTGCCTTTTGCATGGCTCTTATTCTACACATTATTTTGCACAATGGCTGACACTTTGCATGTTCTTAACTTGTAATATGGTGATCTTTTTTATTTTGTTAACCTTCCTCAATTTCAGAATTATTCACAACCTTTTTCTAATTAGAAAAACATCTGTAAGGTTGTTTTGTTTTTTTTTTTTTTATCGGGATTTTGCTTATTTACCCACAAGTCCCATAATTTCTTTTCAGCTGTACTGCCTAAAAAAAATGCCAGTCCGTTTTCCCTGATTGTTTTACTCTCCTATGGCCTTATTTACTTACACATTTTTGTAGGCAGGGCCCACTTGCCTATATCATTTTACTAACTGTAATCCCTCCTACAAACTTCTGACATATTTTGTTGGCCTCGAGATATCCCTGCTCACAGTTCTGGGGAAGCGTTCCTGGTCCACTGCCAGATGATCAAATGTTCCATCTCTGTTCTGTTTGTAAATATTGAATGCAGGCTGCCCAAATGTGATAATTTTTCTTAGGAATGTAATAATCCTGCAGCAGTTTCCTCTAGCACATCAGAATTAGCTATTCTCCGCTTTTACGCATGGATGTGTTACAAATCTCTCGAATCTATCTCTATTCACGTGTGAGTACAGATGGTTTGAGGAGCAGGCATATATTTTCCCAGATGGGAGTTTGCTGTGTTTAGAGAGATGTGACTCCTGCTCGGAGTGCTACAGGCACAAAGGGACTCCAAGCATCGGTGGGATATCATCCACTGATCGCCTGCAAGAAGGGAGGAGAGAGCAAACTAATGAGGCACCACACAGGGACAGTTTATTCCCTCCACAGGGAATAACAGAGAATAACTGCTTGCCCAATCATTCACGAGTGTGAACTGGACCCTTCAATAGCAAAGACTGGACATCAGCCTGCCAGCAGACCTGGAGGTGCCTGCCTGCTTTAGGCCACTCACCAGCTGGGACTTAGAATAGCCCTGCCAGCGTCCCACACAGCTTCAGAGCACAGTAACACACTCCATCACCTCAGGTGTAACTTCACTGCCAGACGCTACAGGATACATCACATTAACTACATCTGCTAGAAATCAGCAAAGTTTTGATTATCTTCCCTGTAACAGCAGGGGAGGGGCATGTTCTAATGTTGCTCCTTGATGCTGTTTGATACCAACCTGGGTTTTTTCCCCCTATTTTCCTCCTGTTTCCCTTTCCAGTTAGTCTTTCTGAGCTATTTTGGTACTATGCAGAACTAATATATCTTGTGCAAGCAGAAGCTTTGTATCACAGCCACTATAGACAGATGACCCTCAAATCAGTTGCCTTCTGCTTATTTTGACTTTGAAAACTATCTCAATCAAGTTTGCGCTCTCATTAAACAGGCCCAAAGGCAAAAAGCACGTTCTTTGCTAAAAGGTCAGCCTCCTTCACTTCCAGTCTTTTTAGTAAGTTGCTTGTAGGTGTCATGAATAATTTTGGGATAGCAATGCCTTCTAGTAATTTTATAAAGCACGTGTGTAATTATGCTCCTTCCCCACTTCTGGACTGCAACTTTTCTAGATTTTTTCACTTGATCTTGGCCACAGTGTATGCTTAAGATGGATCAGCTGTGAAGAGAACCCAGTAATATTTCTCCCAAAATGGCAGATCTGACCCGAGATCAAGAAAGCTTTAGTTCTTCTCAATTTTTAACTGTATTTATTCTGACATTTCTGATTCTAGCTCCCCAAAATACCTTGAAAAACACAGTGGCAAGGGGAAGAAAACACATGGTGAACAGAGGAGATGGAAAGAGAACAATGGAATCAAATAAATTGTCTTCAAAACAGCACTAAATAACTCACTGACATTTTGGCAAATGTTCACAGAAAAGAGAGAAGAAAGATTTTATTTTGTCAGAAAAAGATCATCCTTACCCAGGAAATAAGGACAAGCTGATATTACAAATATGTAGAAAAGGAGCAGGAAAGGATTTTATTTTATGATTACAGGAAACTTACAATTATTAGTAACACAGAAGTAAAAGTACATTTAAAAATCATCAACACTTAGCTACAAGAAATGGCTGCAGTGTCATTGTCAATTGGGGAATTTATTTTGCCCAAACAATTGCACTGTCTACACAGGAATAAAAAACACTAGAAGATTTTATAACCTCTGATAATACAAATAAAACTGTAATAGGTGTGCAGTTGTTGCTAGTAAAGCATCAACATATACTAATAGCTATCCCACATATGGCATTTTGCAGCCTGAAGTTTTTTAGGTTTCAGATGTAAACGTAGGGTAGTACTGAAAATCCTCAGACAACATTGCAACTGTGGCCAACGGAAAAGGCAAATTCAAAACATCCCCCTTTTAACCAGTGGATGGAATTAAGATCCACATTTGCCACCTTTTACCAAAGAAGCTAATCCAGTGGTTTGAAATAATTCTCTGGTCGATTATGTCCTGCAAGTTCAAAACCAATTATCCGAAATTACAGAGCAGTAGGTGGAACAAGATATAGAGAGATTGTTGCAGGTCTTGAGCAGCCTGACAGATGTGGAAAACACTGAGTAGTATTTGAAAGTTTCAACTACTAATGAAATGTACCTGTGATCTGTCATGCAGTCTGATATTTTCTGGAAAGATACGTGGAGTCACATCTGTAGGTGGATTACCTATGCCGTATATTTAGGTTGGTTTCTAAATGTGAAAACTTGAAATTAGACTATTCCCTTGCAACCATCCAGTTCTTCTGGATCAAAGGCTGGGCACATATAAGTGAAACGTAAGCTATAAAGATAACTGTAATAGATTTTACCAGACCTGACAGCTACTTTACATATTAGAGGCCTTACAAATTAATGCTTAACAAGTAAAAATAAAATATTTTTTATGGTGATAATAACTTAGGCACTACCTGGGAGCTCCTCCCAGGATAAGCATGATTAATAGGGCTCTAATACTAGACCCTCACTTTCTTTGTAACTTTTTTTCCCAAAATTTTCTTTCTTCCTGTTATTCTAATACACTTTATTGTAAAATCAGAGTACCACATCCCTCTATGCTGTACATGGAGACAAGCAGCAGAATACTGTATGAAATATAACTGGTCAGGAAAGTTTCATGAAAATGTGTTTTTGTTGAAAACACTGTTCAACTTTTTCCAAGCTTTTTGAAGTTCAAATTTAATCAATTTTCCCAGAATACAGTCTCAAAGTTCTTAACAAGGCTTTACCTGTCATTTTCAAACACAAAAGCTCTAATTTTAATTTTTAATAAAACCTGGAAACTTTTCTGAACAGGAAGATTATTCTGGCCAGGAGTGATTGTCTTTTAATTAATAAATGTCATCCTAATTCAACATAGGAATGTTTTTCAAAAATTTTACATTTTGATGGGCTGAGAACGTGCACAGTTTCTATCTCAATGGGAAATCTTTAAAGAGCAATTTTTCTTAGGTTACTCTCTTTTGCTCCATAGGAGTCAATATTCCAGTAGGTCCCTTTCAAAGATTGTCTTTAATATTTCAAAACTCCTCTGTGAAGACAGACAAAATAAATGATTGAAAAAGACACAGTAAAATAAAGAGAGGCAGGAGGAATAATTCTCACAGACCAAATAAATAAGATTCAAATGGGCAAAAATTTATAAAACTGTTATTCATGGAGCTGGTCCATTTGGCAATGCCCAGCACCACATTTCTGAACAGATTAGGTGGTTTAAAATGTACAGAACATAGCTGTTGTGTGTATTTTAAAAGTTCATCTATAAAAAAACAGAGAACTCTAAATTGAAAGTTTATAAACCTCACAGAATATTTACTTTTACAACAGCAGTTCCTCCATGAAGGCATTGATGGGCACACCTAAAACTTGTATTTAATTAATCCCCTCAAGTAATGAGAATCAACTGCCTCTCTCAAGTGCTTAGAATGAAGAGCATTTTTCAAGCTTTTACAAGCTTTTCCTTAAAAAAATTACAGACTGTGGGTGCCTTTACATATTGACATGCAATAAAGGAGAAAAATTACTGTAAATAACCCCATAAAGCCTCTGTGCCAAAAAATATCTAGTTTAAGCTGCTGCTCAGCTTCCGTGTTTCAGGGCCAGGTGCAAGCAGCATTGGGTGAAATATGTAGGGTATGTTTTGCAGCAATTTAGATTATCATAGCTGTCCCTTAAGACACTGAGATGCAAGCATCTTCATTTCTTTCCAGGATGGCTATTGTTCTTGCCAGAAATGCAGAATATTTTTTATAAAACTCACAGCATTTTCACTGGATATATTTACACAGAGTCAGTTGGTGCCCAAAACAGAGGTGCATTGCTCTGGGTTGTGGGAGGCAACAATTCCCAGGCTCCATTTTCAGCTCTGAGACTGTTTCATGTGGCTTGGCCGAGGGCAAATCACTTTAAAATCTCTCTGTTTGAATTTCCCATCTGTGCAAATGTGGATGATAAAACCAGCCTATCTCAGAGAATGACAGAAGACGTAATTAGCTAACATTTGCACAGTCATCTGAAGGCTCTTTTTGTCTAACTACTAAGTGTGGTGCTTGCCAGCAGGTCCAAAGAGATTTTTAGCGAACAGTGCAGAATATAAAGGAACGAAACTATAGATGTTTACAAAGCCCTGAAAGTCTGCAAGAAAGGGATCAGACATTCTCAAAAGCAAAGATGAGAAAATTATTCTACAGGTAAGGTAGCATTACTTGTATATGAGAATCATTCAAAGAAATCTCACTGAAGCAGTGCACTAAGAGGAGAGTTAGATGGATTTCTCACACAGGTGGAGAAAAAGTTTTATTGCTTACTGGAAATACCAATCTAATGGGCAAAAGCTTGGTAGTATTGCAGTTCTCAAAAGTCCTAAATATAAATAAAAATTAACTGAGTGTGTTTCTGGATTACAGTAAAATGGAACCCTTAAATAATTGTTTATCAAAACAAAGTTTGGCTAAAAAATATACTTTTTGTTTCACAGCCACAGCTCAGCTACGCAGAAAATGCTTTACCACATTTTATTAGCAAGGCAAGGCATGAAATGTTAAGTGTGACCCAGGTCTGAATTCCAACAGGGAGAACCAAGTGACAAGTTAATGAAAGGAATTTTACCTTCGGATGAGATGAGCTGCTGAATATCTCAGAAGCTCAAATTGCCACCTTGTGTGATGGCAAACAGCAGTATATTAACATCAGCTTTGAGGAATCAGCTTAATAGTGGCAATTACAAAACCACAGTGCAGAATACCTATTCCTCAGCCAAACATCACTTAAATTCGTGAGTAGAATGTCTTAAGGCATAAGTAAGGGTATGGTAGCAGGCAGACAGACCGCATTTATGAAAAAAAGATTACTTTCTTTCCTAATGCAGGAAATTTATCAGTTCTACACACTTAAAGAGCATCTCACTGACACAGAGTCTCACATCTGCAAAGACATCTTGGAAAATAAATCAGAAATAAACCAAAATCTTTTGGCTTGAATGCGTTCCTCAGTGTCACACGGGCAGTAAAAAAGTTTGCATCGTTACCTTTCTTTCATGGTCCAATTATGAATGTTTTAGTGTTTCTGCATCTCAGCACTGCACAAAGCCAACGTGAAATTCTGTCCCTTAGCTCTCTGTGAGATAGTTATTCACAAGCTAGGGCATACTTATTTTCATACACTTACTTTCTTCCTTCCCCAGATCAGTGAAGCAGTAAATAGAGAGCGAAAAAAAGGCTCTCTCCAAACAGCATCAGATCAGTGGTGCAGGAAATAGCAAGCAACTCCCTGCAGGAACATATGCATTCTTAGCAAATTCTAGCAGTAAATGATAATCATCCAGTTAATTATATTTAATTGCTCTCTGCATCCAAACAATAAATAATGAGAGAGTCCAGTGCTGCTTTTTGGAGATTATAACTTGACATAAATATGAGAAACACAAGCAAAAGAATAAATATGCATTCAGTTCTCCAAAATGGAGTAAAAAGTAAAAAAAAGAAGTTGAGTGTAAATCGCATCAACATTGGCCAATGACTATCTACAGAAATTTCAGACTGAAAAAATCCCATTGTTTCTGGCAAAATTGCTGTTGATGAAACTGTATGAAGAGGACGCTGCATGCAAGCACTTTAATACTTAATGTGGGAAGGGAATTTTGATAAGAAACGTGGAAGCATGAAAAATAGCACAGAGAGAAAGACCTGAGCAAAGGAAGGAAATACATTAATGATGGCAGCTGTTAGGTTCCAGGGGGAGTTAAAAAAGTCCCAGCAGACATTCACTTCAAAATGTGTCAGACAAAACCTCTGTAAATAGATTGCAGGGGACAACCCTGAGTAGTGAGAAACTTGGCCTGGGTGATAGACTATAACTGCTTTTTTCCAGTTTATCAGTAGAAGGCCAGAGAACATGGTTTATTTAATTGATTACAGCACTCTCCTTGGCTTCTTTGAATAAAATTTAAAAGTTCATCTATTTTTAGTGCTTCTGTTTCAAATTCCATAATGCCACTGCATCTCCATTTTGATAGCTCTTGCAGCTGATAATCAATTCTGCAACCCCAGAGCATCTCATGTTTAAAATAAGAGAATAACTTCTATTTTCAAATTGTGTGTTATATATGTATATTATTGACTTATAAATAAATATCTACACATAAATATATAGATACACACTTAAAAATGCATGTTATTGTTTGCTATTTAGTAAAAAATTGCATCTTTGAATCAAGGCCCCTTCAAGTTAAGTCAAAGTCAAGAGAAAAGTCAGATCAGATCCCAAAAAACACAGTCACAGGGTTTACAACTATGTTACATCACATGCAACAGGTTACATGTTTGGTTTAAAAGTGTATTTTGGTTATGGAAGTACACTTATTTTGCTCCATATTTGGTTATGGAAGCACATTTATTCACAAACATAAAAAGTGAGCTTATTAATTTACTGTAGAAATACAGGCAGAAATGCAAGAGGTAGAAGCTGTAGCCAGGTAACTTCTCATTTTAAACTGGGCTTTTATTTTTAACAGTAAAGATGAATGGTGATTGTAACAGACTACTAAGGTCAGGTATGGATTCTCCATCTTTTTTCTTGTAATCGAGATCAGATACTTTTTTGGACAAGATACTTCAGTCAAACATGAGATGCTGAACTTTATGCAGAAGGAACTGGGATCAATTCAATCATCCACAGCACAGAGAATGCAAACTCTGTAATTTAATGAGGATTTTTGGTCCTAAAATATAGGAAAAATTTGAAAGCCAAATTTTCAAAATTTAAAGAAAATTTGAAACTATTTGCTTCAAAACTGATCGATAGAATTCTGTGTTATTGGTTTAGAAGAGAATAATTTTAAAGCATCAAAACAATTGCAGAGTTAATGTTCTAATTTTAATGAAGCATTAAAGTCTCATCACATGCCATCCCTGCAGTGAGGGTACTTGTAATCATGCAAATTCATGCAGTGTTCACAAAAGAGGAAGAACAACGATCCCAGTTTATGGCTTGGGCCTCTCATTTAAGCACTGGGCTTCCAGCTGCTGCATCTCAAACAGGCACATGTGGGGGAGCTGGAAAATCACATCCACTCTCTCCCCTGAGAGAAGGAGCATACACTCACTCCTCTGTGCACCTGCACCTCCCTACTTACACCGACTGCAAAACTGGCGTGGGGCTATCGTTGGCACCGACTTGGTACGTCTCTGCAGCAATTGTGCTTTTAGTGTCTGTGAAATAGCAAAGTTAGAGACAACGCTTCACCGCTCAGAGGAACAAGACGTCTTCAAGTCCAGAATCCAACTTCTGTTTTGCTTTGGTGGAAACTGTTTCTATCCAGCTGTTTTTACTAGGAATGATCCCCAAATGATGCAATCAAGCGTACTAGCTGAGGCTGGAGAAAAAGAAGATATCAATCAGGCTCTGCAGAGAAAAGGTGCCACGTTTTCCTTTTTGCATTTGTGTCACCTTCACAAGCCTTACGTAGAAGGTGCCTCTTTCTCCTTCCCTGTACTCTACGGCATCAGCTGAGGCTGAGTACATGATTTGCCTTGTAATCTGAGCTAGAGAAATGGGGGTCCAAAGGAAACAGAAAAAGCAATCACTGCTTTTGAAAAGAGGAATGGGACAAGTAGGGTACCCCAAAATTCAAAATTTTGTGGTAGGCCTAGGTTTTCCTAACTCTGAGCAAGATTTGAAAAGATACTGATGCAACACTTCTTTACGATTTTACCTATACTTATTTTTAAATGGATTTACTTCACTCAGAGCATATTATTACCCAAGGAAATTGTTATTATGAGAGATCTGTACACAGTATGCTAAATTTACTATTACCCCTTAATTATGTTCTATTTGTATTTTTATCTATAGAACAATGGTCTGCTTGCTTTCCAAACTTTATCTTTCAAATGCTTATTTACCTGAGTTCCTAGGTTTCTATTAAAAACCTATTTTTGAAGCCTGTAATATAACCTTGTTTTATACCTACAAGTAAACAGCATTGGTACTTTCTATACTGAACATTTTAGCTTCCCTATTTTAGAGAAGTCACGAAGCAAAAAAAAGCACTCAGCACAACTTCATCTCTAATGACAAGTATATGCAGCATTATTCAAAAGTGAAGAATCTATAGTTATATTGTAAATAAATCCACCACCACCTTTTAATGTCTTTTCATCTGCCTTTGATCCTGACCAGTGCACTCCTGAATCCAGTTCCTGTCCATTGCTGAGTCCAGTCTGGGACTTTCCCAGTGCCTTCCAGTGATATGACCGTCATCCTGGGAGCTCAATAAGGTCTGTATATATTGTATATATTTCATTATTTCATTTTTCCTATATTATCTTTTCCTGTTATTAATATTTCATTAAGGTAGTTTTAGTTTTCTTTTCAACCCATAAGACTCTACCTTATTTTCTCTCCCTTCTCTTCTGGAAAGAGAGAGACACATTAAAGAGATTTATTTTTTTATTTAAATGTCATTCATTTAGCGACCAGCCCAGCCCAAACCATGACAGCTATGAAAACAGGGTCTTGGCTAAGGACCTGGAAAGAGTAGGGAGCTTTTCCACATGGCAAAACTAGTAAATTTTTGCATAAGTTTCTTCATGATCCTCTTTTATTCACAGGTATTAAATAAGGAGGGTAATGCAGCAGGTCCTTGGACACCAGTCCTGACACACCACACAGTGAAGAAAGCAGGGGAGACAAAGGGCAAGCTATTTTTACTGCTGCCAAACATGTGTCAGACCTAATCTTGCTCCATTAGCATTTACCCCAGACTAAGAAATGTGGGAAAGCAAGGAGCAGAGACACCTGAGACAGATGGAGACAAGCCATCATAGTCCTGGGAGGAATCTAGTCATGCTTACTGGGAGCTGTGCACCAGCTAAGAAGCCCAGCCAAGAACGTGTAATTATCGCTCACTAACTTGCAGACAATGGTTGGCAAATTCAGCTACAAAATGCACACACCTTGGCGCTGTGTTGGGGCTCAGAGGATAAGCTCACTCTGCTTTGAGGAGCTGGAATGGGATACCTACACTGGGCATGTCTTCATAGCTTATTTTTATTAGCTCTAACACTCAAGAATCTGGCAACTTAAGTCTTTGGGCATACTCAAGATCCCTTTAAGTTACAAAAGTCAAGATGCCTATAAGCAATCCATTTTTATACACCTTTTCATTAATGTCAGATGACTTGTACAGTGGAACTACCCTGGTTGCTTAGTCTGCAGTTGGTGTGTTACAGTACTGTGGCCTCTGCATTTTATCACATTACAGCAATCACATCTCAGCGTTCCCATATATATGATTTTTCACATAGCTATAGAAATGGCCTACAGTAATGCACTTTCTATACAAAGAAAAAAAAAATCCTGAAAAATTTTGAGTAAAACATGAAAAACCCAAACCACTTATGGTGACAAATAGTTTGCAACTATTTGAGCATTTCAACACAAATACACTGCTATAGGAGCCCTGTCAGTTTACTGTGCTCACCTCACACCCTTGTTCTGCTCCACCCCTGTTCTTCTTACCTCAGTAAGTAGTAATAGTACCTCAACCTTTAGCAAACACTCTTCCTCAAAGATTTAAGATCTAGATGCACCAGAAGACGCATATTTGATCAAGAAATCTAGTTTCTACAGCAGACTTGGACTCCATAGTCAATCCCATTGAGGGGATCAGCCACGGCTATTCAGGACAGTATACATACTTGCTTCTCATTCTAAAAACAGTATTTCAACTCTATCTATGCATCACAATTACTATAGCGCATGTTTGCTGGTTTCATAAAACTGTATGAAGTCACTAACATCATATTTCAGTATTACTTTTATACTTGTGGCTGCTCATTAGGAAAAGCAATTAATCAATGAAGTTGCATAACAGGACTCAGTTTGGTACGTGTTATATGCACCTGGTGTTCAAAATTAATTTTCCAAGGCAAGACAATGAATGAATTTCCTAGTATAAGGACTTTTATAAAACCAGCTTAGTGAAAGCTGCACTCTAAAAGCCTTCATAGTGCAAATATTAATGTATAGAAGACGTAAATCAAGTCCCAGCACTGTGTATAAAAGGACAAGTGCTTCTGTCAAAATGAGTTGAAAGGTAATGGGGTAAGTCCCCTCAATAAATGAGGTGTGATTCCACAGCTGATGGGCAGACGTTCAAATATTCTACCTGCTGCTTTGCCAAAATAATGAAATACTGATGTAATAGGGTTTAATATAAATGTCAGTAATGTAGAGCAAAGCCAAGATCCTGGGCAGAAAATATTTATCCAAATCCCAGGGTTTCTGTGTATTAAACATTCAAAAATTAGAGTAAAATGATTCATCTCTAAAGAGTTTTAAATAAAATTATACCTATGTGGAAAAAGGCCCTTCTCACAAACCACAGGACCATATTCTTATAAGAAAAGACTACTTTTGATTCTCTTGTATGTAAAGGCTTTATTCACACATAAAACTGAGAGCAAAGATTGAGATCTCCTACTCAAATGCATAAATAAACCAAGAAGTCACAAAGTCAGAAGATCAGTTTAGATAATGTTTGGTGACTCAAGCGTCAGAAGCAGTTACTTGTGCTGGAAATCATGGAAAAGTGCATGACAATACTTCTTATTTAAAAACGAAAATCTAATAAATAACATGGAATCACAAAACACTTGAAGCAATGAGAAATTGAGAAAAACCAAATACAGTCCAGTAGGAACTGTATTTCACCTACTGTCTAAGGTCATAAATGTGGAGAAATGCCAAATGTTATCATCTGGGTTGCTTTTTATTCTCTAAGATAAATGAAAATTTTATTCCTGAGATTAAAAAAAAAACAGCAACAAAAACCACAAATCATAGAACCATAGGATGGTTTACATTGGAAGGTACCTTAAAGATCATCTAGTTCCATCATTTGAAACCCCCTGCCAGAGCCAGGGACACATCCCCCTAGTCCAGGTTGCTCCAAGTCCCATCCAACCTGTCCTTGAACTCTTCCAGGTATGGGGCCTTAACAACTTTCCTGGGTAACCTGTGCCAGTATCTCAACACCCTCAGAATAAAAAATTTACACAGATTTTAAAATATAATGAAAAGCGACTTAGCAACTTCATCCATCAGTTCCCTCAGGACCTGTGGATAGATTTCATTAGGTCTCATTGACTTGTGTACCTTGAGGTTCCTTAGGTGGTTTCATGCTTGATCCTCATCTTCAGTGGCATATTTCTTATTGTCACAACCCCTGCCTTTGCCTTCTGTGACTTGGATGGTGTGGTTAGAGCCCTTGCCAATGAAGATAAAGGCAAAAAGTGCCTTTTATTTGTTGGGATACATCACTCCTGATCTTGGAGGAGGTGATCCTTGAACACTAACCAACTTCTTTGGGCCCCTCTTCCAATATCCCTCAAAAGGCCAAAGTCTGCTCTCCAGACATAAGAAATCTTCATGCAAATATGGATGATGTCCCTAGAAGTGAGTGACAGTTAGGCAACAGGTGCTCATAATTGGAGAGACAAAAGTAATTCAAAGCTGCAGAACAACCCATCAAGTGACAGAGATGTCAACCCGCTAATGCCCACTCGTTTTCACAGATTGAAAAATTACTGAGCAACTTTGAAGACCTTTGAGTTATTTCTGGGCCTTAACGAAAACACAGGCTGGAAATTCCAGCATTTTGGAAAATGTCTAAAAAATCTAAATGTCTAACACCTTCTCAAATCAGTCCTAAAATGTTGCATAATTGCATATCACACTTGTCTTCAGAATAGAGCTGTTGATATAGCATTTAGCTGAACAGCAGCTCACATACTCTTGGTTGGAAATGCTGTGTGTCAGTGGAACAAACGGAGTTAGTGGCAATGGTGAACTAAGTCTCACAATTTTCTTTTTAACAAAACTACTCTTCCCCTCTGTGCTGGATTGCCCTATTTAAGCTCAGAGGAAATACCTGCAAACTGTGGGGCTGCAGTAGCCGAATGGCATCAAAGCCAGTGGCAGACCATAAGCAAATTACCACAGCCTGGGCCTTTGGAGAGAAAGCTTTTGGAAATAACCCAGCTGAACCTCTCCAGTGAGACACAATCCGAATCTCCTCTGTAGGCTGTCTGCTGTTTTCACCCTTTTTTGTCAGCAGGATTGTTTTGCATTCTTCTTTATTTCCCCTTACATTGTGGGCAACTGGTTTTCATAGCAGTTTACATGATTAAATAAAAGCCATGAAACTGCAGTAAATCCTTTACAGACGTATTGTCTTAAGGCTTGCAGGAATCATACACCAATAATCCTAGTGATTATTGGGAACTGGAGCAGAACATTGGAAACATCAAAAGGAATTTAGCTTATTGGAGGTTTTCCCTCTCATTTTTAGCCGTTAGTGTGTTCAACCTCTCCAATTTTATTGTTATTCTAGATCACAGTCTTTCAAAATGACATGAATAGCTTTATTTCTTCTTTCTATTAGAATAATTTCTACTCTTTGTGGTCAGAATGGTCATTATTAGCTCTGCACAGCACTCATATCAAGGCTAAGAGGTTTTCTATAGGCATTTTTTTTTCTTCCCTTCAATACTCCCCGGCAACTTACTGCAGGTTAACTTTGAAGGTGTAGCCAGCCACTAGAAAAAGTAGGCTGGAAATTAGAAGTTTGCTAAGCCTCAGCGGCAACTATCATAGCAGGCAAGTATCTGAATAAAGAGCTCTAGCCCTTGTCTCTGACAGCCTCTCTTATCTACTGTCTCTTTCCTGCTGCCTGTTCATTTTAGTCTTGCTTTCAGCAGGAAGCAACCCAACGCTGTGAACCCTCATTGTCTAGTGATGTATTTGGGCAATGGGAGCTTCGGAATGTAGCAGGGAGGAGTTTCTTAATAACAGCTATGGTTGCAATATGCTTCAAATGTTCACTTCTCTTTCTTGTTACTTTTATATTAAAAGGGCACAGTCATCAAATTCATAACTCCAGGTGCCTGTGATACTGCCAGAGACAGCAACCTGATTGCACGGTAATCCAAGGTTTCATCTCTACCCATGTCATCATCCATCACACAAAAGCCAGTGAAAGCACAGCATGTTTTTCAGGTTCAATATGCCATCCTAAGTATACACACCAACTTCTTTTCATCTCATGCAGGAAGCCGGTTAGGAGTAGCTGACCGATTAATCTCATTACAGTCACATTTTTTTCTGATGCACAAACTTAATCATTGAATCATAGGAGAGAATCATGGAACCATTTAGGCTGGAAAAGAGCTTTAATATAATTAAGACCAACCATAATCCTAACACTGCCTAGTCCAGCACTGAATCATGTCCTTAAGCCCCACATCTACACATCTTTTAACTACCTCCAGAGATGGTGACTTATCTGTTTCCTGGGATAAGCCTGTTTCAGTGCTTGATAACCCTTTTGGTGAAGAAATTCTTCCTAATATCCAATCTGAACCTCCCC
>JAOXNG010000031.1:46280323-46295693 GCA_028566535.1 Scolopax minor
GCTGGCCACACTTCTCTTGATGCAGCCCAGGATGCAGTTGGCTTTCTGGGCTGCCAGCATGCACTGTTGGCTCATGTTAAGCTTCTCTCCACCAACACCCCCAAGTCCTTCTCCTCAGAGCTGCCTTCTAGCCATTCTCCACCCAATTTGTATTTGTGCCTGGGATTGCCACATCTCAGGTGCAGAACCCTGCACTTGGCTTGGTTAAACTTCATGCAATTTGCACGAGCCCACATCTCCAGCCTGTCCAGGTCCCTCTGGATGGCATCCCTTCCCTCCAGTGTGTCAACCACACCATCAAGTTTGGCATCATCAGCAAACTTGCTGAAGGTGCACTCTACCTCACTGTCCATGTCTCCAACAAAGATATTGAACAGCACTGGTCCCAGTACTGACTCCTGAGGAACACCACTCATCACTGGCTGCCAATTGGACATTGAACCATTAACCACAACCCTTATCCACCAGCTCCTTATCCACCAAGTGGGTCCATGACTTTCCAATTTTGAGACCAGGATGTTGTGTGGGACAGCATTCAACACTTTGCACAAGTCCAGGTACATGACGTTTGTTGCTCTGCTCTTGTCCACCAAGTGCATGACAATATCATAAAAGGCCACTAAATTTGTCAGGCACAATTCGCCCTTAGTGAAGCCATGTCTCCAGTCATGATGTTGCCACTAAAGCCATACTGAATGTCTCCCTTCTTGCTCCTTTCACCTCTTTGCCGTGGTAATAAAGGCAGTCTCGTTAAATCAGAAAGACAATCAGAAAGACAAAGAAGTCAGAAGACTTGCTAGAACCAGTGATGGATCCACAAAGTTGCAAAATTCATTGGCAGCGTGTCACAAAACTTTTTGCCCAGAAACTAAATGAAGTTATACAGTTAGACTTATTGAAAATTTTGCAAGCACAAGCTGGTCATTGCTCCAGGGCTTATCTGCTGCGTGGCAAGTTCCCGCCTAGGGCAAAGACAAGTATATACAGAAAAAAAACCACGGTTGAAAATAAAAACACTGACCCATCCTCAGCTGTTGCACTGTGCCTCACATTGCTATCATCATCTCAATGCTTTCCACTGGTATTTGACAACATAGCCACTCAGCAACAGCTGTTTTATTATTGCCTTTAATGGCCATAAAGCAGAAAATATTGCATAATGCAGAGGAAACATCCTGACAGCTCTGGCTGCGCACAAGTATGTCAATTTTATAGCACTGTTTGGCTTCCGAGGGATTTCTTGAGTAACAGGTGCATCATTATACACATCAGCAATTCACTAAGTAGAACAATAATACAATGCACATTATGATGCTACAACTGACACCAGAAATGAACTCTCTAAAGAAGTACAATAGATTGTCACTTTGCTTGTACAAGTGCTGTTTGAATTGAAACAGTCTTTGGGGTTAGAAATTTTTTTTGCACATTATTGCAAATATCTGTGGACTGGTTTGCTCTGATGAATTGCGTAAAAGAAAGAAAAGAAAGTATCACCCCTCATTAAGAAGGACCACCAAATGCTGCCTGTCAGACATTTGTACAAGTTCACCTGTGTTTTAATTTACTTTATACTATCACTTGCCTCATCAGGGAATGTCAGGAGACTTCAGTTTTGCAAAGATAGTTAACCACATACATGCCTTTCCAATCCCATAATTTATTCTCCCTTTACATGTTTTAAAATACACCTTTCAGATGATGTGTCAGACTAGAAGTTTCCTCACTTACCAAGCTCCTGTTCATTAATCCAGGAAGTGGTTTTGTGTCCATTTCACAGATGTGCAAGACATCTAACCTGGGAGGTAAAGCCACAAATAGCACCCATATCTCCCAAGTTCCCTACTTAAACAGTTATCGTAACCACGTTCACACTCATTAAAATAGAGCCCTTTAATAAAGTAATGACTACTTTATAGCCTAGTTTAAAAAGAATTCTTAGACCATGTAGGACATGTGTAGAAATGGGGATGGTAAAGCAGCAGCAATAATGGGGTTTGTAGAGGTTTACTAGAAACCTGACAATTATTTCCATGTACTTCTGGTTTCTAAGAAGCTCAACCAAGGACCGGCACTCCATTGTGACAGGCCCTGTAGCCACACACAACTGAGGCAGTATTGCTCCCAAAACTTATAAAATCTAAATGTGAGTCAAGTACCAACAGATGAATACTGGCAGGTGAGCAGGAATAAAAGGACACAAGAAGGAAATGATCACCAGCAGCTGTTTCTCTACATATCTAAACTGCTGGATTCAAGGAACACCCTGAAATTCCAAAGACCCTCATATGCGCATTTCTTTACATAAACTCCATCCGTCCTTGAAGACAGCCTGTGCACCCACTGGTTACATGACATTTTCATGCCATAAGGAACCAAGGCTGTACTGTATGGAAACCATTATCAAACCTGTCTGGCAGCTGAAATGAAGAAGGTGCTAACTTGGTCTGCCTCCAAATGCCAAACACGTGGAACAATGATGAAGATGGTGAAAAGCCTCTCCCCATCACAAGAAAGTGCACACAATTGCTGAGATTGGTGGTGCAGCTCTGGTGGAAAACTGACAAATAAAAAGTGTAGGTTGGTATAGAACCAAGGAAACGCTGATCACTCTTTCAAAAGTTATCAGCCACTACAAAAGGCTTGCTACTTTCTGCAGGGACACAAAGAGCTATCCTTCACAATGGAAAAAAGGATTTAAATTGCGGGGGATTTAACATAAGAGGGGAGCTCTTGTTAAGCTACAATAGAGAATTTAGCTCTAATGATAATTTTGAAATACCTGTGCCAGTTTGTCTTTTATCTAATAGCACACTTTGATCTTTTAATGAAAAAGCAAGTAGAAAAATTAAGGTATAGAAAGCCTCTGGTTTTAAGGCTTAGGTAAGTATGCAAGACTAACACTTTTGTTCAATATTCATGCCCCCTAGGAGACCATTACCTTGAAATCATTACCTTTATTTATTCTCTAGTCTCATGGATCCTGTAAACTTTTAATGAAATAATACATAAAAGTGGGTTCTATTCAGCTAAAATTCTCATTAATTGTTTGCTAATGCAACACATTATTTTTTTCCTACTTACTCTCTTGGCATTATTATAATGAAGAACAATTGCTTTATAAAGAAAGTTGTGCAAATACTGTAAATCACAACTTCTTTACCATTCTGCTAACTTGCCCCGTAGTGAATTTTTTTTTTGTTAATTAACTTTCTTCTCTTTGTCATTCCAATTAAATAGTAGGGCAATTACTTCAAGTCTTAGAAGAAGAGCAGTAAAAGCTAACAGGAAAAAAAAAAGCAAAAAACAAACCCCCAAAAAAACTGAGGAAGGAAAAAAAAGTCTTTAAAAGAATTAAAACTAAAAATCTTAAATGCCTTGAAAGCTTAGTGAAAGCACCACAAAAGTTAGTAGGCAAAAAACCAATTCAAAACAAAGGAGTTAGATAATTGCATCAGAATTGTAGCAGTAAATTAAAACAGGTAAACTCACATCCTTTGTGTTCAGATCAGTCAGAAGGAAGTGAATAAAGTTTAATATTGTTAGCAGTGGAAGTACGTGGGATTTGTTAACCTGCATTTACTTCTAATTGCAGTACTGATAAAGACAGGCAGAAAAAATCTGGCATGTGGTGGAAATGTATTGACTTTGTTATCTCAGTGAAATCTAGACTGACCTCTCCACAGTCAGCCAGAAAACTCTTATTTTGTATGCAATTCCACCTGTGCTCATTCCATCTCATCCAGACATTAGAATTTTGCTTGCAAGATCTATGGTAGTCTGCCTTCAATAAATCCTACCAAGAACATGCAGCATACTTAAATTCAAAAGACATAAGGACAATATAACATATATTTAAAGGACAGCATGCATCCATTTTAGGTCATGAGTGATAACTTCATTTTTCTGGAGCTTAAAGAACTTATCTAATCAACACTAGTTATCTTGACATAATTGTATGGAAAATATACAGTTCGTTAACTCACAATTCAAAGGAGCACAGCTTTATCATTGTAACAAACAAACACTTAATATATTTAAAATTTTGCCAGAAGCTCACTTTTGACCTCCAGAGATACACCAATAATCCACATGGCTGAATGCGCTCTGTTTTCTTACCAGCTAATTTCATTCAGAGAGAAAATATTTTTATAGTACTTTAGTAGTGTGTTTGTGAAAGAATCCCAACACAGATGAATTATGGGATTATAGATAAGTAAAACAAATATTAATGGCCATCAATTTTATTACACAATTCCCCCCCTTGTTTTAAGCAGCATATCTGAAAGGGAAAAGGATGGCTAACAAAAAAAAAGGGAAAAGGAAAGCTAACAAAAAAAAAAAAAGATTCAAAAAGAAGCAATGTGCCCACAGGCTATTTCTGACTGATAGGCTGTGCTTTTTTTCTAAGTGAGCGGCCAAACGAAGCTTTCCTTTTTGACGTTCTCCCCTGCCTCTCACCTGTGCCACACAAAGACTTTTAGTCTCCATCCTCCGTTTGAATAAAATGTATTTCTAGGTCAGGCACACCTCAGACTGGAAAGGGAGAGATTTGGTAGAGAGAAAGGAACGAAGTTTCAGTGCTTCTCTTCTTTTACTCCCAGGCACGATAAGGTTAATGGAGTAGGATCTGTTTACTACAGTCAGGTGAGAAAACTAATGATAACTATTTTAATTTTAAAGTAGATGCTACCCCTCACCTGGAATTAATTTCAGAAGTGATTGAATATTCATGAGTTTTTCTTGATAAAGGCTTCTCTTATCTAGTTGCATAAGAGCACATATTATTCAGGAGAGCAAGGAAAATGTCTTCCAGGATACTGAACACTCAAGTTCGTTTGCTACAGAAGGAGGAAAAGCATGCCGTGTGAGCTGACAAAAGAAGAGTAAACCTTGAACAGTTGGCAGGCAACCCAATATGCATGATTCTGGAGTTCACCTCTGACAGCTGCATAAGACTATCAGTGTAACTCACATTTAAACACTTTTTTAAAAGGACGTAACTAAAAGTCATTGCACTGTTAAAAGTGATTTTTTCCCCCACTAGATCCACATAGGAAAAGGAATGAGTATTCTCTAATTAAATGAAATATGCTCTTATTCCTGATAGATGTCCAGAAACAGGCAAGCTGCAAAGAAGGCTGTGAGCCTCTGCCTTTCTTTTCATTCCTTCTCTATCTCCACGCTGCATCTTCTCTCTTCAGCTCTACTACAGCCTGGTGCTGCACGTCATGCTATCCAGTAGCATTAAACTCTGATTCCCTTTTCTTCTCTGTAATAGGTAAGGGTTGCAGTTGCTTTAATATTTTTTGTGGCTAGAGTTTTTTTGGTCAGGCTAATGGACATAAGAGCAGTAGTACCCAAACAGGGAAGATTAATTTATTTAAGAAATCACACACGTAATAGGTGTTTAAAAAGTATTGTGCTTTTCTGGTTCAGCAAGAGAGGGAGATGAGAGTCCTGATTTTTGTGCCAAAGCCCAAGAGTTTAACTCTTTCAAGAAAATAAAGGGTAGGCTTAATTTGTGTTTGTTTGGTGTATGTGAGTGGGCGTGTGAAATGGAGGAGGGGAAATACTGATTTGGTAACCAACATTTTTGGGGGTTCTGTTTGTTTTGGAGTCTCTGTTGCATACAACTAATACTCTAGGACTCAATACTTTTCAATCTTTCAGGCTCAGTAATAAAAATAAAGCATTTCTGATAATTCACCAAATGGTTAAGTATTACTTTAGAGGATTCTCTTATTCCAGTTTGAATCAAGAAATGCTTTTTTTTAGAGCCACTTTATATAGATAGCTATAGTTACATTATTTCAATCAGTAGAGATACATCGATTATAGGATTCTGAATTGTCTGTTTTCCATTTGATCAACTGTATAAAAGTCAACATTTGAAGTTACGGTTTGACTGAAAAACAAGGAAGAAAACAAGGAAAAACAAGGAAAAACAAGGAAGCTTCTGAAGTACACAAAACGGCTTTTCTGGAAATATAGAAATTATACCCTGTTAGGGTAAGGCACTTTAAATGCATAGGGTTTGAGACATAATTAAGGACTAGGATTAGTTTGGGCCTATTTAAAATAAATAGTTCAAAACCATATTAGTGACCCACTCAATGCTGTACTGGCATAAGTAACAATCCTATTTCAAAGTACTCTTTCCAGCTCCTTCCCTATAACTCTGCTCAATACTAGAGGCAGTTAGTTACAGATGAATACTAACAACAGTTACAGGCAATGGCTTCCACATTTCAAGACAGACACAGGAGGTTTAATTGTTGCTCTTGTAGCTTGTCAAAATGACTGAGAGAAAGAAGCAGTTGCTGAAGGAAGGAGACTGAAAAGGTTGGGAATCTTTAGTTTGGAGCAGAGATGTCTGTGGTAGAGTGTGACTGAAGCTTATAAAATTGGTAAGAAAAAAGGAAAGAGATAAAGTGTTATTCACTAAATTTCACCAGGAAAGAGCTAGGAAACGGGTTTTAATGTATTTGAAACAAATAAAGTAGTTTTTTATATAGTGCATAGTGGACTTGTGTCCTGAAATATTGTGTTCAGTTCTAGGCTCTCCAGTTCAAGAAGGACAGGGAACTGCTAGAGAGGGTACAGCAGAGGACCACAAAGATGATTTAGGGCCTGGAGCATCTCTCTAGTGAGGAAAGGCTGAGGTACTTGGGTCTTTTTTATTCTGGAGAAGAAAAGATTGAGGGGGGATCTGATCAACACCTATAAATTCTTAAAGGGTGGGTGTCAAGTGGTACCCCAGGGCAGGACAAGAGGAAATGGTCACAAACTTGAACATAAGAAGTTCCATCTAAACACAAGGAGGAACTCTGTTGCTTTGAGGATGGCAGAGTTTGTAGTTTCAGTTTGGGCCTCACCTTGCTTACCTTAGCTGCCATTACAGCTCTGAGCTGAAGCTGTGACCTGCTGGCTTGTGTTTTGAAATACCAGGCCAAAGAATGTTATCAATTTTAATGTGTGGTACAGACAGAATGGTGAATCGCAGCTGTGTCCAGTCCTGTTCCTGATCTTGTCCTGACATGATCAAAGCCAGGCTGCGTGATTACTTTGTTTCCTGGTCCTTTTACTGGGCAGCAAAGGAAACCTCTGCCTTCCCTCAGCTGAGAGAAGTGATGCTTGGTGCTCCCCAGCAGCCAAGGAGAGGATGAGGAGAGAGGTTCCAGATTAAGCTAGAGGGCAAATCTGCCTATCCACTTCCCAGCTGAGAAGTTTTTTTTGTGTCTCTGTGAGTGCTCAGCTCAGATCTGCTCTTCTGTTTCTTTTAGTCAAATCACAGGGAATAAAGCATGATTGCAAAAGAGATCTTGAGCAAATACCTGCTTCTCCTGATGATGTTAAACACCAATGACTGGAAGTCTCTGCTGAGACTAGTGTCTGCTTGTGTGAGCGCTTTACTGACATGCTAAATTTGATTGCAGTTATTGGTTTGAGTGGAGAAGTTATTGCTGCCAAGAGTGACTGTCTCAACAGACTTGACCTTGGTATGTGTCCTACTTTGGAGACAGCATGGGCAAAATCAGTAGACTACCTGAATGAAAATGCAATGTCTACCTAGTTATTTGAAAGCTTTGAAGTCTAAAATTGAAAGATGTGAATAATTTATGAGGTTCAAGCAGTCTTAAATTTTTTTCTTTTTTTTTTTTAATATTGGATACCCAGTGTGAAATAGCTTGTGTGGAGCTTAGCTGCCCACAGTGTGTTTCCCAGTGCCAGAGAGAACCACTCCAGATCTATTTAATTTGAAAATATTGAGATGTCAGTGAAGAGGTGTTTGTAAAGTCCAGTAGATTGTTTTTATTATCTGCTGTCATTGTGATTTGTTGAAAGGAATAACACCTTCAAGTATGATGTAAAAGCAATCACCATGCAGAGTACGATGCATATAGGTACCTAAGTGGAAGAAGATTATTTGTTCAGCAACCAAAATGTCAGGAGCTAATACTGATATAATAAAATATGTTAAATTTGGTTAGAAGCAGAAAAGCCTTACTGTGGGGTCATGTAATTAAGGTGTGGAAACCAATGCTGCTAGGTGTCAAGTTAGGCTTTGATAAAGTAAAATCAGGAAAACTTATTAATATGGCTGGAGAATATGAGCTGTGGTATTTAGGTAGGATAGTACATTATAAAGATGTTTGAATTCATGTGTGTGCAACATAAGTCATTTACATATGTTAAGAAGAAATATTTTGGGGTTTTTGTGAATAGCTTGTTCTAGTGGACCATCTTTCTTGTTATTGTTTTCTAAATCATCTGGTTCTGGACAATTTCAAATAGGAGAGTAATATAAACCAGTCATTGATATTTCTTTTCAGTTCTGTTTCTTTCATCAGGCTTGCAGAACATGTTTTTTTGGGTATTGGGATGCTCCATCCAATGGAATGTAGGAATCTGTGTTTTTTGGAAATGTATGTGGTTTTTGGTATGCATTGTGCAAACTGTATTACAGGAAGAGCTGTCTCTTTTGGAGACAAATGCACCCAGCACTGGTGCATTTGTGAAGGAGGTGGGTGAACAACATACTAAGAGAAGCTTAGAAATTTGGTTGCTGATGATTGAACTGGAAAGGTCTTTAAGGTGTCAGCAGTGTAGAAATACTTCATTATTCATTTTCAATTCTGAAAGCACTTTTGTCTGCTGCTACTTGCATTTTGGGCAAGGCTTGGAAAATAATTGGACTGTGTGTGCATGTGTGCCTTGAGTGATGACAAATAAGAGTTGGCCAAGGACATGGAGCTGTCCCTAGGTAGCATTGTTATACTTGCAACTAAACTTTTCAGACAAAAGTAATTGTTTTACTGGCCCAAAGACACCTTTTTTTTGGATGAATTTTTCGTACTTGAGACATAATCTTCCAGTTCAGAGCCATTGTGAGAAATGTATGACTTTAAAAAATAAACAAGGCCACAGGCAGTGGCTGAAACTGTGCCCTGCAAGCCCTGTGGATTTTGCACTAGAGTATTAATTCTTACACTGGTTCTCCTTTCAGGTTTGGTTTCACATTTTAACCACCGATGTGTTGGGGTACTCAGCTGTCAGATATTGATATGCACAGTTCTAAGTAACTGTTTATGCTGCATCTATATGACAGGGACTCCTGCTCTTTGACAGCTAGACATCGGCTGAAATGATTTTGAAATTCTCTTGGGGGCTTTTGAAGTAATATGAAACTTAAGTCTTTCCTCTCTAGTACCCACATTAGAAATTATTATTGGACTTCTGGAAATCAGGATTCTAACAGATGGAAGTGCTCTGTATACATTTTCTTTTTCTTTTTTCTTTTCTTTTTTTTTTTTATTGCCAGCATAGACAGCTGTCCACTTTTCACCAAGGACTGCCTTAGCAAAGTGACTCAAATTTTCAGAGGCATTTGTAGGTATGATTGACAAGTCCAGCTTTTGAGTTGGATGTTATCTACAAAGCCTAGATAGAGCAGGTTTTGACAGTATTGTGTCCATGTTTTAGAAATTCAAGTAGTTACTATGCACATGGGAACAAGTCCTGGAAGTTTTGGACATACAGTTGATGTAATTGCACACCAAATGCAGACATTCTGTAGTCTCCATATTCCAGGAGTGAGAAAACGCCATTTGAACAGGAATTGATCCTGGAAGAGCCCCACGTGCTGATGCTTCTCTCAGGCTATTTGAGAGACTAGAGCACTAACTCATGGCAGGGTCCTGTACCTGACCACTGCCCAAGCATCTTAGAGGCACACAAAGTGACAGAGCACTGAAGAGGAGCAGGACAAAGAAACATTTATAAATGTTTACTAGAAAAGATTGAGGTAGATAAGGGGAAAGATACAGAGTTTTACATATTAGTATAACCTTTTGCTTTACATATTTTTAACTCTTAATGTTTTGTTTGGAAGGTGATGATTTTGTGTCACTAGCAGTTAACGATGGCAGTGATTTCCAATGGAAAATTATCCACTCCCAAACTCAGGTGAGTTTTCCCTCAATAGGGTTCCAAAACTGCTAAATGTTTTCTCATAATAATTCTTCTTTTCCACTTCCCATCCAAAGAAATATGTTGCCACCCTTGTCTTCAACTCAGTGATGGAATGAAGTCAAGAACAGGATTGAGATGCACAAACACAGATCCAGAGTCTGGAACTCTCTCACCCTCACATGTGCTTCATTTTTCTGCCTGTAAAATACAGAAAGAATTTTCTAACTTGTCATGATCTGTAGAGGTAAGATCCACTATGAAGCATTAGTTATTCAGAACCACAATAGAAAATGTTACAGAGCTATGACAGATTTGGTACCAGGGTCCATATAGGGTTAAGATATAGTTCAAGTGTCATTTGAATAGCCATAATTTAATTGTGATTCAATAAATCTATAGGAGGGAATATTTTTTTTTCATTTACTTGAGAACTTTTGTCAATTGAAATAAATCACTTCATTTCATCCTGTTAAACCCTTTCACAATGAATATGTGCAAAGGGGAGTAGAGCTTATTTCAAAGCACTCAGCAGTCAGCCAAAGTGACATCTCTCTGACAGGTGACACATTCCTCCTTGCAAGTTTTGGAAATTTAACACAGTACATAGACTCTTCTTCGATAGTTACGTAATGTTCACAGTTCCTAAGAGAAAGACAAGGATATCACACAGAAGGAAATGTTCTTGTACACATAAAATAATCCAATATGGAGATTCTGTCAATATAAAGGAGTTGGTGTCTGTTTCCTAGTCTATTGTAGGAAAGAAAAATTACGCACACAGCCTCTTCTCTGTCCTCTCCAGCATCCCCCATTTCACCCAGTCAGCAAGGAAGTACTATAAGCAGTGACCTGGAGTAATTATTTATTTATGGCAATTGTTCATGGATTAAGCAGTCAGAATGCTTAAATAGTAAGGTTCCTTGCTTCCACAACAGGTTTACTGTCGGAATTAAATGGATCGTAAAAGCAAAAGATAAAATAATGTAGTAAGCTTATGTAACTTCCTAATAAATTCTCAAAAGCATTAAAGCATCTAACTCCCATTGAAATAAGTGCCTTCCACTACTTACAGATACAGACCAAAGCTTTGACACAGGTGACAGAATCCACACACACCTCTTTTGTCCATCAGAGTAGTTATCTTTTTAATGTTTTTGTGAATGACAATAGAATGGAGGAATTCTGAAGAGCAGCTTGAATGAATAAAAGAAGGATGTTGGTTAATATAAACTCAGCAATTCCTGATGGAGAAAATTGAGTAAAGAATGAATAGATGGAAACACTATCCTCCCCCAAATAATTTCTCCAGTTGATAAAGTGTTGTCCTTCAGCTCCAGTTTGTTTCCTGTTCCTGACTCCAGCATGGACACTGAGTGAGTCACTTCAGTTCTGCTCTAATTTAATCTTACACCTTTCAGTTTACTTAATGTGAAATTCATGTTGGCTCAAGTATCAAGCTGCGAAATTAATATCAAGGCAGTATTTACCAACAAACAGTGAGAAATAATTAAGAAAACCATTCTGTATGTAAAGACAGGAATTACCCTGATACCTGCAATGTGACAATGGCTCCTGAAAACCCTTTTTCTTTTTTTTTTTTTCCGAAAGTCAGAGAAAAGCAGGAGCTCACCCTGGTTTTTGGGCTACTGAAGTCCCATTCAGAATATGGTGTAAAATTACACCATAGCACTTCAAGAGGAAGAAAAACAGCACTGGATAATCAGAAGTACTCTAATATATTAGGTACAAATTTAGAAGCCTCTTTGGTATGTTCCCAAAAAGTTTTATTCAGGCAAGCCAGCTATTTGAACTGAATTTGTCTGCTTGGAATTATGTTTGACTTCACAAAGGTAAAATGCCTGTGACACATATAGGCACACGGGATTCAGATGATTGCAGCAGGTGACTTTGGGGTCATTTGTTTTAAAGTTTCGGACAGTTTCAGCCTGGAGCAGACATGGATCCAACATTCCACAAAAAATGCTGGCACTTCATGCACAGTGGCACCAGTTTGAGGCTGGCGAGTTTATTCAGGAGACTGTGTGCCCTTCTTTGCTCAATAAATTAGCATTTTGTATATCCAGAAATGATATACATTTCCTAAATAGCTGGCAAATATTCTGAAGTCAGAAAAATCTGCAATGTGGAAAGGACTTGAAGGTGCATTGGAAAGTCCCCTGCTTCCCATGAGGCTGTCAGCCAAAAGTCTCTAGAGGAAGGTCTCTGGGGTTGAGTTGTGGCTGCCCAGCTGCTATTTGACCAAGGCCAGTCAGGGAGGGTCTGTTGGCTTCCTGCATCCATCAGTTGGTCATGTTTTTACTGGATTCACCATCTCTCTGCTGGTGTTTGGCTCTGACTGCTCTGTGTTGCTCAGACAGGCACGTCAGGTCAACGAGTTTCTTCTTGCTGACAGTGCCTGATTTGGTGCAGCCAAGGAGGAATAGCTAGAACACAGCCTGAGGTTATTGCAGTCACAGCTCCAAACCCACAGTCAACATGAAAAGGGGCAGAACTGCTCAGAACTTGCAGCTGAACTACAGAATAAGTCACCAGGCATTACCTGGCCTCTGACAGCAAGACAAAGGCCACCCTGGAAAGGACAACAGCACCAGCTCCCAGTCATGAGACATGTTTTACATAAACATGGGCACCACAGTCCTGTCTCTCACTAAATGAAGATACACAGACAGCCCAGTCCATCCTGAAGATCACTGACCAGGACAGTAGGCCAAGTGGCGTGTGTGGGATCATCCAGGGCTCCGACTGCACAGTTGGAAAAATAACTACACTGATTCTCAAGCTCAAAATAATGAGTTCTTAGACAGGAACAGGAAAGACTGAGATTTCCAGTGGTCAGATGAGGCAGATAAATAAGAGAATTACAGAAAATAGACCTGGCTGGGTCACCTAGTTCATCCAACGGACAGCCCAGGACATGGAGGACAGAACTGTTGGTGTCATTCTCGTAATGCATTGAAACTGACTCAATGCAGGGCAGGCAGGTGAGCAGAGAGCCAGACTTGGAAGAGTTAAACCTCAGGAACAGGCAGGCACTCAGAAGATTTACTGTAGGTGGAATTTCATTAGAGAGAGAAACTCATGGCTAGAATAAGCTGCCAAAGGAAACAATAGAAGCTACTACCTTACTTTAAAGACTTAAGAAAATATTTAAAAGAAATAAATATTTGGTAGTACATCTTCCATCTCAAAGGATACCTGGCTTCCTTTCATCCCTCCAGCAGTCTTCATTCCAGCTGCGGGATATTTTTCCTAATTGCACTGTTAATTCTTTTTTTTTTTTTTTAAATGCTTGAAAGCAGCATCTGCTACATTTTAAATTGGTTCTCTACGCTCACCCAAGCTACCATTAGTCTCAGTCCCAGGAGAACGGATATAGAAGCAGCTTTACTTTGCCTTTTGGCCTCTCCTTAGGCTGAGAATGAAGAAAATGGCTGTGTTACGCCCCTAGGCTATATTCCTGCAGGCTCGAAACTGCTCTACTCATTGCCTAGCAGCTATGGAGTATAGGGCATCTCAACATCTGCTCCAGGCTGGAAACTATGCTGACAATTAGACATCCCTCTCTGCTTGCAATATGACCTGCAATAGTGTATTTTGGCTTAGTTGTTTTGCTGACAGGCAGTGCATAAGGCATTTCATGGGACCATGGAGGAAGACCCTCTGAATCTCTAACCTCAGCTGCAACAGTAAAAAAGAGTTAACAAAACCTAAGTTCTGAATTTGGAAGTTATGATTAATTTCTGTGTGGGGAAGGAGAATTATACATGTATTAGTTTCACCATGTGAGGAACATATTTTTGCCATTACCTAAGTAATGAAGCTCCAAGGACAAGAAAAAGGAACTTGGAAACCCTATTTTTCCCATTTTGATCCAACAACAGCGGGGGTCGGAGCCTCCTATGTCAGCTTGTTATAATGAAGAGTTACTAAGAGGTCTTTCTACTTGTCAGCTTTCTGACAACCCTTTGATGTGGTAAAGGTGGGCTAAGAGATGATTAGTCACCACCTGCCTCTAACAAACAAGTTCTTTTGAGTAACTCATGAGAGATGTTTAACTATGAATAAACTCATTTAAAGTGCCAGCTCTCCTGAAAGCCACCTGATGGCAATCAGGCTCTGTTCCACCTCCCAGGAGGTGACTTGAGCACAGTCCCACCGCACAACTCCACAGCGACGTGCTCCAGTTATTGGGTGCCTCTGGATGTCAGCAGGGAGAAATCCAGGGGAAGATGCACACAAAGCAGTTCATGCTCAGTGAATAACAAGTATTTTGCATTTTGCCTCATGACTCGTTTGGCATATCTCAATACAAGGACACTGGGTGTAAGCACCCGGACGCCATCCCTTGGCCCCGAGCTGCTTCTCCCAGCAAGGGGAGCACATGCATCCCAACTGCAGGAGGACGGCCACAACTAGGACACTGCAGGTAGCTGTCCTTCAGTGCTACACCTTGCTTCTTGAAGGGCGCAAGGAGCTTCAAATGCCCTTCCTGCATGTTCTTGTGTTTCATATGTACACATTATGACTAAGAACAACAAAAATAATAACATGCATTATTTTATCATTCACTGATTCCCTTTGATTCCTTCTCTCTTCTACCATTTTAATTGAGTTCCTGACCTTGTACTTTTAGTCTGCTACAATTCTTGCCTTCTTTCTCCCATCTCCTTTATTTAGACTCTCTAGTCCCATTGTATGTGTCAACATCAGCATATATTTTGGCCCCAATACCTAACACTAAATTCATAGAGCACCTACACATGTACTCATACACACATACAAAAGTATGGAAAGGCATAACAAAAAGAAACCTTATCTTCTGAAGGAGTCAATGCATGTCTTTAGACTTCACACTTCTCTGGCAGAAAATGGTTCCCTAATTTGTTACAATATTTGTCTAATAGTAGCAGGTAGTCCAAAAGCCAACCCACACAAAACACCACAGTCTGGGCTCCTGGTACCTAAACTAATCCTTATGCATATTGTGCCTTGGGCTGTATTCAAAACTGAGTTTGGCAGCATCCCTTTATCATTTAATTTGGAGTGCCTCATTCCTTTTTTCTGTTGGACTTGTCTTCTAACACATTTCATAAATATACTGGGCACAAGGGAAAGTTGGCAATGGTCATTCAAAAGACCAGCTTGAAGAGAGAGCTGAAGATGATAATTGATGCCTATGTAAGATGATGAAGAAAAGGCTTGAAGGGCAAACATGATTATAAACAAAGAAGTAAGTGGAATTAGCTGTAAAACTCAGAGTTTAGTTGCAGTGGTTGAGGTGTCAGATGCTTGATCCCGAACACTCAGAATTTTCTATGCTGGGTACATTACTGAAGCCATATTTCAAATCAGAACACTTGGGGCTACCAAGAGA
>JAOXNG010000031.1:46351072-46366011 GCA_028566535.1 Scolopax minor
TATATATGCATAAATGTGTATATAAAGCATGTATATATGCAGCTATTCATTCTAGAAATAGATGAACACAATTTCAGACACTAAATGTCTGTTCAGAAGATTCTATTTATACATAGTCTATACTTTGAAAGCTATTACTAGTCCTCTCTCTGCTATCTTGAATCTTCTGTCACCAGTTGTTTTCAGTTTTCAACTCTCAACAGAATAGGATATAATATTACCTCAGATCGAGCAAGTAACCATTCAGGTTTAACACCAACCTCCTAATAATAATCCTGATATGCATAGGTGATGTAAGCATGACAGTAATCTGAGAAATCCCATTTTTATAGACAATAATCTGCAGAAAATGGCAACAGTTAAAAAAAAAAAACAAAACAAAAACAAAACTAGAAGCAAGGTAATTCAAAGACCACTCCACTATAAATTCACTCTGGTTCCACTAAAAGAGACTACTCCATTTAATCTATATATAACAATTTAGGTGTGCCAAGTCAGACATCAATTAATATATTTAGAAAGCAACATCATGTTATCTTAGCTAACAGGTATCTGATTAAATTGCTATGTTTTTCCATTATGCTAAAACATGTTGGGATACACCAAAAATACCTACACTTTCAGAGGTCTATAATTTTGACTTAAATACATAACAGCTAGCTTTGCTGTCTGTGCCTACTGTGAACAGTCACTTACTGTTTCTCATAGCAACCAATTTGTATGTAATAATGTACCAGAATGACTTATTAAGTCTAAATTAAAAAGCTATATTTGATACATGCAGAAGCACGTAATAATAATAGTTGCTGATTAAATTAGTCAGCTTGGTACCAAAAACACTTGAATCACAGGATCTGACACAGAGAAAGACAAAGACATATTATTTCATCTCCTGCATCTGCCTACTGATGCATAATTTATCTCAGGTTGTATTTTGAAGTTTTTGTCTAGCCTAATTTCAAATGTCTCCAATAATAATACTTTCATTGCTTTTCTACAAAGCTTAGCAAATCTTTTTCAGAGTATGTTTACTTGAAGTGATGTTTAACTGAACTAACCTACGAAATTCTTTGTGTTCCCATCTATAATCATTAAGTGCTAATAGAGAGTAACAGTCTCATTGTATCAATCCCAGATTTTGTCCTATCTTTCATATATACAAATATTGGTTAAGATAAAACAAAATATATCAATAACTCCAATTTGGCTCCAAATTACTGACAAGGATGTTGACATTGCCAGCAGATGAACATCTGTCTTCGCAATAAACTCTACTCCTTTACTTTGGCTCTAATTCAAAGAACATAACTCATGATGAAAAAAAAGAATTTACAATAAATACCACAGTTTGGGTAATGGAATTTTAAATAAAATAATATAGAGAATTAAACAAGGGAGTTGTGAGGGAAAAGTAGGGGTCAGAACTGTTCACCCAAGCAGCAGTTTAGACATCTATCTCAGGCTGGTGAATGCCACTCTGAGAATCAGCTGAAACTAAAGCACCACCAAGCACCACAAGTTGCATTTCTCTGTGCATTAATTACAAAGTCTTTACTACAGGTAATGCTGAAGTCTCACCTTAGCTGATGGGCAAAGGACAAGGAGATAGGATCTCTTACTACACATCAGCGAAAGAATTGGTAATTACATTCTCACTGCCAGGAATCCTGCAATCAGATACAATTACTTAAGACATTTGTGGAAAGGTGTTAATAACAATACAGTGACTCACGACCAGGTTTAGTCCACCTGTATCTTTAACAGATGATACAGTGCAGAGCAGAAAGAAAACTTAACAATTGTACACCCTAGGTTCAGTCTGCAAAGATGAAAATTATAAAAAAGATTCGTCCTCTCCCCCAGCAAAAACGTTCTGCTTGTAATTGAGAAAATCTAAACTGAAAGACAATAAATCTGAAACAAAATCAATAAAACCTTATAGTGTGATTTATAATGAGACACTTTTCAAAGGAAGCTGGCACTTTAAAAGCCAGGCTGTTCTCTCTGATTAAAGATTTTCACCGTGGAAATGGCTAGCTAAGAAGTGGCAGGTTTACAGGGTAGGCAGCAATTATTCATTAGGTCAAAGCAAAACTTAATCCAAAATTACTTTCTCAGATAGTTATATAGGCTATTTGAAACAAGATTTTTGGGCTTCCTATCAAAGGAATTCTAGTTCACAGAAACAAACTAGCAATCTTACCTTAAGCATATACTTCCCTTATTATATGTCTGAACAGTTTCTTGAACACAAATGTCATTTGTGTAGTACAAATCTTAACAATCCGATACTGCATTTGATTATTTGATTTATTAGTCAAATAAAAGACGAAAATCCTCAATGTATTTAAGTGGAGTAATTCTTGCAAAAATCTTGGATTTTAGTAAATGATTCAGAGGTTTAAGATTCCATTATATTTCTGGAGTTTTAGACTTTTTTTCTCCTAAGGATAAAAACATTCCAAATACCTTTTATAATTAACAGGTGGCTCTTTATAGCAAGAACGCTAAAACAGAAGTAGCAGCAGCTGTGAAGGAGGATATCAAAATCAAGAATATTAAGATGAAGCATCATTTGTTTTTATAAAGAGATGTTTAGTTTGTGGTAATGGATGCAATTAATAGCAGCATATGCTAGAGTGTTCATAGAATCAGTAATTAATGTAGCATTAATTTCAATGGCTTTTTAAATGCCTTTGCAATGCTACACACATTCAGAACTGCCATCAAACACAAACCGACTTGCTTAATAAATCAACAGCCTCAATCACATTTTTCTATAACATGAATGTTACAGCTACTTCAGCTAAGGCTTGATTTTAATAATAACAACAGAAGCAAGTGCTTTGTGTTTCTAATTGAATAGTTTAGGCATTTAAAATGTTGATCATGGGAGTGAGTGGTAATTATTTAAGTTAAGAACAGCTGTGAACTGACATCATTAATGTTCATCTATCTTAATTTATGCTTGTAGCAATATGGGGTTTTTTCAGCAAAATTTGAATTAAAGAAAACTAGGCTTAAATCTGAAAGTAAAGATCATTGCATGAAAAATTATACTGTACTGAGCTATAAACGGCATGTCCCCACTGGAATAATTGGAGCCTTTAAAGTTTAACTCTATAGTTCTCAAGTAGTAGAGTGTAAATAATTACACCTGTAGCCATCTACTAATAATTAAGACTTTGTCCTTCTATAATGCATCTATTAAATGGTCTCAGTGGTCCTTCCAAACATTAATGAATGAACTGAAACACACTGTGAGGTACAGCAGGTTAGTAAGGACTTGTTTGCATCATATAAATGAGAACACTCAGGCACAAATGCAGTGCAGGGTGGTCTGAAAATTAATATCTTGATAAGAGACTACAAGTGGCTCTAAAGCCATATAAGTTCCAGTGCCTTGACATTTATTGGGTGTGCAAAATGCATGTAACCCATACTGACTTGATATTCTGTGGAAGTAGAAATCAGATCCTGCTATAAACAAAAGTATTTCTCAGGAGGGATATCTGCATGCAATCTGGACTAACATCAGTGAACTATGTATTGCATTGACTCTTCTCCTGCCAGACTTCAACACGACTCTGGCCTGTCATGTAGCCTTAACTGCAAATTCGGCACAGAAAAAAATAAAAAAAATAATGCTTACTACAAAACACTCATGCAGCCGTCTATACACTGGGCCCTTAAATATCAAAAACAGCCCAAACAAGAGTTTAGGAATCCCTTCTATAGAGTAAGTTTGTCTGTCTGTGCTGAGGATCTCTTCCCCGTTGCCAGTTTCCCCCCCAACTTCTGCCTCTCCAAAGTCACAAATCTCCCTCTTTCTCCATCTTTTCACAGGGGGTTGTCTGCTAAGAGCAGGCACAAGACTCCTGCCTGCAAACAGAAGCTATAAGTAGCTGGGATGTGCCCTGAAGAATCAGAAGAAATCCCCTTTCTTGAATACATGCCCAAAATTGTTCCACAGGGCAGACTGCTTAGACTGCCTACAAGGGACCTGTGTGTTTCAGAAGTGGTTGGCAGACGGGGCAGGTTAGTCTATGCCCATATGACCACAGTGGAGCCCATGGTCTCCAAGAGGGGCAGTAAGAACCAGCAGTTACATTCTTTTGAGAATCCCACTATTCACACAGGCAACACAGGTTTCTCATCAAATCCAGATCAACAGTTAATTTATCCAAAATGATTTTTCACTAGAATTGCTTCTACTGTGCCCAGGTTTCATCTAACCAGATCTGGCAAGCAGATATTAATTAAAAGCAGAACCAGCAATGAAACTCAGGGTCTCCTCATTGTCAGGCCTATATCCAGGTTCACAGATCACACTTTTTTTCTTCTCTGAGCAGGTCTGTACTCTGCAGATTTAAATTAGTGTCTGAAACTCTCTCAACAGAAAGTGCCCATCATACTTGTCACCAGGGTCACACCTTGGACATACAGTGCCTAAGCAAAACCAGCTGCCGTGAAATCCTGTGTACCAGCAGATATCATGGGCTCATTTTCCCTTTAGTGCAATCAGACTAGTATTTAAGCAGAGAATGTTTAATGTCTCCTACAGCAGGGGACCACAGCACATCCTTAACCTGGCAGTGCAGGTGCAGCCCAAGTCTCCAGAGTTTTCATATGCAGGCATCAAGCCATGGAATTTTGAACATTCTGAGAAGAAGATAGAGTAGAAAAAGAAAAGCTTGAGTTGCTCTGTGGCCAGTCTGATAGGGTTGAGGTAGCTCATGAATCCCAAATTATTTCATCCTAAGAAGCAGCATCTCTTGCCTAAGACTGCAGCTGGGGAACCATTTTCTGATGTAGAGCTGTGATAACTCACACTAAATGCTTTCTTACTCCCAGGGAGGCAACAGACACAGAGAATGATGCCTTTTTTTCCCAGCAAGACATTTTTATCATGGAAAAGGTCTTTTCTTAAATTTCTTGAAGGTGATGAGGGCTTGTGATTCAGAAGCTGGGAGAAATGAATAAATTCCTTTCATGTCTGACGCAAACTACATTTCTACTCTGGATATTTTTTATGGTGAGGAGGAGAGCAATAATTTATGAAATTTCATGTTACCTTACATGAATTGAAATGAAAGAACACCCCAGCTATACAGCTACATAGCCACTACCAGAAGCTTCTAGTTCAGAAATAGTTCAGGCAGCCAGCAGACATGGTATGAATAGTATCCTAACCGCTCTTTTTTGTCTTTGTGGCAATTCAGCATATTTGAGCTTTTAGAAGCTTGGGCAGGATTGTATCTGCTTAAGATCCTGAGCCAAGAAATGCAACTTGACCTCTAAATTCACAAATAAATCAGACTGGCTTTGTTAGCATAAAGACAAAACAAGTTGTTCAATACAGTCAATTAAGGAAAGAATCACACTAGAATGTGAAAGAATTATTTTTAAATTCTATTACTTTCTCCAGGGTTCAGTTCATTGTGGTTTTGACTGTGCAATTTTCCAACTGTGCACAATATTGTACAATATCCTACAGCATAAAATTCATGTTGCAAATTAAAATTCATGCAATGTTTGAATGAGAAATACATTAGCTGTAGACTTACCTGTATAAATATTTAACATTTCCATGTTCTCTTGGAAACTAAATGCCAACGAAATCATAACTTTTCTAAAATTGCCCAAATTACAGCATTCAATAAGAAAAAAATTTCATTCTATAATGATTTATGGAAAAGTATGGTTATTTCTTATTATCATTACTATGGTTCCATTTTGATATAATATTCACCTGAGCAAATATAAAATAAATAACAGAAATTTCTGGAAGACTCGTCCTCACATTTAGTCACAGAAAGCAACTACTTATTTCAGGGACACTGTTGGAGGCTTGATGACAGTGACTTGTAAGCAATCTGCAAATTTTCTGGGGTGGACCAGGCCCCTGATAAAGGGACAATCAAGAAAATCTGGCACTTCCTTCAGACTTTGTTTAGGAATTTGAAAGGAAGGGCCTGAGCTCCTAAGAGGGGCACATGTGGAAGTTCTATCCCCACTGCCCCTGTGCCACCATGCTTCCATTAGCATCTTCTGTTGCTATTTGTAGGCTGCAGCAGATGACAGGAGGCTATGCAGCACTGATGACTGCTGCAACCACAAATATGTGATACCTAGACAGCTGAACAATAGAGAGCAATAAGGTCTCCCCTCAACCTCTTTTCCTCCAGACTAAACCCCTCAGCCAGTCTTCGTAAGAACTGTGCTCAAGCTTTGTTGCCAGCTTCACATGCTCAAGGATACAGTGATCTTTCATTCAGACCCCAAAACTTTCATCATAATTCATCAGAACTCACCCAGGTGTAAGCTATAACCCAGATAAAGCAGCCCTTTATGCTCAAGAAGAAGCCTGTGGGACAGACTCTGCCATCCACCTACCTTCTGCTGGTGTCAGGAAGACCTTTTCAAGTATGGGTGTTTCTGGGAGCTGGTTTTGAAGGGAGTCTTTTTTTCTGATGTACTACTGTAATTAACACATTGAACAATCATCTGCAAATCTCAACCAGATTCCAGGTCAAAGAGATGTAATCTTCAGAGCTTTCTGATGGCCAAGACCATATTTCAACTATAAGGAGGAAAATATACATTTGTAAGCAAGCATCCATCCCTGCGTAACACAAAAGCCCTTTTGACTATGAGTCACCTCAAAACCGTGCTTTCACCATTTCCTTAATAACTCTGAACATCAAGCTGGGACATCACCAGTGAAAGACTCTAAGACATGGACAAATTGATAGGTGAATACGAGTGGTCAGCCTGGGGAAGTCTCCCATTTTCAGTGCAGGGTTGCCTTGAGTCATGGAGAGCCTTTTTCAAAGAGGTAATTGAATGTGGGATCACCCTCTTGTGTGTTCTAAAGATAATAAAGATACATAGAAAGTGTGGGAAGGAAATTATTTACCAGGGGTGTCTTCCAGGATTTAAGCATAACAGTAAACTACAGTAGGGTTTTGTCTTTTTGTGCATGTATCTCTGTATCTGTCCCCAGCCTGTCCCAACAATGAGCATTTAACAACCAGACCACCACAGGCAAATTCCACACACTGATGTGGTTTCTGCACAGCTTTCAATTTTATACTTACTGAGAATTTTATTCAATATCTTTTCTAATGTGTGAGGTGAACCACAAATTATACTTCCCTGTGAACAAAGCTTTCCTTCAGCATATATCAAGCTGTCAGTCATCCTTTCTCTAAATGGAAACCAGCTTTTGCGGGGATTAAAATGACTCTGCAGAGAGAACTGTTCACATTAAGAATTCAAAGTAGTAGGCCTAGACACCAATCCATGCAGATGTGATTGAAAGATTAGGGTCATAAAACAGGACCATAGTACCTTCCAGAGTCTCCTTTTGTATGAAGATGGCTCTTCTGTGGCTTCTTTTGTAATTATAGTTTCCTTGACTCAAAACAATCTCTTGAAGAAAGCTATAAGTAGTTGAACGTCTTTATACAATACTGTAAAAAAAAGGAAAAAAAAGATTCTCTTATTACTGTGAGTTATCTATCAGAACCTCTATTTTTCAGGTATAAAGTTAGCCTTTTGTGAATGATTTTATAAACAAGCAATTGGCAGTAAACAATATGGGCACTATTAATTTCCTTGTGATGGCATTTCAGTTTAACACATGGGATTGACTCCATCAAAATGTTTCTCAGTCTTGCTCTTGTAATTCTTGTTTCTGTTATGTTCTGATAATACAAATACAAAAATATGGGCTAACATTTACCTCCAAATAGCCCAAGAAGCAGGGAAATGGCGATCTGCATAAGCCTGAGAATCTTGCACCATTTAGAAACTTGGATCACATTACGTCAAAGAAAACCACAGGCATGTCAGCAGCTCCACTGCCTGTTCAATTACTGTCACTGATGGGAATCAAACTGGGATTTGTGTTCACTATTTCAAAAGCAATACTGATACCTAAGACTTGTCCTCAGTGAACAGCTAGTACTTTATCATGGATCCCTCTTCCTATAGCAATGTCACACAGCACCACTTGCAATAACAGTTCTCCATGGACATCTCCATGGAGGTGTGATTCGTTGCATCCCAGAGAATAGTCCCCAGGTTAAATTATATTAATGAAGTTTCCTCATAATCCCAAAAGATAGACAGCAAAACCTAAGAGAAAAGTGTTACTTTCCATATCTCATAGCTGCCAAAGCACCTATAATATGCATAAATGGATTTCCCATCTAAACATCAGGAAATATTTTTTTATGTTTTATGCAGATGACTGAGCAGTGGCACAGGTTGCCTAGAGAGGTTGTGGAGCCTACTTCCTTGGGGATATTTAAAAGCCACCAAAACAGGAACCCTAGCAACAGACTTGAGGTAGCCCTGCCTGAGCAAGGGGTTGAACTAGAGGGCCTCTGGAAGCCCCTTTCAACCTCAACCATTCTATGAGTCTCTATGATTCTGTGATTAACAGTCTTTTCCGTTCATTCTTTTCTAAACTGTTTTCATCAGATGAAAGTACCATTCTCCTTCATGTGGACTGCACAGAAGTCAGGAAACGGTGCATACGAGTGTGGCTCAAAGAGAACCTCCCAGATTAGCCAAATAATTTCTGTGGCTGAAGTAAGGGCACTGAACTGAATCACAAAGATGCTTATGCAAATTACTGGACATATTTATACTATAGCCAAGCCTCTTAGAGCCAGTATTGGATTTAAATCTCCAGGAGCCTGTTGAGATAGTTAATCCAAAGCCACCAGAAAAGATCCATTTGACTTCAGGAAGCTTTGAAGCAGATTTCTGATTGATGCAGAGCTTTCAGAAAATTTGGGCATAAATTAGACATTGCTTTGAAATTCCTGCAAACATGAAAATGAGTTAGGCAATTCAACTGCCTTTTGAAAAACCCTACTAACCTACATATCTGTATTGCCAGCATACACCCGTTTGGTTATCGTAGGGGTATAAAGACAGGTGAGAGGTGAAGGCAGAGGGTGTTTCTTGTAAATCTTCCTCTTTAATAGAATCAAAGAACCACATGGGGTTGGAAGGGACCTCTGGAGATCATCTAGTCCAACCCCCCCACCAGAGCGGGTCTACCTAGAGCACGTTGCACAGGAACTTGTCCAGGAGGGTTTTGAATGTCTCCAGAGAAGGAGACTCCACCACCTCTCTGGGCAGCCTCTTCCAGTGCTCTACCACTCTCACAGTGAAGAAGTTCTTACTCATGTTTAGGTGGAACTTCTTATACTCAAGTTTGTGCCCATTTCTTCTTGTCCTGTCCCTGGGCACCACTGAGAAAAGACCAGCACTGTCCTCATGGTGCCAGGCCTTTTATGTATTTAACGTCTAAGTATTAACTCCTGCACCAGTCACAGGGTTTGATGGTACTTCCTGGGTGAAAGGAAGAGTGTGTCTTTATTACTTTTCCTTGTGGTAAATGTGAATCTCTTCAAGGAGAAGAGTTGCCAACAGGTGTTCTCTGTCAGATCAGAGATTTTAAATGCAGATTTTAATTTTGTGGTTGTCTGCAGAATATGAAACTATGCCTCACCCTGGCTGGATATCCACCTGCACTTTAACACTTCCCTTTGCAAAAAGCTTTTAAAACTATATACAATGATAACAGTCAGATGCAAAATTAAAACCACTATGGCTCTTAGATATGTTGTTTTGCATATCCCTATAGTTTGTAATTACCTGCTTTAATGACCTCTTTCCTCTAGCTTTAGTCGATGCTTTTTGCTGATACAACACATGAAAATGCACAAACATTTAAATCTACTGTAAGTTTTAAAACTTTTTCAGCATCTCTGCATTTGCATTCCATGCCTTATGTCAGAGGTGAAAGGGGGCAAAACGTCTTGCATTAAAATGCCTGTATGTTAGGATGTTGATGGGAAAGGTGAATGTGTACTATACATCCATACTGATACCAAGTGTGGATATAGTGGAACCTTCTTTTTGCCTATAGAAAAGCAGATCACGTGATCATTGCTGACATTAATGTATTACTAGCCATCTTTTTTTTTCCTGTGTTCATCTAGGTACGAGAGGATGGTATGTAAGACTTCCTCTTATATCACAGGTTTCAGATTGTCCTTTTAAACCCACAATTTCTTTTCTCCTTCTGAAAAGACACTTTTATTTTAAGTGTTGCAGTGTCTTAATAGATTACGCATACCACCGATGAGGTGCCAGAGTATAATCTATATTCTATATTTCTGTGACCAATATGTAAGAAAACAACAGCATGAAAATTACTACATCCAACCTACAGCCTTAGAAAGGCAGGCCACCAGTTTACCAACACCACATGTTGGTAACAAACCCATGGGAATGGACTAGTATTACCCATGGTAATATCCTATTCCTGTTTCCCCACAGAAACATGCAACTGCTCAAAATATCAGAGCACTGAAACGTAGAAATATGATGACTCGCCACGCAGAATAATGGCAACTGGCATATGATTTATCATATGACGAGCTAGAATATTATATTGTCAATATAGCATGTCAGAGCCTTTGGAAGTAATTTGCAGTATCTCTCTGTAGTTGTTTACAAGATGGAATCGGGGGCCAGGCATTTTTTATTGAAGGAAAATGGAGGTTTCATTGCTCAGTCATTATAGGATTTTCATGATAATGCTTTGTGGTGAAATGCTGGTTTTAAGCAGTTAATAGGATAAAAAGCTTCTGAGCAGAACACAGTGACTGTGTCAGAATTATACTAACTCCGGTTATTAATACTATAATCCCAAGGTTTCCACAAATATAAATGTAGTGTGAATTGATGGGAGGTCAAATTATACAAGAGTAAATTACAGTGAGCTTGGAGTGTTTCACTACAAGGGAATCTGTCCTGCTTCGTGAGGGAGCTTTGGTTTGTTTCCTCTTCCTAAAAGATCATCGAACAGTCAAGGTTCATACCAGCACTTTTTTCATGTGTTTCAAATGCTCAATATCTTATTTTCGTCTTCATTGTTCCTTTTCTTTCTTGTGAACCTCCTAGAAGATGAAGCTGAGGAGAAGGATTCAGCAAGCGTGTTATCCAGAAGAGGGCAGCCTCAAACAGAGGAGGATGCGTAAGTCTATTGAGCGTGCGGCGGGTGCAGTGCCCTGATTTTTCCTTGAAAGAATAACATTTCTTACAGACTTCAGTTAATAGTGATTATTTTTAATACTTCTGATTCCACAAGATTGAATATTCAAAGGCACTGAATGGCAAGTTTACAGGTCTAGGCAGAGGTTAATGGCAGGGGCTGTAGTACAATTGTCCACGCTGGTGGTGCAGAGCGTACGACACCGCTAATTACAGGAGCCATGCTCATAGTCACGATACACAATGAGGTATCCTAATTAAAGTACTGAAAGGAAGGTTTGTTTTGCCTTTATTAAAAACTAGCCACAGACGGTCATGGTGAAACTTCATGTTTGCTTTGCAAAGTCTTTTAAAACTCTTGTCTTTTCTGGCACACTCTGAATTTAAGCTGTAAGTTTCCAGACGTTAATGGGCTTTGGGCAGTCCACAGTTAGTAAAGCACTTAAATGTTTCAGGTGAAGTCTTATAAACTGCTTTCTTAAACTTGATAGATGTGAGAGAGGAGAATTGATAAAAATGCATTAGATAAAAATAGATAGAAATAGATAAAAATGAATGAGGCTGGTAGCGTCTCATTTTGTTAGTATTGCTTTATCCTTTGTTATGAAAAACTTATTTAATTGTTTATGGCCTTGCCAAACCTCAGCTGAAAAGTGAACTGAAATTTTCTGTGCAAACAGCACAGCCAAACACACACATCATTACTAAGAGAAGGAAGGTATTTGCTTCATCTCTGATAGAACTTGGTGAAAAAGTGGAAAGCTGTGAATCTCTGTAAATTGGATTGTATGGGGGATGATTGTCATCTTTATGGGAAGTTGCCCGGGTCAGAAGTCCTGGAAGTTAGGAGGGTTTTTAATATGGAAGTGGTATATGTTCAGTAGCACCACTTAGAGCTTAAGCTTTAGCCTAGCTAAAAATCTGAAAGTTTCCTTCCTCAATGAGCGTGTCCATACTTCTTGCTGCTAGTACAGTATTATCCTAGATAATCTCCATCCATTTCCATCCTTTTTACTCAACTGAAACTGCATTCACCAGAGACTATTGTCTTCTCTTATTAGCAACTTTTTAAACAAAAAAAAAATTCTTTATTCTTATTCTTCTTCAACACTTGTCTATGTTTTTGTTCTGGAAATCTTATTATCCTGTTGTGTTGTTCTGCCTTTTTAGTTGATGTTTCAACTTCTCCTCTGGTGGAATCCTGACATACAGCCTCGATAAATACCTGAGAAAGTCTAATTCACAGCTCAGCATCAACACGGCTATACCACAGCTCTTCTTCTTTCCTCTATAACATTATACATGTATTTTTAATCATTCTGTGCAACATGACTGTCCAGTATTTCATTCAGGCCTGCTGCCTGTGCATCCAAATCAAATTTTAATGTAAATTCTCCTGTCTGTAGGTCTGGCACACTTTCACTCCAAAATCTGCAGTGTGTTTCTGTAACCCCAGTTTATCACCTATTGGTGTAATGCAAACCTCCACTGCCCACATACTCCTTTCTTGGCCAGTTTTTTTCTCCTGTAACGGATGCCTTCAGTTATACTTGTGGAAAACTGTAAACTGATTAATTAGAGGGGTTTTGTGGTTCAGTAAATCCCTTGGTCAAGACATACAGGCTCGTTTCTTAGCGGTAGTAACCTTGAATTGCAGAACAATTTGAGTAATCATAGTCTTCATTGACATGTAAATGTTTGCATTCAATAATTCAGTATGTTTTTTTTAAAAAATGCAAGATTTGCAGAAGAGTAGCAGTTAGTGACATGCCAGTAAAACACATTTATAAACTAACACCTACACAGTAATATTTATGTGTATTTCCATACACTTTATTTTTAGCAGGGGAAAATCTATTGTACAATACACTGACAATAGCATTTTCTTTTCTGCATAGCCTCTGCTCCCGTGTTGAAACGTAACAGTGATAAGTTTTTCTCATATTTTTTCTAAATTTGGGGGTTCCTATTAGCACGATTCTCCTTCTGTAGGAAGCAGTAAATCGAATATTTCTCTGTTGGCTCCATTTGTTTTGCATGTTTAAATGTTTCAAAGAGAAAATAGCCTAAACATCCACTGCAGGAATTTTTTCAATACATACTCAGTGCAAATCCATAATCATGCATTAAAGTCTGCCACTTAGATCTAATCTGATTGTATCTTATTTTAATTTTTATTGCAAAACCCATTTAATTCTGAAAGCTGGTAATAAAATATATTTGTGGCTTAAAAGAAAAGAGAGTACAACAAAGCTGAACAAATACCATGCAGTGTTGTCCCTGTTGGGCTTAACTTACTCCCCAATGAGTTAAATTCCTGGTTTTACCATTGTTTTCCTGCACCATCATAAGAAAATCCTGAGATACTGCTAAACCTGAGTTCCTACCCTTAAAATTAGGATTTTATTTTTGGCAGTTCACATATAAATCCTAACTAAAGGTAAGATATATTTGATGTTACATGACACACTGTGGTTGCACAGCCCATCTGTTCACAGCTGATCGAGATCCATCCTGATTACAATGTGCAGAAACTCTTGAAACCTTGTAAAGCTGCTTTTCACTGAGTAGTGATGTGCCTGATTGAAATTGGTTTATTTTACCTTTTTTTGCAGGTTCATGGAATTGCAGTCTAAAGTGAAAAGTTCATTGGTCAGAATTCTGAAAATAAGAGCAAATCTGACAAGCCTACAGGTCTGGTTTACACTGATTTATTTTTTTCAATGTACCCTTAATACAGGGTTTGAAATAACAATGCAAATCTTGTATGCAACGTTTGAGTTTAAAGAAATAGGGAAGCAAATTAAATTCTTGAAACTGGGCAGGTTTGACTTGGAAATCCAGAAAATGCAAAAAAAATCCCAGAATTTAAAAGTTTGGGATATTTTAAACTATAGGAATTGCTTTTCCAAATACACCATATTTAATTTGTATCAGTCCTCATTTTGTACATGAATAAAAGCATGTGATAACTTGAAGTATGAATTACTACTGCATATTTTTATGTTCTTGAAGATTAAATATCCCCTTGTGTTGAAGTCATTGTACTATTTAATTTACCACTAATGTATCATCATTTAATAGTCTGTTTAATACATGCTAAAATGCAAATGACTTTTCTCGTTTATTCACATTTTGTTTCCTGAATAAATTTAGCACAAGGTTGGCTGCTGTATATCAATATCTGAGAAATAATTCAGTGTTCTCAAAGTATTTTATTGATTTATTTTACGTGCGTAAGTGCTCTGACAATGTTTTATTAACAAAAAAGACTGATACTAATTTAAAATATTTTCATTCAAATGATTATTTAGAAAACTCTATTGAAAAATCCTTTCTATTTCTCCTGAGACCGATAGTGTATGTTTTTAGATCTACCATGAAATCCTGAGGAGTGTGTTCAATAGAACCTTAAATGCTTGTAGATTTCCATTTTACTAACATATTATAGCCAGCTTGTACGTGTGCCAAGATTGCTTTTCTGGGGATCAAGTGTTAATCTGTTTAAACAGCTGAAGACTTACCAATGAAGCGTAAATAACGAGAGATTTTTAAGTAACACTTTCAAAGGCACCTGAATGCCGTTTTCAAAAGTAGTGTGTGTTCTTAATTCCTGGAACTTCTCAATCCCTTAGACTTTCTGTGAGCCGGGGTCTCCTGCCTCACTTACAGCTTATGAAAAATTGCCATAAGATCATCCTTTCAGATGTTTTTAATACCTTTTAGACGTAAGTAGTTTGGAAGGAGATTTAACCATGTCTTTAATTATGGTTTTTTTCCAGGCTTTAGAGGGCAGTAAAGAGCTTGAAAATATTATTGGTGTCTCCGACTTGTCTTGCGACTTGAGTTCTGAAGTG
>JAOXNG010000031.1:46376148-46391354 GCA_028566535.1 Scolopax minor
ATATAAAAATTTGACTGTAACTTCTCACAGTGATTCCCTTCATGTGGGGAACACTACCAGCCTCCTCAAGGGGAAAGAACTTAGTGCAGTTCCCAAGAGGCTAGGCTTTTAATTCTCCTTTATAAGATGACATTTCTGTAGACAACAGAACATACCATGCAAACTTAATGAAACCTTCCTGTTGGAACTCTCTGCATCAATTGGGGTGTACCTTATTTGATGGGAGAATTTATACTTCCCAGCATAGAGTAGTAAGCAACTGTTTGCCAAATTGCTACCCTGCCCCTCCAGAGAAGATTCCTTTGGCTGGTTTGTGTCACCTACAGTTCACACATTCCACCCTACACCAAAATAGACCCAATGAAGCTCTGCTGAAGTAGAACCTGAGCAAAAGACCCCTCAAGATGACAGCTATTGCCCTCCATATTTTTATTTGAAGAAGCATATGTCTAATGCATTTGGGAAACAATTTTTCCGTATTTTTTTCCAAGCCTTTTCAAGAATGTGACTTTGACCACTAGAGCCAACATTTAACAAGATGTGCGGGCTCTGTCATCATTAGTCTAAACAAGAGAGGAGGAGCAGCAGATGCGTTCAGAGTGGGCATTGCTAAACGGCACGGAGTTAATTTGAGCTTGGATGAAGGGAGCCTCTGACTGGCAGCCAGCCCTAACTTCTGATGTGAATCAGCACGTGCGAGCCGTAACACACATTGCATTGCACATCGCTGCCATATCCTTCAGAGGAACCTGACTTTCACAACTCCCCAAAAAACCAAAGGGAACTGGAACAAAAATTTTAGCCCAACTTGTCGGTTTTGCCATTTTTAATCTGAATTCACCTTGTGCTTTTTGAGAGCATAGTTCCTTAAGCTATGTTCAGAGCATCCACTATGATTTTTTCCTTGCAGAATTGCTGCACCATAACCTATGTTTTACAGAAAGGAAATAGAAATATGTGGGAGACTTACTCAAGGTCAGAGTAGGCTGCTGTAGTGGAAACAGCAGAAGCACAGGAAAAAAGTGGAACTGGTGGGTATGGTGTAAACAGGAGGGACTTGAATGACAAATTGCAAGCATTTATACCAAGTCTGAAATGAAAATGCTGTGTCAACACTATTTGCATTAACTCCTCTTTTTAATATTAATAATGGCAATGATGTATCTTGAAAATACAATTACTCTGACCTTAAACATTGCACCATACTTCAGATACACTATATTTGAAATTTTCAATAGGGATTTTAAACTTCTTATCATTATTCATTACACTTTCTCATCTCCTCTTTCGCCTTCTCAATTTAACTGCCCTTTATTTATAACACTACCCAACCCTGAGCAGCCAGAATGTCTTTTCTGAACAATACTCCCAAAGTAAATTCCACAGAGGTTTAGGAGCACACCTCTATCTCAGTCTAGCCAAAACCACCTCTTTTTATTACATGAGGTCCCAAATACAGTCACTGTTTTCAGACAAGCTCATCACTTGCGTTTCCATATGGTGTTTTGTACAAAAGCATTAAAATAGATGGTCTTCTCCACCTGCCTGTTGTTTTTGCTTGAGGATGGGTTGAAATCGGTCCGGCACACAAGGCTCCGCAGCTTGCCACCGTTCTCGTCAGCAAATCAGGGCTTCCCAAGGAGTATTGACGGCCAGCTGGTCCTGTTGCAGATAGTAGTCTGATAGGCAGTAGGGATAGAAAACTCATTTATTGAAAAGAACCAAAGGTACAAGCATCAGCTGTGAGGTGTTTTGAGTCCCCCTGTGAGGAACTCCATCAGCAACAGTCCAGAGCCAACAGTGGGGTATGTCTTACCTTCAGACTCTTCATAAGACCATGGAGATTTGAATACAGACGCCAGGTCCAAACAGCAAGACTGAAACTGTCCCTGCATTTTTGAGTACGTCTAGCTCAGACCAGGATAATATGGCAAAAATGCCAAATGGAAAAAGATAAAAGCACAAGAAAATTACATGGCCCAGGGAGGAGAAGAATGAGAATGGCCCTCCTTAACGCTTAAAGACAAGACCACCATGTGGAGCAGCTGAGAAAAAAACCATACATTTTAAATCAATCCCTTGGCAAATGTGCAATTCTTGTTCGTTCATACTGCACAGGTCACAAAGCATCAGCCTGGACCCTGTAGTCCTCAATGCACTCCTAAAATAGCAATTTTTTCCAATATCCCAAAAGAAGCTTCGCAGCTAGAAAGAAGAAGTCAGAGCTGACGGTCACATCATGTCTCTGTTTCAGATCTTTTCCAAGTACAGAAAGCCTGTGGGATTACCTTGGCTAGAAAATAAGTGATAGCAGCTCCTAGCACCACTTCAGTTTCCAATTTCAGGCCTCCTGTGAACACAAAAATCAATGTGACATAAATGTTGAGAGTTTGTTGACTTGCGCAACTTCAGGGCTTTGGTAAAAGAATGTTGTCTTGAAAATCTTTCCCCAACGTTGAAGTAAAAGTAGTCTTTATTACAGTGTGTAGGCTTACCCAACCGTGCAGTTCCTCTGTGGATGTGTCTCTTAACTAAGGGAATACACAGAGCTGAAATAAGTGTAAAGTGACCTTGATTGGAGAAAGTCAGTTTTATTAAAAATAAACCTGAAAGCAAAAGCTTCCTTTTGCCACTACTTCCTTGTCATGGGACAAGCTGTGTAGTTCTGCTATGTCTGTGTAAGACAAAGAGTTTTCATACTTGGTCTAGGCAATAAAGGTAGCAGTTTAATTCTGATGGTAAATAAACATTTTCCTTCCCGTAAACAGTCTTTGCTCTCATCAGCTGTTTTACTATGCTGTTTACATTAATCATAACCAAATTCCTTCTGGGGAGACACCGAAACATATTTCCTTCAACTAAAAACTCAAGACTATAATTCACCCCTGCTACTATCAACCTTGAATTCAGATCAAACTTTTTGACAACATCTAATGGCTGTTGCCAATTAAAACATTAGGCTCAGTTATCTTAAATATATGCAAATTTTACTAGGAAAAAATATGAAGTAAACAGCTGTTGAGAGAGGAGTTCTGTTACAATTCCAGTTATAAAACACTGCCAACGGGACGATGTTTCATTTTCCTGGGGTGAAAATACGGCTGCTGAGAGAATACAAATGTTGAGGAACTTAGGTGTGATTCCTGCAGCTCCTTCTGAACTACTGAGTCTCTCGAGCTTTGCTATTCTCTCTCTCAAAAGAGAAACATATAAACAGGGGGCACTATCATTTGACCTTGTATTTCTCTCAGACCACATCAGCAAGAGCGATTAATGGGCTGAATGGAGAAAGCCCTTCTCATCATAGGCCCAAAGAATGACTCAAAAGGTTGCTGGGATGTAGTGTTTCATACGCAGTTTGTGATGGAACATGCTTGCCCCCATTTGTATTTACAAGTATAATTTCAACACTAGCTTAAGACTGTTTTTCCCACCCCACACTCCATAATAACATAGTTCAGCACATGACAGAGCATTTAGGGATTGGCTTTGCTTCTTGCCTGCTTGCAGGGTGCATTCCCTTGGAGAACAGCATACAATGGGGAGAAAATCCTGCTCTGCGTTCCCCTGCCTGGTGAATCTTGTTCATGAAGATTTGAGAAGGTCAGAGAGGTGCAGATAGCAGTGACAGAGAGCGATACTCAGCATCAGCCAGTGTGCGTCCACACACAGCTTTATCTGCAAAATTGATATATTCTGGCCCACAAACTAATCCAAGTTAATGTCATCCAGAGCTGGTCTTCTTGGGATGCGATGTAATTAATTTAAAATTACTTACTTAGTGAAATCGTGATGACCAGTGTTGTGTTATCTCTCCAGATGACAGGTTTATTAGCTTCAGGCTGCTTGATGTTATGAAGTAGGAAGGAATTGTAGTTAAATAGCAGGCGTGTACATGCAATATGTAACACATTAATAGCCCCTCTCTCTTTTCTCCCTGTCATGCCCCCTGGCCCTACCTCTTTTCTCTTTTACTTTTTCGACCTGTGGCATGTATTAAAACACAACTGACAACCAAAGGTCAGCACAGTCACTTACTGGTGGTTGTGAACAGTATTAATCAGGATTTAATTTCAGCTGCTGCAACACGGTGTGAAATACAAGCACTTGTTTCAAATGCCTCCTGATTTTCTCTCCCAGCCTCCCAAATTTCATTAAAATTTCCCTAATCAATTTTATCTTTCGGTGTTCAGGCCACAAACACAAAATACTTATCAAATAAGAAGGGTAAAAAGCCCCAAACAAACACAAAATAAAATCCGACTCAGAAATGTATATAATAAGGACATGAAATGTCAGCCTTGGGGCACTGCAGAGGCATAGAGAGGGATTTAATTCAGCAATAAAAAAGATTCTGTTTATTCTTCAAAACGTAAACATTTTTCATAGTGACACTCAACTGTGTAAAAAACAATATTACAATCCTAAGAGTTAGTGGAATGGTACTCCTTGGTACAACTTGGAAAGCCAGAGTCACTGCTTTATCCTAAAGCCTTTATGACATTTTAGGTATCATTGATATCGCTCTCATTTAACTTTTTTCCTAAAGAGAAAAAGATACGCATCTCCATAGTATTTAAATTTATTCATCATAAAGTTTATGTTATTATTTTAAAAGGTAATTACCAATTTTAGTATGTTTCAATGGAATTCTTTTGTAAAGCAAATTCACAACATTCTTTACATGTTCTCAAAAATTAGCTCTAATTTAAAGTTCACTGTCAACAGAATCATACCTTTTAGCATTTTCAATTTGTCCTTGTCTCTTTAGAGGCAGAAAATACTGCAATCAGTACAGAAATTGACATCATAAATTCTACATATAAAAAAGAAATAGTGATAATCAGAAATTCAACAACCAAAACGAGACAACTTCAGAAAGGATAGATAAGATTGAGTCACTCTGAAGTCTCTCCGGGAGAAGAGACGCAACACCTCTCCAACACTCATACACCTTTGGCTCATTCTGGTTGTGTTTCTTAAACAGGTTTCTCAGCAGAGGACCTTTAAAAATGTGGTAGAGATTTTTATAAGGGGCTTTTCACCTTGTTTCTCCTCTGATACATCTTGTTCTGAGCTTCAAGACAGCCCATATATCTCCAGTTGCACCATGCTGCAGCCAGCCCAGAATACCTAGTTTTCTTCTGCTTGTAAGGAACTGAGCTGGAAAGAAAACTTCCAGAAAAGATCTCTTTAAAAATGTCCTGCCAAAAGGAGCTGGCACATCATCTTTCCAATAGTATTGCCTTGCACAAGTAGTCACTGCATCTCTGCATTTAAATAACTCCAGCCTTGAAATTGTTTTTGAAAACAAGTAATACCAACTCCTTCCTCTGAGCATGGACTGGTGATGTCCCCTTGACTCTTCTCCTTGTAGTGAGTCATGATCCTTATAGTTCAACTCGTGTCCAAATCTGAAATGAATCATGCTTATTATTTTTAGCCACGGGAACTGATATGTGTGAGTATATTCAACTAGGATGCTTTGAGGATTAAATCCTAATCTGAACTGGAAGAATGAACTCTTTTATTAGCTGACTTGAACTTTGCTTATGTTAGAGTCAAGTTTATGACTTCAGTGATAACTCTTGTTTTAATGCCTTATATTCCTGTTACTGCTGTAAACCCTGAAAAGTGCAGTCCGGATTATATTTCTTTTCTATATCACCAGGAGAATTGTTAACTTATTTCCCAAACATTTATGCTTTGCAAATTCACTCAAAGCAGAAATGTCACTCAGGGTCCAGGCTGGAAAAAACAACATGTCCTATTTAATTTCGTGGAACATTTTTTTATCATGATGGTCTGGGATATCTGCTGGTGTTGATGTCTGCCAGCAAGAAAGCTAACAACTCCTTTTCGTGGAATCTGAGCCTAAAATTTCATATGGTTATCGTATGTGACAGAATAATCAGGGCTCTTCCACCCTGCAAGCTGGAGGACTTTTCAGCTTTAGAAGGGGACTTGCATGCTTGGTAATGGCTGTGCTCTTGCATTTCCCACATAAGATATGGTGACCTATGGAGAGAGATCCCAACATTATGATTGAATGATGGTGCCAGTAAGGAAATGCAGGCTGGGCAGCAGTTTGTGTCTACTTCATGTAGGCAGAAGAGTCAAACTGTTGAAGAAATGACAGAAAATATGGGAGGTGGAGGCCCCAAGGGAGATGAGATTACTTTCTCAAAATCATGCAAGTAATTTGTGACACAATCGAGAGTCCAACCCATCCCAAGTTCCGGTATAACAACAACCACCTAACCGTCCCTAGCTCTCACAGTCTGTCATCCTCCCCTTGTGCTTCTAGAGAGAAGGATGGTGGGAAAGCCACCTGAGGGCAGGCAATAAGACAGATTCTGAGGCCCAGGCAGCCCTGCCTACTGTTTTGTAGCATTCCTAATCAGCCTGTGCTGAAAGGCAATTTTTGGCTTTCATTGTTTGTGCAGTGCTCATAGATGCAGCCGGATTAAAGGACTAAGTTCAGGAAAGACTGTGAAAATCTTCCCAATGATTTCAGTTGATTTTGGATCATGCTGGAGCAAATATTTTAAGATACTCCTCTTCAGTTCCATATTGACACTTGTGTTATGACAAGTTCTTAGTGAGCTAAGGTACTTTCTTTGTCAAAGTACACGATACCGAGATGTATGACTAGAAAGAAGATTTCCTCAATGTGATCATCCATTTGTTTTAGTCATAGTGTAGCTGTGAGCAAGAAATACAAATATTTATGTCTTTGAAATACAGAGTGTTGTACATGTGTAATTAGTTTTTTGAGATAATGTATTACTACGGCACTACATTCAGACCATTGACAGAACTATGGATATTTTTTAAGAGACGGAACAATAGCAACAGCAGCTTTATTTACTCTGGAGACAGCTAAAAATCCCACAAGGCTGAGAGAGGATGCTGATCTGTGCTTGTACTTTTGGTGTAAAGGAGTGTAAAATATATGGCCTTTGTTTATTCTATTTAGTTTCATTCCTGACTTAAATTCAGGGGGATTGCCAGAAACAACAAAATGCTGCAGGACACAGTGGTACCTCTTTTGGAGCTGGGCATGTGCCAGTGGCCTGAGGGTTACATTTGCATTGCATATGAATTTGCACAGCATATTTATCAGACCCTAATGTCCAGGGTTAGCCTTTGTATATTTGTATGAATTATAAAGCAACTGCATAAAATGTTTCAAAGGCTGCAGGGGAAAAGGGTATAAAGAGGAAAGCTGACAATTCTTGTGTCCATCCCTCTCTTAATACATTATTTAACACGCCTTCCACTGCCAGTATCCATCAGTCTGAAATTCTTCAAGAACAAAAAGCTAAAGCTTTGTTTGGAAGACAAAGAACCTCACAAATCAGATGATATCTGTCCTCAAGCTGAACGTCCACCCTCCTAGGTGCAAAGGAACATCAGAATAAAACAAGAAGACTTTGTTGCTAGCAGCACCGTCAAGTATATGAAGGAGTGCTTGGAATCTCTTCCAAAACTGCCTAACCAGTGAAGCGCACCATTCACCCTCATTCCCTATTTATTTTTGATTTCCCTGTGTGAAGTCTTAAAGCAGTAAAGACTTGGGGGTGTAGTTTTCAAATGATGATTGGCCTCAGAAGGCCCAAATCTTGGCTTCTATTATGCCTGCAGAATCAGAAGGTCTTTCCGCCAAAAAAGTTCCTAGTAGCAGAGGATTTTCCTCCTGCTTCCAAGAGGGATTGTATGAAAAAGGTATGTGCAAGAATATATCAAGAATAAATATATTCATCAATGATCTGGATGAAAGGATGGAATGTACCCTCAGCAAGTTTGCTGATGACACAAAACTAGGAGGGGTGGCTGACATCCCAGAAAGCTGTGCCGCCATCCAGCGAGACCTGGACAGGCTGGAGAGGTGGGCTGAGAGAAACCTAATGAAATTTAACAAGGGCAAGTGTAGGGTGCTGCACTTGGGGAGAAATAACCCCAAGGTGATTTAGGTTGGGGTTATTTCCCCCCAACCAGAACAGGTTGGGGGCTGACCTGCTGGAGAGCAGCTCTGAGGAAAAAGAACTGGCAGTTCTTGTGGACAACAGGATGACCATGAGCCATTGTGGCCAAGAAGGTAAATGGCATCCTGGGGTGCATCAAGAAGAGTATGGCCAGCAGGTCAAGGGAGGTCATCCTGCCCCTCTATTCTGCCCTGGGGAGGCCCCATCTGGAGTACTGTTTTAAATTAACAAATCTATTACAATCACTAGATGTACTCATGCAAGATGTATTTCCTCAAGTCATAGACTGGATTGTGTTGGAAAGGACATCTGAAGGTCATCTAGTCTAATTCTCCTGCAATGAGCAGGGACGTCTTCAACTAAATCAGGTTGCTCAGAGCTCCGTCTAACCTGACCGTGAGTGTTTTCCAGGCAACCTGGGCCAGTGTTTCACCACCCTCATGGTAAAAAATTTCTTTCCTGTATCTAGTCTTAATCTACTCTCTTTTAGTTTAAAACCATTACCCCTTGGTCTATAGCTACAGGCCCTACTAAAAACTCTGTCCCAACTTTTCCTATAAGCTCCCTTATAAGTACTGAAACGTCATGATCAGTAGCCCAAGTTAAAGTGGGTTAAAGTGCACCAAGTGTTCTGAAAACCTAATAAAGAGTTCAAGTCTTTTGGAAAAGCAACAGTACAGACCAATGTAAAGTCACTTTGGTGACCAAGTTCCATGCATATGATCTTCAAATCAGCAACCAAGCAGCCAAAATGCACTTTTTCATTCTTTCCTTTGCAAGGAAAATACTAGTTGCAACTGATGTGCACCAAAATGTCCATTTCATTATACCAGAAGCCAAAGTTAATTCCACTTATCACTGGAGTACCAGAGGTTGTGTGACTCCATCTTTGCTAATGTTTCTCTGAGCATACTGCAATCCAAACATTTCCTTGTGGAACTCAGTGCTGAGTTCCACAAGATTATGGCACATGTTTGTTCCCCCATAGCCCCATCAGGCCCACTTAGGAAACGCCACGCCAGGCATATCTGGTTTAAGTGCCAGCCAAGGATGTGTTTTATGGGGGCAGGTTGCAGAGGATATCAGTGCCCTCTTTTGTCAAAATTTCTTTGAATTTGCGAAGGAAAGAAACCCATTACCTGTAAAAGGCAGGAATTCTGAGCTGACACAATGAATTACAAAAGAAAAGCTTTAGAAATGCCACTTTTGGCTTCCCAGGAAAAGACTTTTTATGATGCTAGTGATCCAGTGTAGCAAAGGCCTTTGGAGATATCACATGAAGCAGTGCGGTTAGACCCTTTTAAACGGCTGTTAACGCATCTTGGAGATTTACAAAAGGGCTGGCTGGAATTTTATATGATGTGCTCAGAAAGAATACATTAGTTTCAAAAACCGATGGGACATAAATGGTATCTAACAAGTTTTCTTATCCATCTGAAACAAAAACTGTTTACGTACAATCTCTGTATTAGAAGCTGTTAACAATGTGCCAATGAAAACATACACATGAAAACAGTAATCCATGGGAAAGAGACTGAGGAGATGGAAGAAAGAAGGTCTTGTGGGCAGGCAGGGATTTTTTAGCTTTCCTCAGAAAATTATTTTTTCAGAAGCCGCCTGCTCCCCAGCAGCCTTTCATGGCACTCGCAGCAGGTGTTTCATCTTAACAACTGTGCTAGCCTTTTTATTTTCTTCCCCTGTGGTACTCACTTTTTGCTTTGTCATCAGTTCAATGTCATTCATTACCAAGAATATTCTATCAACCAGCACATTAGTGCCCGGGAAAGAAATGCCAATGCAAATCTGAAGAACACTCAGAGAATGTGAAAACTAAAAAGGGATTTCTTTTATTAGATTAAAATATCTCAGTGTCCCTCCTGTAAAAATGTCTTCTACCCTCCTGCCAATCAGTCTTATAACTTCATTTTGCCCTTTATTAGAGGATCTAAACTTTTATGTATCATTTATGACACTTTCCCTAGCAATTGAGAGATTTTTCTCACTTTCCCATTATGGGATGTATAAAAAAAGTACTATTCTTCAGAACACACCCTTGCAAGGACTGTGGTCATGAATATAGCCATAGTTATGGACCTTCTCCTCTGTGGACTGTGGGGCTTATTTCTATCATTGGTATTAACCCTAAAAGACAGTAATGTTCCTAAAGGCTCCATGCACTGAAATTAGCTCATTTCCTGAATGTAGCTCCCTTACTAATCAGAGAGATTCATAACAGAACTCTGGCAGGGTTCTTTCTTTCTGATGCATTCAAGTAAAACCACACACTTACGATGTGCGTCTCCAATAGATGTGAGGTATCTCATCATGAGACAAATCTTCAGTCTATGTCTCAGAGCTATACTGGCCAGACACCTGAAGAGACTCAAGACAACCCAAGGAGAATGTGCACAGTTAAAAAAAAGACATCCTTTCCCCATTTTCTGCCTTCCCAGTCAGGCAGAACTGGCTGGAATTTGAGTGTGAACTTTGTATGCCATCAAACACATGAAGAGTCTATAATTTTGATTGACCACTAAGGGGAAAAGTATCCTTCCTTTCTTTTTCATAAGGATCCTGAGCAGCAGGGGAAGGGCTCTCTGCTGAACTTGAATTAACCCATTTGCTTGTATCCCCTCAAGTATCACAATATCATAGAATTACAGAATGGCTTGGGTTGGAAGGACTTTAAAGAGGGGATTAAGTAACAAAAGCATACATAAAAGACTACATAAATTACACTGGTTAGTAAATAAATGTGCAGACATTAATTTATATTTTTGAAGAGTGCAACAGAATAGCGAAGGCTATTCTATTGTGGAAAAAAATAATCAGAAGTTTCCTATCACTTCTTTCTAGAACATTTACTTATCAAAGTGACAGCTGGCCAGTAGTCCAATAGTCTATTTTGAATATGAAAGACAGAAATCTAGGCACAATTATACAACAAAGCTGGTAAAGAATGTCTAGGGAGATCATCCTCTTGGCAAGAAAAAAATAACAGCTGAACTCTTAAGGAAGGCATATTTGTTTTCATTCATCTAAAACAAGAGTGTGGAAGAGAGTTCACAACATAGTGCTCTCAGGAGTTTTCTATTCTGCTCATTCCTATCTCTCACATTCATCATCGCAGCCTGGCCCGCACAAGGCATTTTTGCTCTATTATTCTTTCTGAGAGAACATCACCAGCACCCTTTCCCAAACCATGTTAGCAAGCAGTTAGTCACACTCCAAATAGGAAACGTGTAGCCTAATTTGTTTGACAAAGTAAAGCTGCTCAACAGTCTCTTTGAATTCTTTCAGGTCCACTCTGTTTTGGCCAAGGATGCTGGAGAACACTGGCCGAGTTTCATATGAAAATAACATTTTGACACAGTACCACAAAACAAATTCCATGTTTCCTCCTTAGTTCATTTCAACTCCCTCCACTTGCCATCTCTAGCATCATGTGAAATCTGGAGGACTGCTATTTTTGGACTGTGCATGCTGTCAGCCATCTGAACCAGAAACATCAAATCAACACACAGAAGAGGTGCTTCTCTGCCCCGTTAGATGAGACAAATCTGTGCCCTGACATGAAAGCACAGAGAGGTCTCACACACAACAGAGATCAGTGAGGACCAGCTGGTTGGTTTCATTTACAGCCAGACACCAAAATGGAGAAAGTTAGCACACTACAAGGAAGGATTTTCCTATTTTGGAATTACGGTAGCATGCTGGAATGTATACTATGTCAATGGTTTGCTTCATACCCAGCTGTAAACTATCAAAGAAAATAGATTGGGTTGTAAAGCTAGTAACAGACTCCAAATCTAAAGAGAAAAAACTCCTCAGTGGAAAGGGTTATGCAGCAGAATTTACAGAAATACAATTTCAGAATTTGAGAAAATACAAAAACTGATATCAAGTTCATAGCCACCTTTTTTAGAACACCTCAGATGGCATAAGTGATGCTAATGAACTCATGGACAGTGGAAACAAGGGACAATAAATCAGAGTGTTCCCCTCTGGAAGTGGCTTGCATTCTCTCAGTGCACAACAGATCACTTCTGGTGCAAGTGTATTCTTACCCACCTGATCTGCAACAGCTTCAGAAAAAATGGGCTGAAGGCAGTCAGTGATCCCCATTCAAAACAGTAATTATACATCAACTAGCCATCTGAAGAGAAATATCAAAACACAATGAAGTTTAAAGAAATAAAACTATGATGTGCTAGATATTTGATTCATAGAATAGATCAGTCTAGAAAAGCTTGAAAAGAGCACATTTTTCAATTCTTTGAAAGATAAACTGCAGTTATGTTAAGGGCAGGCATGCTTCTGAATATAAGTCATTAAGACTGAAATCCAGCCAGCATTATAGGACAGAAATATGACGTTGAAACAAGTGTGGTGGCATCTATCTTTCAGAAAAGGTGTCATGCAAACAAGAAAGCTTTATCCCAAAAAGGTAAATTGAAAAATTTAAAATTAATAGAGATGCCATTTCAAGAAAGGAAAGGAAAATCACACAGCTAAGTAAAAAGAAAGTGAGAAGGGCAAGACTGAAAAGCTATTTTGAATCAGTGTTATCTTTTTGAATTTAGAAATACAAACTTAGGAAGTCCATAAATTATGGCAGGTAGATTTAGAATGGCACCCTTTCTCCTTTAAATTTCCCATAGCAACTTTAATTCTTTTTCTTTTTTGGCAAGTATTCTGAGGTTATCGTATGCAACATCAATATGAGTATTATTAATTATGAGTGTCTTTGCAGTGAAATCTTAACTAGTGGGAGTGGTTTGGGTTTTTTTACGTTTCTGTCAAGTATACACTGTTATAAAGTTGCCGAATCTGGGACACAGTATGGACCTTCTATTTTTCCTAAGATCAGGGTCCAAGCTGCTGCCCTCAGTCACAATAGCGCTCGTGTTAGACATCTTTAATCATTGTTCTGACTGTAAGAACTATAGAATCAAGTTTTGATTTGATTTTGAAAAATGATGACATGCTGCACAAGTGGGTATTTATTTCAATAATCTTATCTGCTTAGTGTAAATCCTACTGGATTTAGCTCATCCCTAGTGTAGCTATACTGACATTAACATTCTGACTCTAGTGGAATTGCACCCGAAATGAATTGGGCATATTAACTGCAACAGGGCTGCACAGAACATAAATCAGTGCAGAATATATCCGTCACTTAAAATTGTATTTTGTTTATAATAACACTATGTGGAAATGTAAAACCTCCAGTCAGCAGGTGGCATTTTAATGTGTCTATATTGTATAGATATTTGCTGTATAGCTCATAAAATATGAAAGTTGGCATTGCAGAATCTGATGACACACAATGCATTTCACTGACTATCTCATAGAGGTAGTCTAATTACATCTTTTCCCGCAGGAAAACATTATTAAAGCAGCATCAGAAACCGTGCTTATTTTTGTAAATAAGTGCACTCAGTGACTAAACACATACACATGAACAGAAGTATGTGAGTATGTCTCTATTTATAGCATTATTTGTGTTCACTGAACATACTAAGACTGTTGAAGTCTAATTAAATTTGTTTCCCCACAAAATGTCTTTTTATCAGCCAAATCTGCTCATTTTAATTGATGTGCATCACTTATTACCTTACCTTGTGCTCTCCACATACTTCTGCTATCAATCTTGCGTCTCATGAGAAGCTCCCTGAGGTGGGACACCAATCTTCATAAGTCTGCACACAGGATGATCACCAACAGAGGTCTATATATGCTATCAAGCTGCACATAAATTAAGACGAGGGCACAGCTTTGTTATATGAAGTGATATGGGTCATACACTCAGTGACACCCAATGAAGTTTATAATTATCAATTTGCTCATAATATGAACATTAGGTAGGCTTCAGTGTTCCTGAGAGGTCAATTTAAGGGTTTTGTTTTCACATGAAGTAAAAAAAAAAAATAATCTTTTAAAGTTGAGGAAAAGATCCATCTAAAGCAGCAGAATTTTTTCCCACCTTTGTTCCTTCAAATCACAGAACTTACCCAAGAGGTGGGGTTTCTCTGCACAAGTCCTTTGACTTCAGTGGAAGTTGCAATGGCTTTTTACCTGTCAATTTTCGCCTCAATTTTTTGTCTTTAAAAATTAAGTCAAATTCAAGGATTATGTATGTGGTCTGCACATGCAATGAGAATTACAGAGGGACTATTTTTGGTTTAGTTAATTTTAGCTTTTGTGAGCCATAACGTAGATAGATAGATGTATAGATATAATATATATGAGTACAAGATTAATAATAGACTTAACTTTGAAATAGACAACATTTTTAAAAATCAGTTTCCCAAGATCAAAGGCTTGTTTTCTCAAAATGCTGGGTTGACACCAGTGAGAGTTCTGGTGTGTTTCAGAGTGTAGAACATCAAGACACTCGCTCTGAATTTTCATGACAGCTTTAACAGTACCATTTTCAAAAGGCCATCATTTTGTAGGTAATAATATGTCCCCAGTTACAGTGAGGTCTCCTAAAGGCTGCAAGGACAGGCAATTATATCTACATTATATGAAATTAATTCAAAACACTTGTGTGCTACATATTTATTAACTGTATGAATATAGCACATAGGAAACAGATTCAGCTGTGTTAGATGCTGTATAAACACAAAGGGAAAATGCCTTCAGAGTAGTTTCTTTAGCATGGTGCATCCTATTAAAATGGACTACTTAGCTATTAGAAACAACTCATATTTTGTCATTACATGCACATTCAAGTGACATTATTTACATATTTTATCTCAGAATCCAGTACTTCAGTGATTCATTTAAATACATACAGATATAGGACATGCTGCAAGAAATCAGAAAGAGCTGTATATTTTTTGGGGACCATGGAAGATAATTGATAGAACAAAGAAATCATTCGTTGTTCTTGAATGCAATCATTGGCCTTAATGCATTGCTTCTCAATTTAATTTGTTTTGTTACAGCATATTTTTATGTGGTTATTCCTGTCTGGAATGGCATGTAACTAAAACTTAAAGCACTCAGGTCTTGAACAACTAATTAAAAAAATAGACAGATGTCTATATATATATATACACGTACACTATCCTTATACATGCTTTTCCCCTCAAAATCATGCCTACCTTTTAGCATGTTAACTGAATGGTATGAAATCCAGAGCAAGACTTGAAACATTGTTAATACACAAACTTCAACACATCCCCCAGACTTACTTTTTAAACTGTAATC
>JAOXNG010000031.1:46406644-46422459 GCA_028566535.1 Scolopax minor
GACACCAGAAGTGCGAAGTGTCTTTGCAGGGTGGTCCCTCCCACCATACTGGTGGTATTCTCATGTCTTTTGCTCCTTCCCTCCCTTCTTCACCTTAGGCTTTTCCTCTGCATATTGCAGATGTGGATACTAAGTCAAGCCCACAATTCTCCAGTATATGCAAACCTGCCCTTGAGGTTGGGGGCAGCTGTGATGGGCAGGATTTCAGGCACACCTCGGGACAAGAGTCTCTAGTGCTGGGAAGTGAGCTACACTGTTTGAAAAGTTACTTTGCAGCTACTGACAGAAGTTTTTTCTCCCCTGGGTCAGGGCTTCAGGCAAGCACAAAAATCTTTAAACAGGAAGTCTTTTCTGTGCTATTTCTGGTTCCACCTGTCCCCAATTTCCCTGGAAATACTGTGAGAATGTTCCCTTGTTGGGATAATTTGTCACTTCCATCCTGGTCCTGACTGTCATAAGTGCTAAGACCAAACAAAATGAAAAACAAAATGTCAGTAAATGTTAAAGTCAGGGTGGTTTTGGTCCTACAGTGTTGATTTCACTCTTGGCTAAGGTTTTACATCTGTTCAGTTTTGTTTGAGTGGGTAGTTCATACAGCCATAGAGGAGACAGGAGTTCAGGTAGCACAAATTCAGAGATATCCCTTGCTTCTCTTGGCTACAATTGTCATAAGAGTAATTATATGTGACAATTTGTATATTCTTTGGGGGAAAAATGTAGAAAATAGAAGGAGTTTTTTGTGGTTCTGCACAGGAAGATTAGGCATTGGCATTCGTGCAGCTGCCTTTCATTGAACATGATTTTGTGGTATTGGGTTGTTGGAAGAAATAGGTGTATTGCATGAACTGCTATCCTTACAAGGTAGTAAGAGGCTCAGTATGTGGAGGGCTTCAGGAGTGTTGTTTCTTTGCTACAAGATGATTAGGACAAAAATTTGGCAGTAATTTTCTTAGTCAAAGGGAGGGAAGAGCAGCCTTGTGGGAACAAGCATTGCTCGCGTGGACATTTCACACATGCTTCATGTCATAGATGCTTTTCTTAGAAGCAAGAGCAATAAAAAGTCTGTGGAAGTGATACCCCACAAGTACCCACAATTGATGCTCCACAAGCATCCACGCTATGGAAGTACAATATTTCTCTAAAGAATATGGTATTAACAGAAAGATCTCCATAACGTTATTACATGATTTTTTTGTAGTGAACACAAAACAAGAGGAGGGAAAAAGAACGTTTTAACGTCCATTATCTTCAGTTTCCTAAACCAACTAGCATGTAATTCACAGCATATAAAGACTGACAGCGCTTTCCAGGATTCACTGAGGCTGATTACTAATAAAGGCATTTTCACAACTGAACCTGACAGTCTGTTAACTGGTTTTAAATGTGGGTGTTGATTGGATCCTGGCACCTTTATTCCAGGTCATCAGCCGACATAATTGAAGGGGACGGGAGCATTAATTAGAATGCAAAGTTTGTCATTCTTATCATATTATGATCTGGTCTTTAAAATTGAAGCCGTCTTTTCATCCCTTTCCTGGTGTGCAACTGATTTTGTTCCTCACTTGGTCACTAGCTCTTGCTCTGAGGTCCTGGAGTTGAGTTTTACTGGGTAGCTCAGAGAAGGTGAGCTGAAGGGGGAGAATATGAGATTTCCGCTTGGGCAATCAGGAGAGGAAATGGTTCAGATAAATTGCCCACCACCAAAGGCTCATTTTACTCCTGTCTCAGAACTGGAAACTGCTGGGCAAGGAGGACGTGACAGTAACTGTTTGGAGGCTTGTGATGGGGGTTGAGGAATAGAAAGCCTTTGGATACTTCTGATTTAGCTTTTATTTTCTTTTCAAGGGCTTCTTGTGTTGCAACGGATTGTAGCTGACATAATCAAGACATTTCAAACAAAGCCATTAACAGTAATATTTCTACTTTCCCTCTGAAATTCTATATAGAGGTTTGAAACATTGAACCAGATTGGCAGGTTGACATTCGCAAGAAGAATTGTTTTTACCATGTAAAACTGCTAGCATAAAAGAGAGCAAGCATCATTAAGGATTTATTGAGTTTCTATTTTCTCCTTTAAAGTACTGACTATTATTTTCAAATGAAAGATTTACCATAATGAAATCATTAGTGACTGTGCATTTAGGGTTGGCTTTTTTGACAGCACTCCTAGCTATTACATCCAGGCAGGCAGACTCTGTCTCTATAGCATGCATAACAGCGCCAACTGATCTTTTCGTCTTTGATAGGAGATGGAGAATTTGACCAGGAGCGAGCAGAGGTCAGAATGATCATAGCTACCTGCAGTTTGTTTTTTCATAAGCTCGTGCTGTAATAGCTCTTTGGCTTTTTACTTTGTTTTCTCTCTTTAATTGCAGACCTAGGGCTTTTTCATGACTGAGTGTGCATTACAGAGACAGCCTTGGGGAGTGGTGTGATGAAGAAATGCAAAGTGAAATATGTTACTGACCAAGTAGGGAAAAATTCAGTCCATGTTGAGCATTTTAGGACTTTAGCATTCAGTTCATGGGAATCTTGAAATATGGATAAACTGATGACAGTACTTACATATTTACAAGGGATTGGAGGTAGGGGAATTGGATCTCTGGAGGTGTCAAAGGTCAGATTGCTGTCTACCTCCAGTTTTTAAAGAGAAGCTCGCTATGTGGTAAGGTCAAGCCAAGCCATCTTAGGTAACAGTGACAATCTCTGGAGGCAGACTGCCCAATGAAAAGGTTTCTTTCTGTCTCAAACTGTTGATTATTCTTGTAGATTTAATGAATCCTTCAGACTAATGCATATGCATCAAAGCACCTATTGTTTTGGTTTGACATTCAATAGCAAACAAGTGTGTGAGGTTTGATAAAGTAATTTGATTACAGCCAAATAAAATTTTAAGGTGTCAATATTTTGCAGCTGTGGATGTGTTCAATAGTTGTCTGTAAAAACCTCCAATTAGCATCTTCTGGTGGAGTGCCTACTCTTACCCACACAATGTAGGATCCAGCAACCACACAGTCCCTTCTCCCCATCTGCAGTACCGTTTTGTCAACACCAGACTGTCAATTCAGTGCTGCAGCAACAGGTGACAAACTAAAATCTGGACTAGATGAAGTTGAACATGCTTTTAAAAAGGTATTCCTGTTCTTGAAACTGGCACGTAAAGCAGCGTCTGGGGCTCGTTTTTTGATCAAGCAGAGCTTCAAGGTAAATCTGTTTAGTGTACTTTTTGATTACCAGTCCTGAAATCTCAGCATGAGATGAGGTTTGTTCATAAACAACAGTAAAAGAACCGTTCTGCTGAACAGACTGTATTCCTTGGCACAGATTGGCTGTTCTCTGCTATGATCAGCGGAGGTAGCCTCTTCTTGCAATAACACATCTGAGGGCACCAGCCAACCCACCAGCTTCTGCCTTCGGCAGCGGATGCTAATTCATTTGCCTGCCAGGAGAAGTGGAAGAGAACGCATCTCCTTTCCTTCCTTTGCTGAGCATCAGGGGGAAACTGCACGTACAAATCTCCCCTCGCAGAACAGTTCCCTGATCTGTTGGACGCAGCTGGTGCCTGGGGCAATTGCACGGTGTTTACCTACTCACAGATATATCAGCTGCAGGTTGTGGCCTCTCTTCTGGTGCTGCCTTCTGCTCTTTGGTGGGTTTGGAGCATTTGCTAAATGAAGGACACTGGAGCCAAAAGCTCAAAGTGAAAATTCACCTGTGACAGTGAAAAGTATGTCTTAATTTTCATAAGGTTGAATAGTTACCTGGGATTGTGTGTGTCCTCTGTATTTTGTCTCACAACTCTGCAGAGTTTTCATGAAGGGGAACCAGGAGGGGGAAGAAGATTGTGTAATGCCCAGATTTTGAGAAAGTAATGGTACGAAGGGTGGGATTGTGGAAACAGAACAGCTCTTTCAGATGTAAAATATGATAAATTGCGTCAGCATAATGATGCTCAGCAGAATCAAGTGAGTAGCAGAAAAGGAATGTAATTTCACTTATGCCATAAATTCACTTTAGGCTGGCGAACAGACAGCTATCAGAGGGCAGGCAGAATTTCCTTCCTAACCTTAATGAAATACAAGCACTCTGGTTTTAATTTGCAATTGGCATTTCTTCTTTGGTGCAGTAGAGGTTAGAAAACACCTTCCACCTTTTTTTTTGGTATGAAGTTTATTTGCCTTGGAAGCATTCTTCTATTTGTATTATTCATTCCCTGCTTTTTTACAAATTGAATTTCCTGTGATGATCTCATGATGTTTACAGCATTCCTTGCAATGGTATAAACAGAGGTTGATGCCTAGTTTGCATAGTTGGGAGTGGTAGGGAATAGCCATGAGGAAACTGCTGCTCAGCCACATCCAGGGAGCCCTGTCTAATGTCAGCTGGAGACTGCGTTTCTGGTGTGAGGTAGAGACTTGGCTGATGCTGCAAAGGTTGAGGACTGTCTCCACTGAGTTCCAGGGGGATCTAAACAGTAGCGGGAAAAGATAAATTAATAGCGAAGAAAGAGTGTGCTGAACATAAATTTAAACTACTATTGATTACTATTGCAGCTACTACAAAGAAAACAGTCACTGAGAAAAAAATTCAAGAATGTGCAGAGCTGCATGCAAGAATTTCTAGTAATCGTAAAAAGTATAATTACTTAAAGTACGAGTAGTTTTTTCATACTCACAGAAATTAAAAGAATTCCACTCAAATATGAGAAAAAACTGCTTCACAGTGAGGGTGACAGAGCCCTGGAACAGGCTGCCCAGGGAGGTGGTGGAGTCCCCTTCTTTGGAGATTTTCAAGACCTGCCTGGATGCAGTCCTGAGTGACATGCTCTAGCTCTGGGCAACCTGCTTCAGCAGGGGAGTTGGACTAGATGGATTAGATTTTTAGAGTTGGTCCCTTCCAACTCTAAAAATTCAGTGAAACCACATTTCTTTGTTTAATCAGATACAGTAGCTGTTTGTTGAAACTCTGAGATGGGCAACTTCAGGGACTTTGACTCAGTGCATCACACAAGCATAAAAGTAGTTTGTTTGGTTTTTTGGAAATATCGTAGTTCATAGGAGAGGTGAGTCAAGCCTGGAATCTTAATTGCTCTGATAAATACACTGAGCAAGTTGTTCTGCACTGTGCTAGAAAAGCTTACATGCAGAATTGTGGCTAGAGAGGGAGACCGGCACGAATAATGATGAGGTAGTACAAATCTTGTTCACTTGTTCACTTTAATGTTGCGCTACAAGTTAACATAACGAGTTAATAGATGAATCCTCCTATAATTTACAAACATTTCACTGAATCTGATGACTTACTGTTGGGATATATATACTCACACATAAAATCAGCATGGAATTAATGACTACAGGGCTTGAATCCAAACAGGATGGGGAGTCCTAACTTTGATTTAGATTCCTTTTTTTTTTATTACTGACTAAGGAAAATTAGAAAAACTTTTAAAGGTTCCTCTATGGGATGTTAGAAGACTCTATGGGAATGCTAAGACTATATATTTGTAGAGGACTTCATCAATTTTCTTTTTTTTCTCTGTGTGTGTGTTTTCTTTGGTTGTTTTTGGTTTTTTTTTAATCCCAGGTATTAAATTCTTAATCGCAATGGCTGCTCAGCAGGTAAAATACTCAAAATCCATAAAGAGAGACAAATTCAAAGTGAGTTGAATCTCTTACAACAGCTGGGAGGAGTTATCAGAGAACCAGTTAAAGGTCTGTCCGTGGGGAGGGGGAGAAAGGTTATTTAACCTGGCACATATAAGGAAATAAAAGAAATCCACATGATTGTTCATTCTCCTGAGCTAGGCACCAACAAACTTAGCACAGTTAAAAGGGAGGGAAAATTTGCTTTTTTGATGAAAGACAGAAGATTAGAATAAGGTAATTCTTAAGGGTGTCTGGAGGTTAATGGTTTTCAACCCAGACCCAGAAAGGAGAACAAAAAAATTTGTCTAATCCCATGGGAACTCTCTTTGCATCTTGTACATAAATCTTAGAGTTAATTGTCTTAAGGAAAATATTGTCTGAGACCCATCTAACCTAAAAGGATGCTTTGCCATATGTTTAAAATATGCTTCTCTAAATGGTATTGTTATTTATCTTAAATTTTTCAGGTTTTGAGCCCATGATGTGGATGGTTGCCTTTGGGTATTTTGGAAAAAACAATTAAATATGACTGAACATGACATTATAATTACAAAGTAAATATGCTCTAATTGAGTAATTAACTCAACATTTCTTCCTAAAGGCATTGTAGGAATGAATTCATGTTACTGATCAAATTTCAGATTCTTTATTCCAAAGGAGAAAAAAAGACTTCTAGTATTCAACACGGCTGACTTCTTAAGATTCCTCAGTTTTTGAAATTTAATATGTATTTTGGATACATTAGATGTTCCTCTAATACTTCTTGTCAGATGAAATAATTTTTTATATATACCAAAAAGTACCTGTGTCTCTTTGCCTGCAAGTCAGTCCGACTCTGTTAGGTACAAGCTATATTCTGCTTCATGCATTATTGACAAAAAGAATAATTCTGAAATTGAAATTTATATGATTTATCTATTAGTAGTAAAGTCCATGAGTTTTAGACACAGAAGTATTACGATAGACTGTGTGAGAAGCCATGGAATCCAGCTGAATTCAGGCATTAAAATTGATATTTGTTGAAGATAGAGGAAAATTAATTATTGCACTTGCATACATTACGTAGTGTCTTCATGTTGAATTTTATGCTTAATACAGGTCAACAAATATCAGTCTTAACTTTTAGCTCCCTAATATGCAATGGGAAAGAAAAAGAATTGGAGCTGTGTTCACACCATCTATTACAGATAAACAATTTCAGTGAAGTTATATAACATCCCACCTCTCTCCATCAACTGAACCACTAAATTAACTGTTTGCTCTGAAACATTCATTCACAAACGTGCTTTTGGATTTCTTCACACAATCTTCTGGATGTATTTCAAAAGGATCTGGTAGATGTGGTAGGAATATAAGAAAGAGCAGTTCGGTATTTCTCACACAAATATTACAATAAAATAAGGAATAAAATAAGCAAGCCAGACCCCAATGTCTTCTTTCTTCACAATACACAGAGCAAACGAAGCCTAGTCTGTAATCACATTCCCAAAGAGTACCACAGATAGCAAAAACTGACAGTTTCTCTCTTAGATTATATAGGTACTAAATCCAGTCTTCTCTAGAAAGGATAATGATAGGCAGTAGAGAAAGTTAATACCTTGAATGGAATCTTCCAAGGCAAAACCCAGGGTTTTCCTGGACTTTCATCAGTTCAGTTTTCTCAGAGACCTGATTTGCCTCCACCTCTCTGAATATCCACACACAGCTAGGTCCTGGAAGCTAGGTCATTCTTACAGTTTTCCTCTTAAAGCTTTCCTAATTAGACAACAAGGACTTCCCCAGCACAAGAGACTCCACAACGGGCTCTGAGTGGGAACAGCTGACCAGGTGTGGCATTACTGTCCTTTAAACATTTGTAATCACTGAGTGACACAGGTGGACACTAGCTTTCTAAGATCCTTTGGGGTTAGATATTAAGTCTACAAATGAGAGCTGTCCTTAGGGCCACCTAGTTCATAACAGGAACCAGACTACTACCTCATCAATAAAGATAAAGAAATAGAAAGAAGTTGTATTCATTTACTTCCCATCTCTTAAATAGGAAGTTCAACCTCCTCTATTAAAAGCTTTTCAGGATCCAACATTGCATATCCTAAATTGTTATTAAGAGAACATGGTATTAGTACAAATTTTTTTATATCTGGAGATAAGAAGCAATGTTAAAAACTGACTCAAACTACTCAAACTGACCACCCCCTGAATATACAACTTAGCTAGCCTGCCCACCACCAGCCTGAGGTTGGGTCAAACATCAGGGCATAGCTCGCACCTAATACTGCAGGTCCTCACAGCAAAGGCAACATACAGTGTCAGATGGCAAATCTTGATCCAGCACAGAGCTACCTTGTTAGTAGGGCTTGAACTGCATGAATCCCACCAAAAATAAACAGACATCTGCCTAAAATATCAAGCCACTATCTTCTAATCACAGCCTCGAAGACTGTCAGCTACCATAGTGATTGCAACATTATAATAACCTGGAGAGAACAAAAAGGTAAGATTTACTATTTACATTCCAGCTGAACAACAGCAGGAATAACAAAGAAAAATACACACAGCAGATGTTTGGCAAGTCATTAATGCAGTTCTGGAAGATGCTCAGGTACCACAGTGATATAAGACTACAGGCTTTGATAAAATATATGGTAATAAAAAATTCTTACAAGATGCCTTTGCCAATTTTTCAATCCTTAAAATGGATAAAAGCATTCATGTAATATGAGTGAAAATTTCAACTTCTTGGTTGCCATCAAAGCAAAACATGTGGAAAGTCACCCCACAGGGTCTTAAATCATGCAACAACTATGTAATATGCACAGCTGAACTCTGGTTATCCTTATTAAACAACTTGTTAGCAGTCAATGAGAATTTAAATTACAATCTTCTCCATTTAAATTCATAATTAGGAACCTTAATTTGAACCATTATTTTACATGAGCCAAACTACTAAAATAAAACGACTCGTCATTATTTTAAGGAGATAAAATTGTGAAAAATAGCTAAAAAGCTCAGAATAATCCAGACTCAGATTGCTTTTTTCTTTGACAGGAGGCACCAGTTGGCAGTACTGCAACTAAATTGTGCTTGCCATAGTTGGTTGCCACAGCTGGCTTTGTCTTATTTGTCCTTTTTGATGTGTTTTATCCAGCGTGAACATTTGTTGGAAATTCTTGATCTGATTTAAACAATCTTGTGAATTTTGGTGTAACTAAAGGGTTGCACAGATAGGGTTGCAGAATAGCAAAAGACTAATAAAAAGTGAAGGGATTAGGCTACCTTTAAGACACCGATGTCCTTATTGAAAAATTATCCTTTCCCTTTCATTTGTTCCCACTTCAAGGCCAAGTGCCAGGTCCTGCACTTGGGTCACAAACACCTCATGCAGTGCTACAGGCCTGGGGAAGAATGGCTGGAGAGCTGCCTGGCAGAAAAGGACCCAGGGATATTGGTTGACTGTTGGCTGAATATGAGCCAGCAGTGTGCCCAGGTGGCCAAGAAGGCCAATGGCATCCTGATTTGTATCAGAAATAGTGTGACCAGCAGGATGAGGGAAGCGATTGTCCCACTGTACTCAGCACTGGTGAGGCTGCACCTCAAGTACTGTGTACGGTTTTGGGTCCCTCGTCAGAAAGACCTTGAGGTGCTGGAGAGTGTCCAGAGAATGGAAACAAATCTGGTGAGGGGTCTGGAGCACAAGTCTTACGAGGAGAGGCTGAGGAAACTGGGGTTGTTTAGCCTGGAGAAAAGGAGGCTCAGGAGAGACCTTATTGTTCTCTACAGCTACCTGAAAGAACTGAAAGAACGTGGCAGCCAGGCGGGAGTCAGTCTCTTCATCCACGTAACAAGCAATAGGAGAAAAGGAAACGGCCTCAAACTGTGCCAGGGAAGGTTTAAATTGGATATTAGAAACAAGTTCTACACCAGATGGGTTGTCAAGCTTTTCAACAGGCTGGAAAGGGAAGTGGATGAGTCACCATCCCTGAAGGTTTTTAAAAGACCTGTAGGAGTAGTGTTTAGGCACATGGTTTAATGATGGGTTTGGCAGTGTTAGGTTAATGATTGGACTTGATGATCTTAAAGGTTTATTCAAACCTAACTGATTCTGTGATTCTATGGTAGATTTTCACATGTACAGCCTTTAACGTGCCTGTATTACCATATTTTTACATGCATAAATATGTGGTAATGGGACAGAAGATTTACTACTGGAAAACTTTTGTACAGAAAGATTTTTTCAGCCTATGGATGCATCCAGGAGAAAACTCACCTCAGAAGACACATGGTCTGACCATCCTGTCACAGAGCCCAGCGATGTGGCCTGAAAGGTCTTCTTCAAAAGATTTTCAAAGGCTGGAGTTATGGAGTTGATTAATTATAGCTATTGTGCAGACCACAGAAAACTGGAGGAGGAAGTCAGCAAAAAGGAGATAAATAGAATGAGGCAAGCAAACATTTTTGAAACAAGTTATTGGAGAAATAAGTTTGAAAACTTTAGCGTAAGAGGTGTAAAGTTTCCCACTTCTGAGCAAGTAAATTTGAAATGTTAGAGTAGAAACAGTTTCATAACATTATCTGCAATGGTCACTTCTGCTTCTGTAATGAGGATTCTAATGATAACACAGCAAATCCCAAATGGTTTCTGCTTGTACAGATTTGCAATATTACAAATGGAGCCGGACAGACCATACAGTCATGCTTCAGCTGCAGGAATGTCTCAGATTAGCCCGTTCTAATGACAGATATTCAAGACCTGACACTGCCTTTGCTCAAAGCAATGCTTAGGGAAAGGTTTGAATCCTTGCTACTTTTCAGTTCTCATCTTTTTGCAGATGATTCTGTACTTTGTGGTTGATGTTCAGTGCCAAACAGAATGAAAAGTTTTTTGAGATAAAACTTCCAAGGATGATAAAATTTCAAGCCCAAGCATTATGCCGCTGGCAGAAATAAAATGTTTATCCCAAAGCCAGTTATTTATTTTATATTTTAAGAGATTGCAGCCCTTAAGAACTACAGCTCAGTGCTTATCCTTTCAGAAGCACACACTTGAATGAAAGCAGGATGGAATCAACAAAATGGCAGGAAAGAAGAGCGTGACTCTCTTTTGGTGTAAAACTGCTTCCACAGACCTAAGCTGATATTAAGCAGCTGATGGTTTAGCTTGTGTGTTTTTGGAAAAAAACCCACAGTTCTCTCAGACTCTAGTTCCAGTCTCTGGTGATACAGTGGCATTTGCGAATCTTTCTTTTTAAACATCTTGTAATTGTCTTTGAAATCTATTCATATGTAAAATAGAAATGAGCAATAAATCAACTGACTGCCTTGTTCAAACAAAACTTCACAGCACGAATAGCACACAGATGACCAGGCATGTTCTTGTGGCGTTATGCTCTGAGGCTGTAGGGGGGAAGACCACTGCAGTTACACACAACAAAGCTTCATGGTGAGTTCGGATGAATCAACACCATTATCTTATAAAACTTGTAGAAGCAGAAAGTTACATATAATCTCATCACAATCTTTCATTTTATGCCATACTCTTTCTAAGTCACTGTATTCACACTACAAATCCTGTATTTATATTCTAAATAATGTTTCTATTGTCCAGCCTTGCCCATTTATTCTCTCCACGCAGTTAAAACATCTGTCCAAATTCTCCTCGAGCGGTATTGTTATTTCTTGCCTTGTTAAAGACAGTCTTTCCTCCCTTACAGGCCCTTGGAACTCTACTGCAAAGAGTTACTTAAGCTATGTCACTTCTCTTTTGTCATTTCTCTACTGATCCCCCACTTATTCTTTCTCTTCACTGACATGGCCTCTCACAGCCCATTTCTTCTCTAATTTCTATTTCTTGTTGCATATCAGCCCATGATCCCGGATTCCTTTACACCACTGGGCCTTTTAGAGTATCACTCTGTACATGAAGGAGTCTGCATTAATACCACCACCGCTCACTAGCTTGGGACTATCAAAAAGATCATGACAGCCTCTGCTACCATTCTAAAAACATCTCTTTCTAATATTCCTGCAACACAGTTGCCTCTTAGTGAATAGTGCTAAAAGCTAAACATTTTTTTTAAGTACAGACTTTTCTACTCTTCTTGAATCAAAAATAAATTTAAAATCACATTTCCTTATGTTCATGTCTATAAGAAAAGGAGAAAACAAGAGGAAGAAAAACAGAAAGAACTGAATTCCAAAACAGGCAACTGATGCTAATATTCTAGTATATTCCAAGGCAGATTAAGCACAAATTAAATTTTGCACTAGCTTCGCATAGCTGTGACTGCTCCATTTGATTCTAGGGGATTTGATTAATTTGAGTTATTTAGGTGCTGCATGAATAGCACCAAACTAGTTGATTGCATTCTTGATTGAGTTAGAGTATATTTGTACGGGTACACGTAGCCACTGTTATTATTCTTATATTAAGGCTAAATAAATGTGCCCTTTTGGTAGGAAATGGTGTCTATGATCTGTCATTCGTATCATATTATTAAACATTTTTCCTAGGATACAATGAAATCTGGCTAAAGGGGAAAAAATACAAATAATTTGCTGAGCACCAATGCTTCAATTAATTAACTTCTGTTTCTGTAAATAGCCATAAGTGGAAGAATCAAACTATTATGTTTTGTAGATGAATGATCAGCAAATGCTCAAACTCATCTGTCATGGTCTAGTTTTGTAGCCTGACAAGAAAAATTAAGCCAGCATTTTCTGAATTCATAAGAAGTTTGGGTTGCGGTTTACATAAAATCCACATTTAATTAGAGCGGAAGCAGTGGAGAGATTGAATCCCTCTTCACTTTGGCAGTAGGGCAAAGGGCTTATCATCTGTCCTCCGCAGAGAGGAAAGGTTAACACAAAGTGTATACATGTTTTCACATCATCCAACCCCTGGATCGATCATGTTCTCAACTGAACATAGTAGGTCAACATTTCTGTGGTCAGAATTTTTCATGAAGGACATGTTATTTTTCTAGGGGTTTTAGCACTCACTCTGGTCACTCAGTTATTCTGCCAGGATATCCTTTCCCAACAGACACCTTAGAAATAAAACAGACACCATGCTAGCAGAATGAAAACTCATTCTTCCTCTTAGTCTTGTTTTTCTTTAAGAAGAAAAATTATTCCATAGCCTTAGATAACTATAAGTCACTGAGGAGGGGGGGGTCTTTTGTAACAAACTATTTCTTATTCATCTACACTGCTCACAGCACTGTACCAATATCATTTCTGGGAAGCAGCTTTGCTTATCCCAGGTGTATGGGTTCCTTACAGAGACGTGTTACCCATAAGGAGATCCAGAGCACCTGCAATTGAAGAGACAAATATTTGAGAACTCAGGATAAGTTCTCAAATATTCAAAGTTCTTTTGTCATCAAATCATACAGTCACATGCATATATAAATGATAATTTACATGGATTTTGTGGCTACAACTAGGATCATCAACTCTAATAGCGCCTCTAACACCTCTCCTGTAAAAATAGATATTATATATCTAGGCATCTTGTACATATAAGCCACTGGAAGCTTTGGAATTTTTTTTCTAAACAATCGAATATTGGACTGCTGTTCTGGTTTTGTCTGGGATAGACTTACTTTTCTTTGTAGCAACTAATATGACACTGTGTTTTGGATTTGTGCTGAAAATAGCATTGACAGTAGAGGGATGTTTAAGTTATTCTTGAGCAATGATTACACAGCATCAAGGCCTTTTCTACTTCTCCCGCAGTGGAGGGAGAGGGCTGGAGGTGCTCAAGAAGTTGGGAAGTGAGACACTGGGATAGCTGACCCCAACTGCCCAAAGGGATATCCATACCATATGACATTATGGTCAGCATATAAAGCTGGGGGAAGAAGAAGGAAGCGGGGCACATTTGGAGTGATGGCGTTTGTCTTCCCAAGTAACTCTTACCTGCACTGGAGCCCTGCTTTCCTGGGGATGGCTGAACACTTGCAGCTGATGGGAAATACTGAATTAATTCCTTGTTTTGCTTTGCTTGCATGTGCAGCTTTTGCTTTCCCTATTACACCATCTTTATCTCAACCCATGAGTGTTCACACCTTTACCCCCTGATTCTCTCCCCTATCCTTCTGAGGGGGAGTGAGCAAGCAGCTCTGTGGTGCTTAGTTGCCAGCTGGGGTTAAACCCCATCAACAGCAAATCTGTAAATATTTTACATACTTGTGTTTAAAGATAGCGGGGAAAAAAATATGGGTTTTTTTTCAGTTAATTTGAAAAAAAACATGGGCCACTTCAAATGCTTAGTATGATTTTTACTTTAGCTCTCAGTAATGTTCAATATGGTCATGTGCTTTGCAGTGGAGATTGGGATCTTCTGCATCTTTTCAGTTCCTTCAGAGGATGCAAAGTGATATTTTTACTAACTTAGACAGGGAAGTGAGATGGGTGCCTGGGCCAGGGCTGACATAGCTGTATGATGGTTTTGGTTTTTTAAAATTATATTTATTATAGAATCTGTGTCTATTCATGGGATCCTGACCCAATGATTGGTCACAGAATGAAGTAAATGACACTCCAATATCACACTCCTAACACCGTTGCAATGGTGTTGTAGATGTTGCCATAAATCAGTTCTTTGAAGGAGATGCTGTGTGTATCTCATCCAAGCCTTCTGCTCCTGAAACTTATGGGAAGGTTGCCAGGAACAGCAATGTTCTTTTCTCATTTTCTTTCTCAAATAAAATTACTGAATAAAAATAGACATCAGACAGGAGGAAAATAAGATAAAAAAAGAAAGATTAGAGCTGTCATTGTGCAGCATTATCTCCTCGGGAAGCTCCATAGTGTTTATTTGTACTGTGCAACTGTCTTTCTTGTTCAAAAGAATTATATCATTCAGTCTTGTAAGGCAATATAAAAACAGGTATATTAAATTAGCTGAAAATGGGCTATAGGGGGAAAACCACCCTTTCATATTGTGAGTGATGTGTACCATCCATCTCTTTTGAAATGCAGGTAGAAACCAGAGGCATTAGGATAGGTAATAAAATGCAATAATAAAGCAGTACAAATGAAACAGTTATAAAAATGCAATAACTTCCACTGATATGTCAGAGAGTACATGTGCTCAGTACAAGTTATTGTCTGCCCAAACAGTAACACTTCTTCCCATGTAACATCTTCCCCAAAGAAGGGAGTTGTCTGCTTTGCTGGAAAATCTTCAGTACCTTTCATCAACATTTGCTGCTAACAGGCAATCCAAGTGGAAAAGCTCTTTTCTGCATACTAAGCCCCTCTGTATTCTGACTGATAACTTTGGAGTGAGATGAAGAATATAATACAAGAATCATAAAACTGGAAGAAACAGGATAATTAATAACATAACCTAAATTAAAAAATTATGGCTATTTAGACTGTGATTTTCAAGCATATCTAGAGATTTCAGATACCTGAAATTCCAGTTATTCTGTTACAAAGCACTAGAAGGTTCTTTATTTCCATCTCAGTTCTCATTAATTCCTGAAAACCAGGCCATTTCTGGGTGATTCAAGCAGTACAATAAAAAATTCAACCACTCAGAAATATATTCAGGCTCTGGGGCCTAAATATATTTCTGAAATCCTGAAAGAAAGAGGATTTTATCACTTTAAAGTTCATTAAGAATTAAAAAAGGAAATTTACTGAAGCTAATAAAGAGGGGAAAAAAGGATATTTACACTTGAGTATGGGTCTTAAAGTCTCTGAACACACCTGAAAATCTCGTCCTGAGCAAGTTCTCAAGAGAAGAAAGGTCTAATAAATGGATTTGGGTGGCAGGAACAAATTATCCTAAGCGATGAAATCCACAGAAATGTAGGGAATGGCTCCATTTCATCATGCTGGACTCTGGATGAGGTCTGCAGGCAACACACCATTGCATTGGCCATGTGTTGTATGAGGAGCAGTGGCACTGGAACCAGATGTATCGCTGTACCTAGGGATAGCAGAGAAATGTAGCACTGAGGTCAGGATATCATAGAAAAGGATCTTACAGTCAATTTGTGTAGGAGATTTTCACTGAATTTCACTGAATTTTTTAGAGTTGGAAGGGACCATAGAGATCATCTAGTCCAACTCCCCAACAAAGCAGGATTGCCCAGAGCTAGAGCATGTCACTCAGGAGCATCCAGGCGGGTCTTGAAAACCTCCAAAGAAGGGGAC
>JAOXNG010000031.1:46422559-46432683 GCA_028566535.1 Scolopax minor
GAGATTGGGATCTTCTGCATCTTTTCAGGTCCTTCAGAGGATGCAAAGTGATATTTTTACTAACTTAGACAGGGAAGTGGGTCTAGTTACAGTGTTCCTAGTGGGAGAACAATCTTTAAAGCAAAAGATACCAGTTACATATGTTACAGCACACAGAGTCACACAGAAATTCTACAGCAGTGTTACAAAGGAAGGGAAAGGGCCAGTGACTTCTGGTATGAATACAAACAAGTTTGCTTGAATCTATTTCTCTTTCCTCCACTTACACTTGATATGAGAATTCAACTACTTGCTCTAAACCTGGGGCAGTTGGCAAACCCAAAACCTCACACAGCCCATTATAGAGAAGTCATGCAGGCAGGAGCAGGGCCCTTTTCCAACAACTGCAGAGCCTCTTCAGTGCTCCAACCGATGAGGATCAGCCAGGTCAGCCACAGCCACTGCCAACACCAACTCCTTTCTGCTTCCCTTTTTACCAGTGTCTGTTATCAAAGACGTAGAGAAGTTTTAAGTTCAGCAGCCAACAACTTGGCTTTTAACACTGAAATACATTGGCCATTGCACCACTTATAAAGTTAAATTAAATGAAGTTACCACAACTTCAACTTTAAAGGACAACCTCCTTTGGAAGAAAGGTCCAGCAGCTGCTAAATGGCTTGTTCAGTGCATATGTCCCTAACAGGAGAACAGAACTTCCCATGGAAAGTCTGCTGACACTAAGAAACAATGCCCTCTGTTGATCATCTCACTGAGATGTAACACTTAGGGGTTTGGGGATCTAGCTGCTATCACTTGGAGAAGCAAAAAGCACTCATTTCATCCAGGAAAAACATTCCAGAATATATTTCTCATTAAATACTTCTCTTGCAACCATAGTGTAAAAACATTTCATTAAAAATTTACCACTGGTTCTAGACAGGCTCTATCAAAAACAGCTCTGTTCAGGAATGAAAACTGGAGTTACTGAAAAACTCCATACATTCTGTCATGCTTCTGCACACTGATGCTAAACCACTATACTCGTATCAGTAATATTGCCTTTCCACCCACAGCAGTGACATGAAAGAACAACACTCTGAAACATTTCCAGAAGCCTTTCAGATTATTTCACTGCATAATTCTTATAATGCTTTAAAGCTACTACTCTTCGCAAGCCACATAAATGCCCCCCCATCTCTAAAGTTCCTGTGAAAATTTTTCCTTTCTGTTCTCTGATCTCCTTCACTTCAAAAACCACATTTCATCTTTACTAAAAGATTATTTAGCTACAGAATATCAAACTGAATTACAGGTAACTGCAGGTACGGTGCTCAAATAAAACCACCCCAGATTATTGTCACTGGCTTCTGCAACCACATATTCTGTTCAATTGCATATAACTGGTTTGTCCTGCCCGTAGTGGAATTTCAATACTATATCTACCAGCAAAAATTAGACCTTCATTGTTGAGTGCATCTTTTGATGAGGAAATTTTAATTTTCTAAACAGGAGTAAAAACATCATCCAACAACGTGAAGATCTTGCACTTTTTTTTCTTGCTACCTCTTTCTAAAACAAGAAAATCAACATGTGATAATAAAAAAGAAAAAAAAATGAAAAAAGGAAAGATATATCTCCTTGGGTGATGTTCAGTCCAGCTGCATCAAAGTCAACTGACCTATTCATTTAGAAGGTGTAAGCACATATTGTAAAATTACTACAAAAAAATCATTTGAGGGAAGAAACAAATTTGGTAAGTCTGTAGACTGAATTCACCTTTTAATCAACATTGAGCCAGCTTCCCAGGATGCTAACAGATAATGATCTAATGGAAAGGTTGTGCTTTAAATAAGATGTAAAATGAAGCCATATCACAGGTTATGAGCCAGATCATAAAAATCCTGAAAATTATATTTCCAAAAAGAAACAAATGTATAGAGGTTACTTTCTTTCTGATCTCTCAACCTTCAATACCCACTTGGCAATGTAGTAATGGAGGCGGGGGTTGGAGGGTGAGTAACAAAATGCTTTAAAAGGAAAGCTAACAAAGCAGCAGCTGGCTTCATAATTTTGAACAGCCTATTTCCTATATTCCCATAATACTGTGTTTTAAACTTTTTCCTTGTCCACACAAGGTATTTGTTCTGAATAGCAGCTGAAATTCTCAGGCCAGGACCTACTGGTTCAGCTTCCAGTGCTGTAATGTAGTGCCAACTGTTAAAAAAATCACAATAATATTTAGGGAGCTGGAAACGTTATTGAGGTCTTCAATATTTTGTTTAATTAAAACTCCCACAATCTCCTTCTGTGGCTATAGGTATAATAGTTGTTGTAATTACTTATTGTTCATCTTAAAATGGCAATCTATGCTCATTGCAGTTTGATAAAGGAGATCAATAAATGACAATACATGCCCTTTGGTATTGCAACAGCATTACTTTGCCAGCATTTTCATATTCTAAATATGGACTGATTTACAGATCTTAGAAGAACTGTTCAGGAGGGATTCAGTATGGGGATTCAATCCAATCAGATTTTAGAAATGCAGCCAGTTTCCCTATCCTGCTTGCCTCCACTGAATTAATACATATCCTCCTGACACCAACCCCTTTATCGCCCACTGCCCACTTTAGGACAGGGGCAAGAGTCTCCAGAGCCATGGGTCTGGAGACTTCCACTTCTCCTATGGGTCCTTGCTTCTCTCATCTTTGATCAGATCACAGACATGAGCAGAAGCTCCTGGCACTGGAGAGGAAAGGTAAGCCCCAGGTGCTTCCTTGGCTCTGGTCTTATCAGCACTCCTGCCACTGCCTCAACTAGCTTTGAGCTCATAATCACTTGCCAAAGAGAGGGTAACACAGCCTCAATGCAAAACAACAGTTGTACTAAGAGGTCATCTAGTACATCCCTTACACCCCTGACCCAAGGCAGGGCCAAATATATCTAATTAATTCAATCAGGCAGCCATCTCTGTTTTAGTTGAGAACACAGTAATTTCTACCTGTTTGAACAAAAAAACAAAAAAAAGAAAATCATAAGGGCAGAATAATGAGGGGTTTTCCTCTATGACTAACTGTATTTAATGTCTATATTTACATGTTTGTGTGTGTGTGCATGCATGTATATGTAATTTTTTATTTATATAGATATTTATTTAATCACTTTCCTTCTAACACTCAAACCATACTAAGCAGATTGGTGTTTGCTAGCCCTCTGAAATACTACCTTCTGGGTTTTTCTTTTTCAACCGGGCTGATCAAGGACCTTCAGTAGCATTTGAATGTCTTATCCCAATTGCATGACTGTTGTCTCAGCATTGGCCAGTTCAAGGCAGTGGGGCTTTGAGCTGATATTTTCTTTCTCCATTCTGCTCAGTTCAGTCACACCAGGGTGGTTATCTTGACTTCCATTCTCTTTGTTCTTTCCAAAGAGAAAGAACATCATCATATTTGGATCCATGACTACCTGAAAAGAGTCCTGTATGTTCGGTTTTTAATTCATATCTGTTGACACCATTTCTCCTCCTGAGCTTGAAGTTACCTCACTTTTTTTTCTGTTTATCACTAGTTTTAAATAAATCAAGTAATTTTTCCTCTACTGATCTGACAGTTTCCCTTTAAGTAATTGTATCTTATCACAATAATGAGTAAATCAGTAAATCTAACCAATTAAGTGCTCTCTGGTTGCCCTCCACTTAACCAGCCTCTGGGCAAGGTTAAACTGTCGCTGCAGCAAAGAAGTTTTACCCTGCCCCTAAGTATTTCTGCTTTGCCTGTGCTCTACAGCTGGAGCCAACAGATAACATCACTTATAAATGTCAGCTTGAGTATAATCAATCTGACCCATTTCAAATCTTTTTGGTCACAGAGAAGTTTATCCAGAGATGTCTTTTAGTTTTTAAGTGTTATAGCCCAGGAGGAGACCTCTCTACTCTTCACATGAGTGGAGGAAGGCATCAAGGAATGCAAGAAAATGATAATATACTTCTCTAGGGAAACTATTTCCTTTTTTCTGAAATCAATCATAGTGGCATTCATATGAAGAAATAGCATGAAGCTTCTTCATATCTTCTGTGTATGCAGTTTATGCATCTTGCAGAAGCATTTAGAAACTAGCAAGTTATTTTCCAGATGATGAAAACACCAAAGCACGAACAGATATAGGATTAAGCTACAGTAATTAGTTGTCCAAATCAGGGAAACTCTACATAGACTTTCTAATAAGTTGTAACCCTGATCTATAAAAATAGACAACAAAGCATTTCCAAGAATTTGCTTGTACTATTTTACACTATATTTTTATTGTTAGAACCATGCTTAAGGAAACTGACTAAATTCCTTACAGTCTGATAGAGCTTTCCTATATATGTTTGGTAAGTTTCTCTTTAGTTCAAGTTGTTCATGTTTTGCCAGACCTGGAAAGGAAGAAGTACCCAGACTGAAAGAACAGATTCCATCTCCAAGAGATTATCAATCTCACCAAAACCCCTATTTTCTTGAGATGACTAGCCAAGCTCCTCATATTCTAGTTTAGCTTGAATAAAATCTGTATTATATCCTACAGTAAAACTTCTTCCTTTTGTTCCTGAATTCCAAGATATTTCCAGTCAGGGACCTGCTCTGTAGAAACTATTCATTTCCAGATTTGCATTTGCATTTTCATAGCAGCAAGCAACAGTTTAAACAGAAAAAAAAAAATACTGATTTTCTATGCATTAAGTATCTTATATATCTTGTACCACATTAGCCAGCCTCTTAATAAGCTTTCTTAGCCAGCATTATTGGAGAAGAACAAAAAACTTGTCTTATAAAATTTCCTCCCCAAGTATTAATGTGAACGTGGTCCATAGAACCAAGGGATGTCATGTAGTTTGTGGAGGAACCTGATGGTTAGAGAGAAGGACAAAAGCCTTCTGCAAGCTAATGACAAAGTGTCTAATGTTTGTGAGGTCCCTGAAGCATCTGTGAGTTTAGGATGTAGATTTTTTTTTCTCACCTACTCCTTTGTTCTTATAAATGCCCACATTCACATTCATACTTGAGGAGGAAATTCATGGAGTTGTCTGTCAAATCTCTTTTTGGGAAGATTAATTGAAACATTAGGGAGGTTATACTTTAAACAATTATATTGCCTTTTCAACCCAAAAAAATGCCAGATAGATGGGTTGATGTTTTCTTCACATGGGATAACTAACTGATAGTGTCAGTTTATTAGCAGTCTATCTAATCACAATTTATAGAAAGGTGCATTGCGAGATACTGAGGAAGAAATCCACTCAGAAAGGAAAACAGTTCTCACTGAATTCATTGTGGCAATTGCCTCTGAATAACACTTTAACACAAAACAGCTGAACAGATTTTTGGGGTTGTTGTTTGGGGGTTTTTTTGGTGCTTTTCACAGAACCTTTTTGTTTCACCTTAGGAGCTCAAAGGACCTTCCCTCCACTACAGTAATTCCACTGGATAATATTGAATTCCTAGTGCTGAGGGAAAAAAAATAAATGTATTTTATGTCACCGCAGAATATGTAGGAATTTAAAGACGCTTCCCTGATCCAAGCTGCATATAGCATATACTCACACTATATAATATTAAATACTATATATAAATTGTTTTGTATATAAATGTTGATGAGACATTTCAGCATTAGTTATAAAAATGGTTAGTTACTACTTTTAAGGGATTATCTTGCTTTAAAAAAACACAGAAAATTCAAAACAGATGGGCTGTAAAACAATTCTAAATATAAAGTTTTAAAATAGTTTCCATCGCATGTATAGCCTTCACCTTGTACTTGCTATTAGCTAAGTTCATTCATCAACATGATGCAAAGAAACAGGATGCCTGGATTCTGCCATTTCCTTCCTTTTCTTCCTTGCTGGACAAAGGAAACTCTTCATAGATAGAAATGAACAAATGACCAAAGGAACTGTTAGCATTGAATTTTCCAAATTAGATTTAGTGTGATACTCAGGCTGAGTATCACATTATATACCAAGCCATGGGAGAAGAATATCTCATTCCTAACATGGAAAAAAAGCAAATTTAGAAGAAAAAAACAAGTTAAAATGCTTGTTTTTTCAGTGCCAGAACACAACAAATTCACCTGCGTGCACTGACATTGATGGCCAATCCTCCATTTTGCATATGTGCATTAACTGGCACACTGACTAGTCCTATGTAGCTGTGTGTCTTACTGGTCAGGGGACATGGCTAACAGAGGTCCATGACTGCTGTATGCTCTTCCTCCTCAGAAGAAACACGCAAGAAAGAAAAACACATAAAATGCTTTCTCTTCCCACTTCTTATATGCAAAGAGACCATTTACATGCAGCTTCTCCAAAAAAGCTTGAAAGTGTATAAAAGGGGCTCACAGATCACAAAAAAAAAAAAAAAAGCTGAATGGTTTTCCTAGGGCTAGAAAACCACACACAATGACAGAATGAGAAAGGGAGGGCAGATGTCACTAGCCCAATTCTTCTGTGACTACAGCCCCATACTGGCGACGTAGATAGATTTCCACAGAAAAAAAAGCAAGAAATAGAAGCCCTGGATCTGTAAGCATAATTATTCACATACCTTTTTCCAATTGTACACACTATTATAGAGTTTTCTACTATTTCTTTTTCTTTCTGAATAATCATCTCTTTACACTAAGAAAGCTTTCTATTTACCTTTTTCGAACATAATGGCATTTTCATCTCTATCCCTATTTTGAATTTACCATATCTTTAGTGTTTTTCTCCCAATGTTGCCTTCTAATTTCTGAGATACTCTAGGTATCTTAAATTTCCAAAAGTCCTTTTTCTCCTTTCTATGCTTGCTCTGAAGAAGGCATATTAACATTCTGAACTGAATCACATTTGTAACACAATGTAGAAGGTTAGTCTGGGATGGGCAACTCCCAGACTCTGTCATCATTCTAATATTAATTCTTTGTGTGATTTCAGACAAATTAAATACCTGGCCCAGTTCCCTCAGCAACTAAAGAGAGATAAAAAAGCACATATTAATTAGCACAACACTACAGAGCATTTCAAAAGATTCTTGTGCCAGGCACTTTAAGCACAGATGCAGAGAAAGCAATAAAAGATGACTGTATCTAAATATTTTTCTCATCTGTTTCTTTATGAAAGTCACTTAATGCTAGGTATATGAAAGAGTTTTATAGCCTTTCTTTTATTTCTCAGTCCGTTAAAAACCCAAGTAACCAATTCATAGTATAGAACGTTATACTGTGACCCACTACAGAGAGATGTATGAAGATGCCATTTTTCTTCCCACTTTACCCTTAGAAAAAGTGAAGCATAGACGATCAAGGTCACCAAGGAAACTCCCCCCAAGATTTCAACTCATTCTATCACAGCTTTTGTTGGAATAGTTCAAAAATTAAGATACATTTTTGAAAGACTATCTCCCAGTGTCATAAAAGACCTTGTATTCACGACAAATAGAAAAGGTAAGAACTCATGAAAAAAGTACTCTGAATATCCTTGGAGACATTCAAAAGATGTTGACATGGGCTTAGGCAGCCTGCTCTGGGTGAGTTGCACCAAATGACCTCTAGAGTCCCTTCCAACGCCATGCAGTCTGGGATTCTGTGATTTTCCAGCATCATTGAATTCACCATAGAATATGATAGCTGTTACCAATTTGATGTCTTGTATCTTAAAGAAAGCATCACAGAATTTTTGTAGAGATGACTTTTTCTTCAGAGCAAGGCAGTCAAGGAATGCTTCTCTGCAGCAAGAGCACTCCTCTCTGTCAAGATTTCTCTGCTGTCAAATGAATTCTTTCCATGGGTACTCCCATAAAGTTTAAAGAAATTAAAAACTGAAGTAGTTAAATAACTCATAAAGAAGACATACTCTTCTAGAAATCTTTTCACTGCTAATGACAGAATAAAATGTGAACCTCTTGTGCCCACAAGAGCCATCTGTCTTTGATATTAAAAATGGAACAGGACCTTCAAAATTGAACAGATCAGCATCTTTAATGAGGCAGAGATATCCAAACCAACTAAGGATGAGTAGGAAAGTGCCAGAAGTTCTGGGATTCTAGTTCTATCACTAGTTACTTGAGATAAGATCAGAGTAGGTAAGCTGACTAATGAGAATTTCTATCCACATATGTGAAGTTGGGATAACAACAGTATGCACTTATAGTTAACACAGATGATATTTATGAAGTGACTTTTCTACTTTATCTTCTAAATTATGTTATTAGTTAGAATGGAATGGCCATCAGAAATCTAGGAAAGTGAGAGAATAATTCATTCAAATACTGGAATAGTCCAAACTTAGCTAAATTTCAAAGAGATCTGAATCAAAGATTTTAGAAACATCTTGTCTATTCAAGAGCAGCCAGACCAGAAGGCTATTGCTAATCCACTTTTTAAAAGCTTGAAATTCAGAGTTAGACAAAGAAGGGAAGTTTTCTTGGTAGGCAGTACTGCTAAGTCCTACAGGCATAGATGTCAGTTCTGTGATAGCAACATGCTGAGGTACTGAGTGGAAAAAAGGAAGAAATTTCTCTTTCAATAAAAATTAGCTCGTCTTTGTAAGAACTGACACTGATCATTAAAACTGAAAGCTGTAGCACAGTGTATTGATGGAACCACAAGTATTTGGCTTTAGAACTGCAAGATATTTTCAGTAACTGTTTTTAGCCCCATCTGAGGCAATAAAACACAGTCTGATGAAAGTTTTATTTGCTCAAGGTGGTAGATAAACCTTCCCAATTTAAAGTATGAAAGTTTGAAATTAATAACCTGAGTGCAAATGAATTCATATCATCAATGACATACTGGTAATTCTACAAGCTTCGTCAACAACAGTTGACACTAATTATAGGACACTACACTGAAAGACTGATTTTTATGTCTAAAGAGGAACACAAATCATAGACATAATCCCTCCTGTCCACTAGAGGCTTTATGGTAGATGATATATTAATTGTCCACTCTTAAAAAGAATCGCAGAATTAGAAGGAAGACAGTCTTCTAACATTACTGCCATTTAATGGAAATTACTATGGAAATCATAGATCCAAAATAGATCTTTTTCTTTCTTCACAATATTTGGCTCCCTAATATTGCCATCACTTTTTGAGAAGCTGTCAGTGCATCAGTAAAGTTCTACCAGGCTCAAACCAAAACAATCATTTGATGTACAGTGAGGTGCCAAACTGTCAGATCCCAATACCAGGCTGCACCCCAAAGCTCCCAAGATCCGCATCATTAAATGGTTAAGATTTGTATTGCAGCACATTGTTTTAGAAAAGGACTAAGACACAGCAGCGACATAAACAAATGAGCAATCTTCCCAGTGGTGATGGTTTATTCCATCACCAGTGGTGATGGTTTATTTCCAACTGCATCTATTTCCTAGGCCGGTTACTACAATTTGCTCTTTACTGATCAGGTGCTACTTAAAATATTCAGAAATCAAAGGTGGAAAAATTAGAATGAAGCAATTGGAGAATAAAAGAAGAAATTATGTATATGTTTCAGTTGGATACTAGGGTCTTCTGTCTGTCCATTTGTGATGCCTTTGTATTTGCCACCTGCGAAGCCCAATAAGCTTTCTGAACCTCTGGGGGGAAATTATTAGTTATGGATCTGGTGCTTATGTCCACTACCAGCCTCTAAATCATTAGGTAACAACTTTCCATTGGGCATAATGTTTCCCCAGTCTAACCTAACAAACCTGTGGTTTGGAATGGGCTTCTTTTCTATTATTTTTCATCTTTTTCTATTTTTAAACAGATCAGCTCCTGCCAGTATGAGTCCAGCTAGCTTTATGCTCAGAAGAACAGCAATTCAGGCCAAATACTTGATGCCCGCACCTTCGATAGAAGTTCCCACTGGACTGAATTTTCCACCAATGAAAAATCTAGAAGACATCATAGAGGTAGATGACCCCTTTACATCTTAGGGTATAAAGAGGCTCTCCCTGTGGTCATTTCAATACTTTTAAAAATTAAATATGGCACATATATTCAGTCACTGATCTTGAAAACCCTTTACTTAATAGCTAAACAAGGACCAGTGGTGCCTGCAACCACATTAAACAAATGATTTTTTTTTTTAAAGACTTGCTCTCTAAACCAGGTAGTAAATTAAGCAAAGCAACGTGTAAAAGTAAA
>JAOXNG010000031.1:46435505-46445915 GCA_028566535.1 Scolopax minor
CCCCTCCACAGAAAAGATCATCCCTGAGCTGTTATTAACCCACCCCCCCCTCCTCCCCCTTCCATGTGGCAGTGAGTCCTCATAGTGTCTATTTATTTATATTTTAACTTAAACAAAGGAGAGACGAGATGACAACGCAGAGCCCTGACCAAAGGATCTTCACTCTTAGCCTGACCTCTAGTGTCTTTCCTGATTTTGCATTTTGGAATATCGAGGGATATTCCAAAGGTTTCTACCTCTCATATTACCTTATCAGACTCTCTCTTTCAAAATCAGCCTCATTTTTCAAAACCACCTCAATACTCTGTTGAAAGTCTTACGTTGCTTTTACTAATACCCACAAAAATAGTAAGATTAATAATGATTTTCATAGCTGAAACTTGATGGCTGAAGCTACTGTTTCAGTACAGGTTAAATTAATAGGTATTTGCATCATGTGCTCGAGTCCTTGTCCCCTTCCTTATTGTCACTCCTTTCTATGTAATTATCTTCTATATTTATGATCATCAACTGCTGCATATCCTCTGATACCCAGAACATTTCTGCTGGCATATAACCATGAGCAATTTTTCTTCGTTGAATTAAATCTCATTTGTTTTCTGTTTCCTTCACATTTCAGCCATCTATTGCACTACATCTTCTGCAATGAAATCATCAGCATATGCAAGATAGTTTTGCCATAACTGGTTAACTTTTCTAATAGCTTCACCAAGAAACAGTAGGAATAAAACACTAATAAACACAATAATGTCAGAGCTGTCAGATACATAACTGAATCTTCTTTACCATTTTATCAAGGATTCCAAATTCTTTTCTTGTGATTTCCGAGTAGAGATGATACACCATCACATACTTTTTATCTGAAATAACAACAACAACAGAAAACCTTGAAAAAAAAAAATTTCTACTACATTCATTTTTATTCAATGGAAGAAATATATGGAACAAAAATATAGCAAGAAAAAAGAAATAATCAGGAATAAATTAGTCATTGCTTTTTGATTTCTTTGCTCAATGTTACCTATACGTCTAAGTGCTCTGCTAGATTTTTAACCCTCTTCTTGATCTTCCTCTACATATAGCTGTAAATGCTTACCACCAGCACCGCCATCATCTTCCCATCAAGGGATACAAATTTAAATCTTTCCATTTGCATTTTGGTCCTTCTTCAAGTACCCAGAACTGACTGACCCAGATTTTTTTTTTTTCATACAGACAGGAAGTAAGTATTAAAATAAGTCCTCAGCCTAGCAAGAAATTAACATACAATTTGTTATCTATGTCCTAGAATAGAAACTTTCATTGTTGGCACATGCAGAACAGAGTTTTCATGTCAGATTTTAAGAACTTTCCAGAGACAGCCATTCTTCTAAACTCTTGCACCAAAATAACCTTTCTCAAAATAATGTCCTGTTATTTTTTTTTTCCTCTTTGCCTTTTCTGTATCCTTTCTTGCTATCAAGCTACCTGCTGTTTCATACAGAATCATTTCTCATTAAACTTTGTCAGCTGGTTGTTGTATTCTATCAATCAATCTTTTTTTTTTTTATCTTTCCTGCAGAATCTGTATCTAAGAATTCACATTTAAACAACCTCTGCCACATATGCTGCAAAACATTTGTGAACACGTCTTTAAAATTCAAAGGATTCTATAGTATTAGTCATCAAGCATAAAGTACTTTCAAAGGATATGCATAAAGAAGCACAAGTATATAAGAAGTCACACGTGACTTTTTTTTATATTAGTACAACCAAGAATCTGCCCTTCTTCCCCTTGATGCCTCAGATTCCCTGTTAAACACTTTCATCCTTTCATTGTACAATTCCCAAATGCGGTTCTTGATGGTTTCTGTGACCTGGGTAATGAAAATAGATTTAAGGTTAGGCCAGCTTTCTTTCTGTCTCCTCACAATTACTGCAGAAAAACATATCTCTTCTACCACACCTGGTGTCTGAAAATGTCTTCCACTTCTTACCATCTTATGTTCAGCATCATTCTACTTCACTAGAGCATTCTCTGCTAAAATATGTTTGGAAAATATGCATTAGTCTTTTTTGCTTAATCTCTATTCTGTTTTTCTTTAAACGTGAGCTCTATTGTAATGTTCCTAACTATGAGCATTACCTCTGAAAGGAGACATTAATTTGTAATGCTCTGCCTCATTTGTTGAGCTATAGTTGGACATAGTTTGAGAGAAAGGCTGAAGTAATGGGAAACGTAAGAATGCTTTCTTTTGTGAGCAGGAAGGAAAGCTGGCTCTGCCATGATTCCACTTAATGTTTTTGGAATTTCTGTAAAAAAGAATACCCATCATTCTTTCAGGTATATTCCCAGACCACAAGACAACAGACAGCCCTGTATCCAATACAGTATAGAATGCTGTTAAAGCATTTTATATAGGCAAAAGCAAGTTAAATGAAAGAAAAAATGAAACAACATATGCACAGTTTCTGAGCATCTGTTCAACACCACAGGTTTTTTTCTTGAATATAAGAGAAAGAGATATAGGTCTTGGAAGTCCAAGAGTATACATAACCTTCAGTAACCAGGGAGTTCATGAACATGGCTCATCATGGTTTCTGTGACTTAGATAATCAAATACATTGAAGGTCTCTTGTGTTAACCTCTGCAGAAAGGGGTATGTAAGAACAATGACGACATTTACAGACAAGCCCTTTTAAAAAGCAGATGGTTGATCACAATTTCCCAGCTTTCTCCTCTTATTTTTCCTAAACTCTCAAAAAATTTAATAGAGAGCCAAAAATTAGCTTTGCCATTCTTTCTGTATGACTATGTTCAAGTTAGATTTTCAAAAGTGAATCCTAGTTTCAGCAATCTCATTTTGAATTCTCAATTTTCAATTTTTTACTGCTGAGTTCTGAAAGAGTTGCACCCATACAGCTTTTATTCTTCTGGTCATTTATTCCTTGAAAAACTCACTTCTGGACATCTAAAAATGAGTAATCAAAAATCACCCCCAAACACATAAAATTGAAGTGTTAATATTAATGAAATAGGAAACGCTTAACCAATCTGTAACCATTCTCATTTAATTTATGTACTAGCCAAGTCCCAATTGTGTGCAAGAACATGTCAAAGAGTAGTTTAAAAGCAGAGCAAACAACTTGCATTTTATTATGAATGAGCTACACAACATGGATTTCCAGGCCACTAGTTTTATAAGTTCACCTTTTTCTTTCTGCTTTAGAGGACAAGACACCTACAGTTGTTTGTCAACAACAAAATTCAAACATGTTCCTTTAGCTATCCTTAACCTTAGGCTTCCTGCAAATACAGGTGTCAGGCTGTCAAACAGCACTGTTGGACTCAGCTGCACAAATTTCACTGAATGCCACAATATCTCTGCATAAAGGCATGTCTAAAAGTAGCTTTCCTTTTCCTCCTGATGACTGACACAACGCGTTGCTGAATTGTGCATCAGCAGCCACAGTAGTCCCCTTCCCCAGAATCAGGAAAAGAATCACAGGATTTTTCCCTTTAATTTTTTGAAATACAAAACATCCCAGTTTCCCCTGGTGACATTATGCTTTTGTGATGAAGTTTGAATCAGATTCATGTATTTGCTCCAAATGGTAGATTAGAGGAATGCATGAATATTAATTTGCAGTATGTTTTACTGTAGACTATGTTTACAGTAATTCTATGATTACTGCCTGGTAATTGTGTACTAATAATACTAGTTGTTTATATACGACTTCAAAAATAAATAAGAAGCAGCTTCATTAGCAATGGACTCTCAAGAGCGATTTCATAATGAGGATAAATTTCCTCTATTTAATATGGAGAGGTTGCAGATATATTCAGATACAGACAGGTATAACATCACTAAGACAGTCAGACAGATGCAGTCAAAAACTTGCAAGCATTTTTGGCTGGATTTGCATCCACTAGCTTTCAGGCATTTAACTGAGGCACGTAAATTAAGCATCTGGTCTTATTCCATAGCCAGAAGAGATCGCTATAAGCCAATTTAGGCTACCAGAGATTGACACTGAAATCAGAGAGCAGAGTTAACACTAAGTTCTCAGAGTATAGGTCAAGGCTTTATTGAGAGGTCTGGAATAGGGCTTATCACAGTTTTCAATGCTTTTAAACACACAAGAGAATCCAAAAGAGTCCCAGGACTGGAGTGAATATCAGCCTTCAGCAGAAATTATGACAATGATAATTCTGAACACACATCTTTCTGCACCACTGTGCTAGTGGGGACTATATGACTGAAGTAACAAGTGAAATTGAACCTTGTAAACTGGGATTCATGAATGACCCCCACTAAAAAGTGGGGATACTATTACATGACCAAGCCCATCTTGGAGTGACACCTACACTACTTCACCACTTTCTTGACACCTTTTCTTGGATGTACTGCATGTCCTTTGCCTTCTGCACCAACCTGATAGCTGCTGAGCAGTTGCTCAGCTGTGAGCAATTAAATAGCTGTCAGGGGTGGCAATACATGATGATGGATTAGGCAGTCCCTATCTGTTTTTCAATTTTGGTCAGGGAAATTTGGAAAGAACTTCAGCATCTTTGGCTGAGAGTCTCTCCGTGAATGCCAGTGATTAATTATTAACAAATGTGCTGTTATTATTTTAATAAGCCTCTCAATATGCTTATTGAGCTGTGGGAAAGCTTCAACCTCTTAAAAAAGTTTGCTTCAAAATACATTTCCCCATTCTGTTTCCAGATTCCCCTGAGGGGACCTGCTGTGCACAGAGGTGGAACCCCACAGCACAGCAGTTTTATACAAACAGTGGGAGACGTCTCAGCACACAAAAACACAGTCATCCAGATCCTGTTCAAGTATCATCTGGAGGTCTGGACCCAAAATCCACATGGAATCACGGAATTGTCAGAGTTGGAAGGGACCTCTAGAGATCATCTAGTCCAACCGCCCTGCTAAAGTAGGATTTCCTAGAGCACATTAACAGAAATGATCCTCATGATCCTCACAGGAACACATGATCCTCACCTAATCTGTCAAAAAAATTCTCCAGCTTCTTATCACTCTCCCACGAAGCAAGGCCATATTTTCACTGCCAAAGGGATCTTGAAGCACCATTCACGAGGTCTTCTGCCACCACAGACCAGGCACCCTCAGAGGGGCCATCCCTGAATGGCTCCAGCCACCACCTGGTATACAGCAACCCTAATGCACATCAGCTGGAGCCAAAGTCACACACAGCCTACAGCACTCCATGAGAAAGTGTGAGACCAGGCATTAAACTCACCTCTGTTTGTGGATGTTGTTCCTTGAGAGAGCAGACCTCGTCCCCTGCTGGTGCATAATGTAAGATGGCGGTCAGGGCAGCCCCAGCCAAGTGATCCCCCCTGCTTAGGCCATTCCTGGGGGACCAGCCATGCTCTGCTGAGGGATCTGCGGGTTCGACTTGGCCCTGGCAGATCCAAGGCTGCAGCCTTACAAGAGGCCTCGTGCTGACCCCCAGCAGAGCCCCCACCACCAGCGACAGGGCCGGCTCAGGGTCAGGCGCTGCGGCCGCCATTTGCTGTGAGGCGGCGCTGGCTGCAGCAGGGGAGGGACAGGCTCAGAGGGGAATTACCGTGATGGACCGACTGAGCCAGCACTAGAAGAGTTGTCATTGGGCTGCCCAGGAGAATGTCATTGACTCTCCCCCTCTGTATTTCACCAACAAGTAAGAGTTGAAATAAAAAAAAAACATCAGCAAAGAGTGGCCGTGCAATGCTTCAGGCCATCCTGACCCACTGAAGCCTGCTGAAGTCTCCAGGAGACACCTTGGAAATGCCATGGGATCCCCTGGATGCACAAACTCAGTCCTGTTGTCAATGCAGCTGGCTTAGAGTTACATGTTAGCACCATGTACCCTCTGCTGTGTTTAGCACTGTAGACACCATGGTGAGTGACAGTGGCTGCCTGTCCTTCCCCACAACCCCACCCAGGACGCCCACCAAAACCTACCTCAATCACAATGCCTCCCCTACAGCACTTAGCACACACAGCTGCCTTCCTTATAAAGGGAATTACAGGCTTTTGATTTTTTGTCCATTTGATCAATGAGATCACCAAGACATTAAAACTCAGTGATTTGTCCAATGACACAGAAAAAAAATAGTGTTATGGTTAAGATTAAAATTCCCTAGAAAGTTATCTTTCTTTTGTCCCATTTCAGTTTTCACTTACCATTGCCTCATCCATAACTCATCATTCACCAATATTTCTAGTCTCACTGAGTGCTCACTACTCCCACCATGTGCTTCTCCACCCTTTCGGTGATATTTTTCACTCTCCTGTTCTGTATCAGTTAGTTCTTGGAGTAACTCCATTGCATTCTGTGGATCCCAGAACTTTCTGGTTGGAGATATTTACCTTCTTTAAAACACACTGGAAACATTGGGTAAGAAGGAAATGGGGACCTAACTCTGTAACAGATATGTCTGTGTGTGTCCCAGGTAAACACACAACACACACAGGGTTGTCATTACCAGCCTTGCAATTCCATTCTCAACTTGTTCTTGGTAAAACACCTGTGCAGCCACAGAAACCACTACATATTAAAAATGCATAAAGGTCAAACGTCAAGATTAAAAGGAGAAAAGATTGTGTGAGAAAAGATTGTGTGCGCTTCTATCTAATCTCTTCTACTCAGAGAAAGAACATAAGTTTCATGTGGAAAACTCTGGGCAGATGCGTGTACATGTCACTGTTGTTTTAAATCACATTTGTTTTCAGATCACAATTCAGTTAAGATCATTAATCTTATGATCTAACAAGGCAACTTAATATAATAATTTGTCTTGGGCTGTTTTATTATGTAAGCAGCATGAGGGAAAATTTTTGAGCTTGGACTCTGGACAGAGAAAAGTGTGAACAAGGAAACATATACCGTGCCATTGCCTCTGTCAACAGCTTCCTATCTAACCTGTCTCAAAAAATGCAAGGAATCATCTAGTCCTGTGAAACAGCTGTGTTGTAAAAACAAATTAATCCTCTTAAGTAGTCTCTAAATTCACAAATGAGAGACTAAAGCCCTGATCCTCATTCCAGATAATGTCACGGAAAAGGATAGGGTGTCCTCTATAACAGATGCCCAGGTGGTTATGATTATTAAAATACAAAAGAATAATAATAATTAACTGGACTCTTATTATGGACTTTATAGGATCCGCTTAGACCATATACCCTATGCCAGTTCTTCCTTCCATATGTGTGCTCTGTATTCTCTGTATTTTGCTATGCTCAGAGACAACACTGAGGACACAACTCAAGCAAGTAGGCAGAGTAGCAGTCAGAACAGAAAATGATCTGTAATTCAGTATGTCTTCTATGACTTTTGACTATTTTTACCCATGAGCAAACAGACCACTGTTGCAGATGTATTTCTTACATAGAATTATATCAGCAAGCGACTCTTGGGCTTTAAATCTGCATTTGAATCAGATTAAGTAGTACCACTGAAAACACAAGTTTCACTACAGTATGTATTTCACTATTGATAATGTCAGACGTATTAATTACCAACATTTAACTGCACTGTAACTCATTCATTGATATTATTTCTAGTTCATGTTGCTAAAGAGCTACATACACTGACCAGTAAAGGAAATAGAAATTAAACCATTATGCTTACGTAGCTTACTGTCATACCAATTCTAAATCCCAGAACTCACAACTAAAATTTTACCTGTCCTGAATCACTCCTCTCAGCACCTCTGTTCCTCAAATATTTGTATTCAAAGGTTCTCAGAAATAAAAATCATTGCTGGATGGATTAAATTACAGTTGATGCATTTTTTGTTTACCATTGTTCACCGAGTCCTATTCGAGATTGGAAAAAAAAAACCCACCATATCACAAAAAAAGAACACATTTCAAGAAAAATAATGAGAATAGACTGGTCAAATGTCTTTTCTGAAGAGACACTGAATCCTGAGATTAATATTGTTAACCCAAGGTGAGATAACTCTAAAAGGATATGAAAAAATGTACAAAATCAGTTACTATGAAAAGTGGAATTGACACCTTCTGCGATCTTTGTCTCAATATTCATGAAGAAGACAATCAAGTAAGTAGGCAAATTGCAAATGAAATCTTCTCTTCCATCCTGCATAACTAAACTGCAGGCAGTTTTATCAATAGATCTGTGCTAGAATTAGAAATGATCTAACAAAAAGATTGAACATTTGTAAAGATAATAAAAATATCCACAGACTCAAGAATAAGCACTTCTAAACATTTTCAGGAAAAACTAAACACACTCGGGCTTTGAGGGTTAGGTCTATATCCCTTATGACATCCAGCAATTTATATCCCATGAAATAAATATTATTGGTAAAGCAGCAGCTTACATTTAGAAATTGGAGTTAACTGAAGTAAGGCAAACACTTAAACAGTAAGGGTCCTAATCATTGCCACAATTCAATCAAGGGTCTAGTGAATTCTTCACTGAAAGAATTTTCAAAGGAGAATTGTTTTTTGATGGGGTTGTTTTGCGCTGCTGTTGGTTTTGTTTTCCTCCTGAAATATTCTAGTCCATGACAGGCCCTTGACTTGAAGAAAGTCACGGAAATCCTCTGTATTCCACAAGAGGTCAGACTAGAAAATCACAATAGTCCCATCTCCCTTTAAAAAAACAAATCTATGAGTATGTAAGTTTTGACCTGAAAAATGACTTCTCCATTTTGATGAGTATGTAACTCAAGGAGAAATATACATGTAAAAGATGGACTGACAGAAGCCTATATAGGGCAAGACACCTGGGTCCTGAACTCTCCTTTCCTTTGACCTCAGATACAACTGCAGATAAATCCTTTAATCTCTCTGTATTCTTACTTTGCACAGCCATAAAATATAAACAATATTCTCCCACAGCACAGTCTGTTGAGCTGCTTAATTGGTAAATATTTGTAAAGGGAATCTAAATCCTTGGATTAAAGAGGAGAGAGAAATGCAAATTATTATTGAATGCAGGTGCTCACAGCTCTATAGTAGCAGAGAATGTTATCCTCCCTTGTACATTATAACATCTTAGAAATAAATGTCAACTGTAATTTTAAAAGTACTAAGAACAAGCATAATAGGCTGTTCCCAGGTAATTTATCCTCCTCAGCCCCAGATGACAGGGATGAATTTCCTGCATCTTCATGAATCACCTTAATGTAGCCACTCAGGAGATGTGTAATAAGATTTGTATATTTGTAACTTTGCAGGGATGCAAGATTTGCAATTCAGTTTTGAAATGTCAGCTGTTTCTTTTCACATTTCTTCCAAAGGCTTTGGCGATCACTTTTACAACAGATCACGTGGATCTGTCTGTGCACTACCTCCTTGCCTAATAAGGAGTTTGACTGCTTAAGATTCAGGCAAACGGTATCTGAGGCACAGTATTGCATTAGAAAAAGGCCTGGACATTCATGTAGGCTAACAAAGACTTTTGCTGAACATGCAGATGTTGCTTGGCCTGAGGGTCACAAGTGCCCTGTCTGCAGTCGCCTGTGGACCTCTGCAGCACACCTGGAGCTGACAGGGAATCAGCTACCATCCTGTGGGAAGGAGGGTTCATCTAGCCTTGTGCTCTCTAGATGATTGGAGAAGTGCCTTGACATTATCCTTCAAGCCCTTTACAATCATTAACCAATTAGTTATTAGGCAGTCACTGCTATTATCAGTCTTGTTTCCATTAAGGTTACATTCGGTGACTGCAACTGAACCATAATCTGAAACTGAAAAAATCACCACCACAGTTGTTTTTATTCTAGAATTTGAATTAATTTATTTTGTTCTTTTTGCTTTTCCCTTTTTTTTTGTCCTTATTTTGACAGTAAAATCCTTTATTATGTCCTTATTGGAAGGGATGTGTGCAAAGGGGATTAAAAAAACTGTCAAAACTGTATACCTGAACTACGAGCTTTTCTTCTTTTTCCTCTAACCAATAAGAGAATTATCTCTGAAGTACAGAAGCAGAAAATGGGAAGGAATGAATGTCATAAAATGCCCGCCTCCTTCAGTAATACAAAATGGATTGCAGAGGATACACCCTTTTTCACCTAATGAATGAACCTTGCCAAATGCACCAGAGAAAAGTCAAAATGCCAGCATGCTCTTTGTTTGCCTTAGCTTCTATATCCTGACTGCTAATTTCGTAAGTGATGCTTGCCCTTTTAGAAAAGAAATCACTAGATATCCAGTTCAGTAAATATTTCTGGTGCATGCTATTATTTGGACAAATTCCAGGGTCTTTGCCAACATTTCCACTGGTTCTAAAACAAGCTGTGCTCCTGCTGCCACTGATGTAAGGGGCAGAGAATAGCATTCACACTGAGCACAAATCCATTCTAGCTTGAGAGAGGTTGAAAAGATTTGGAGAAAAAAAAAAAAAAAAAAAAAAAAAGAGGGAAAAATGAAAAAAATT
>JAOXNG010000031.1:46452118-46473221 GCA_028566535.1 Scolopax minor
TTGGTAATTCATCTTAATTGAATGACCAATATATCAACCCTTGAAACTTAACAACAAAACAACAGGTTGGTGTAGCTCAGAGCAAATAATTGAAATAATGTTTTATGCTATATTTCCATGCTGGAAACCTCCCTAGAATGCACAAAGATCAATACTCAGCATGACAGATGGATGGTTTTGAAAGCTTCAAAAGTCAGGTGGCTGACTTCTAGTTCATGAGATACAAGAAATATGTCAACTACTGCACAAATGCACCATTAGTTTTGGAAAATCATTTAACGTGTGTGTGAAAAAGAACAAAAGGATTTGTGACCTGCCTGTATAATAACTTTCTACACATGGGAAGACAGCTCAGTTGTTTCCTAACTCATCAAACTTTCTTCTCACCTGGCAAGGAAAAATTGCAGTCTAAATTTCAGAAAGATTTTATTCTACACACTGAGTTTACTTTGTGAAACAGAAGTTTTATTGAAAAGCATATTACAGCACAGCCAAGGGCTCAGCTTTGGCAGAGGGCCTAGATCTGACTTCCAGATTACCCACAAGATGGCAAGTTGAGGTAAGGGTGGTCCAGTGCTCTCAGATTGCCAGGGGAAACACATAGAAGGGGAAGGGAAGAGCCATCATTATTGGTTTCTTATGGTCATCCTGAAAGAAACCCTTGTCAAAACAAAGAAGCTAGCTCTGCTCAATTTACATAAGGTTGTCAGCATTCAAGCACTTTACCAGGGAAGACTTTTGCCCTTGCTTTTTATATATTGTGGTAGAACTTAAAGGTTATTGCTGATGTCAGAGACACCTAGTAATGGCTTCAAAGAGTTTATGGTTATTCTGATACAGAAAGTGTAAGAAGCGTGATAAATGCCCATGTTTCTGGCAAGGAATAATTTTTAACTTTAAAGATACATAAAGGTTTAGGCTTTTCTAAACACTTCAGTTCAAATCGGGTAGCACACCTTCATTCCACAGTGAGCAAAGGCATTTGAGTCTATCAGGACTATCTGTCATAGTAGAGATAAATCCCATATGCCCTGTGCTTGGGATGCAATGTAATGGTGCATGGAGATTCTATATTCCGTATTATGAAATTCCCCTTTCTCCTTCTATTCTCCATTTAATTCTTCACCGAAGCATATGCCAGAATCTCATCTTTCAATGACTTAGCAGAAAGCATTACACAAGCAATAAACTACAGAGTGAACGAGGAAGTCTTGGTAAGTGGATGTTAATAGTTTTTGCTCATCTTTCAAAACGAAGACCATTTCCCTTCTTAGGACACAAGGAGGTGAGCTAACCCAGCTGCTGATGATCAAGGTTACACAGATACCACCAACATGTACCAGCTTCTTGTCGTTATACACCTCATTTACTGTCACACTGGACATTACCATTTCCATTTCTCCTCTCCCAGAATCTGCCTGTTTAGCTGTGTGCCTGTTTGTTCTCTAATGCAGTCCTGCTAAAGAAACTGAGAAAAGGAAAAGGAGACCGAGAAAAGGAAAAGGACATCAATGTATATCATAGAATAGTTTGGGTTGGAAGGGACCTTTAAAATTTACCTAGTCCAACCCCCACTACAATAAGCAGGGATATCTACTGCCTTAGATTGCTCAGAGCCTCATTCAATGTATCATCCAGAGCCTTCCAAAGATCACAGAGTGAAGAGTTAAACTATCAGAATAGAACACTTAGTAACCTCAGGGTGAGGGTAAGAGAGGAAGAGAACAGGCAACTTGGGAACAAGAAGTAACCTGGAGATCCAATTAGACTTTTTGGTTTTTTAGTATTTTTTTCCAGACTGTGATCTCAGTGCAGCAAATACTTAATCTAAAGAGAAGACCCTGTACAAGAACAACTTTAATGAGGAGGTCTGTTGCATCTCTGCTTGCATGGTGGTCCAGAAGATACGATCCAGGAACCTAGCGAGCAGATTAATGATCAAGGCACCCTCTTGTAAAGCAGAAAAGCAGGTACAAATTCCCTGCAGCTGAGGAGATATCTCAACCTCCTGCACATATTTTCTAATCATAAGACACTTCCACCATGAGTATTTCCTCCCACAGACAGACACATTTTACATTTATTTGACTGTTTTGTTTTGTGATAAGCACAGCGCTTCCAGGTTACATTGTCCTCTAAACATCCCTATCCAATGGGGATTCTCAAGGACCTGTGAACCTAAAGCAGCTTTAAATGGAAGATAAGTACCTAGATATTCATCTAAGCCAGAATGAAGGTACCTGTGATCCTGCAGAGCAGGACATTGTATACCAAATAAATTCTTCTAGAGGAAATATAGACATCTATGATTTCTTGGAATAGGTGTATGCTTCATTTTGCTTTTACTAGATGCATCACTCTGGGAGTCTAAATTCTACACAATCTAAAAGTCTTCCCTGGTTAACAAGTAGCAGCATGATTGGTCATTTCTTCAAGTTAATAAAACATTCTGTAGTGTACCAAATATTGTAATGAAGACTAGAAAAGCAGATTAATGCTAGAATGACACTAACCTGTATCAGTCTTTTACAGCACCGCCTGTAACTCAAATCTTCATGAATTTCCATATTCACCTCCTTTCTCCAACTGCTTCAGCCCTCAGATGGTGGCTGCATGTAACCTATCAAACTCATTGTCCACAATGAAACCTTCCTACATAAATTCAGACAATTACTGCACATAGCTACTGCATCCTACTTTGAAATGTTGGTGGACTCCTAAACTGTGTTTCCTTCCCCTTTCTTTGAAGGGTCACAGAGACACAAGGTATTCTTATATAATTCCATATCCATATCATTCCTTAGAATACTTCCAAGGCATTCCTTTAGATGTCCAGAATGAACAGCTACAAAACACAGCAAGTGGATCATAAGAGAGCTCACATTGGCTTGTTATCAATCCCCATAACAATTCTCTAATAATTTCAAACGAAACTGGATTATTATTTCTTTTTAGCAAAGACATATTTGAATCACGGAGTTATTTAAAGTGAATCCTAAAGTAGTTCTGCGTGATGATACAGTCATGTGACTTTGATTACACATTCTTCCCTCTCTATGTTGTTCAGGATGTGGTTTTTTTTTTTTTTCTTTCCAAAGCACAGCATCTCTGAGTGGATAGGTTTTCATATCAGTATGTACTTTTTCTAGGTAGAACCAAAATCCATTTCTAGCACTTTTGAAGGTTTAGAACAAGACTTATCTTTAACATATTGTACTTCTACATAGAACTTACTGTGGGAAAGAGAGGTCTTTAGCATTGAACAGTGCATCCCAGCTCTCATCCTATACAACAGGGCCACACAGTCCACACTGTCCTGCCAATGCAGGACGTCTGCATATTTAAATATCTTGCTTTAAAACAAAATAAAACATTTCTCATCAACCAGTACAACCAGAGCAACCAGAGCTCTGATGGTTTGTGAAAGCCGGAGTGAATTAGTATTCTGCAAAGTTAATGTAATCTCTTGAAATTCCTACTTCTCAAAAATATTTTCAGGGATCCTATAGATCAGGAGCACAAACAATGTCAGCTCTGGGAAAACATGAAATAAGATATAGATGTGTGCAAATAGCATGAGGGTAGAAGCCACTGTGCAATGTACTGCACTCCCGTAGAGACAGTGAGTCCTCTCTGACAGTCTATCCACATGTGGTGCTGCTGTAATGCACAAACAATACGCTTGCCAGAAAAAAAAGAAAAGATAGAAAATGTTGATGGACAATATTTTCAGAATCAATAATTTACATTTTTCATACTGAAACAACTTCACCTTCTTATTTTGTTTCATATTGTAAATTACAGTATAGTTCAAATTTTTAAGTCACAGCACAACTCTCACCAACTTCAGCTGCAGCTCTGCCTGTTCCAAAGGACAAAGTTGTCAGAGTTTCTCAGCTAAACAATAATAGTAACTTTTAGTGAAAGCAAAACTGTATGTTTTCCTTTAGCTTGTTCTGAGTAACAATCAAATTGTAAGGAAAGGAGAGAGAAAGGCTGCCTTAGGCAAGCACTGCAACCTAACTGGTTGAACTGCTTATGAGCATCTGTAAGCAAGTTCCTGTAATGGAAAGTGTCATGGAAGTAGCACAGTTGTCATCAGTATAGAGATCTGAAATGCCTTTAAGATTTTTACCTGAGTCCTTTCTGCATCTGGTGGACAATATTTTAGCTGTAAAACACATGGGGTTTACTAATATTATCACTATGGGTAATCCAGGTGTTTTTATCTTTATTTCTATTTACACAGATGCAAATAGGTATTTTCCTATCCCCCCCTTCAATCCATTGCAAGAAAATAGACAAACACGAAGTATCAATTCTTTTTAGTTACAGTCCTGACATGTGTCTAAATAAAAATTCATCCAGAATTTATGGGTTTGTCAAGGCAACCAGGTAAAAAAAATGCCTCATGAGACTAGGCACTTGGAAAAGAAAAAAATATCAAATAATGTGTATTGTAATATTTATGACTGGAAAAGTATAACTGCTTTCCCATTTAATTTTTGATACTTAAATGAATAGGCAATCTGCTCTAGAAGTTACTTATATATAACACCTTTATCTTATATCGTACCATACCTCAGCCCAGGGAATTCCAAATAAATTTGATGCTTTTGTCTTACCTTATCCACCTGCAATTAAAGAGAATTATGGAGGATAGAAACCAAGTTTATCACTTCACTCTGAACAAAAGTCCTTTATATAAGACTTCTGAATGTAACTGCAGCGACTTGTGAACAATATGACCACAGAAACACACTTAATTTCTCTGTTAAGCAGCAGTAGTGATAAACAGATAACTGGTTCTTCTTATAAATTTCCGCCATTTGACCCTTTAAATATGTCTTGAATTCCAATTTTTTCCAGCTGTAAAATGGCTGCTCTTTATCTGCCAGCCACAAACTGCCCCTTTGTCTCTCCCATCTGGTAAACAGGATTAGTTCTTCTGATTTTGCTTTTGTTACTTCCTATGAAAATATCTCTGTTGTCTTATAAAAGCAGCACATATAAGGTTATTTTTATTTTACAGGCTTTTGAGATCTGGTTCAAGCTTTTCCGTGTCCCAGCTATTAGCTGGAATGAGAATTGGATCCAGCTGATACCTCCACCATTAGAAACTGCAAGCAGACAAGCTTAAATGTCAGGTGTGAATCTTTGCAATGGGTTTGATTTAAGGCTGGTTAAAGATTTACTTAAGCTTGCTTTCTGTGCAGGAACTGCTCTGTTGCATCACTGCAGTTTATCCAGACATCCTGAGATCTTCACTTATTCTGGCAAACCCATTGTTTCTTTCCCTGTAAATCTGTCTTATTTGTCTCCCTGCATCCATCACAATCTCTCTGACCTTTTTGTTCCTTAAGACATTTTCCCCTTGAGCCAAGCTCTTCCTCAGCTTTATCCTCTCTTTTAACAAAGGTCTCAGCTCCTTCTTCCACTTTTTAACTGGGAAGCTGTAGATCTGACATTTTATTAAGTTGTTTTGATGACTTTTCTGAAGAAACACTGTAAATTGGACCACTGCTACAGATCCAGGAAACTGATATCCTATAAACCTCATTACAAGGAGAAGTGAGCTTTCAGCTTTCCTGGACTAGGCTGAAATTTAGTCTCCAGAAGCAGCAGGTAAAGCAAGAGAAGCTTAATCTCTTCAAGAAGTTTCTCTGATTCCTAATGAAAGCATGCTCTATCTCAAAGAAAACATTAGATACTAATTAGATCATCAGTACTCATACATAAGTAGCCTCTACAGGGTGAATTTAAGTACAGTTACTTGAACTTGTAGCTAACTTTCCAATATAATGCCTCTTGTATAACAGACAAAAGACCCAACAGAGACCTTGATGAATAATTTACTCAAATGATATCTCCATTCCCCATCAGTTGAACCATGACAGTAATATTGTTCCCTATCATCCTTTGATGATCTTATCTAGTGAGACAACTTGATCTTCGTGAAAGAGATGTGTGCATTTTTACCAGTATGAAAGCATGGGAATTCTTTTGAAGACCAGAAATTGCTAGTCTACAAATAAAAGCGTTAGCAATGGATATAGAGACCATGGGTAGAATATAGGGACATTACAGAATAGAAGCAGTTTAGATTTTTTTATTGAGAAAAATACTTTGATGTAGATATAGTTTGAATTTCTAACTCATTTTTATATTTTGTTGCATGAGTTAGTTTTCTAATTATTCTTACCAAGACAGTAAAGATGCATTCAGTTCCCTACTCCTAAAACCTGAAAGGAGAAATTAATGAGAAATTACTTATGCAAAATAAGTGACAGAGAAATATGAATCACAAGTTCAGCCTCTTCTGAAAGCAGATAAACCACAAGTTCTGTGAAAGAAGGAATTACACACCTGCCTATACAGTGCCATAAATTTCCTTTTAAAAATGAACTAATTTCTGAGCCCTTCAGTGTAAGAATTATACTTAATTTATGATTAAAGTGACAGGACTGATATTAAAATTTAATGTTCCCAATATTGTCATGTTATAATAAATTAAACTGTTAGAAGCTGTAAGACTTCCTCATTCTCTTTGTCAAAAGGGTTACACTTCTTTAATTTGAACAGATATAGCTTATGATTAAGAAGCAGGTTCTTGATAGGAAATTGTCTGAATTTTTGTGTCTCTATAGCAATCAGAAGTAACTGCATAGTACATAGTTCATAAAACATGCAGTGCATTGCTCTCTGTCAGTGTCAACGAGCACTGGGTGCTTTATTAATGCAATAGGTTATAGGGATGACAAGCTTGCAGGTAGAAATAATGATCTAATGATTGTTTGGAATACTCATACTCCCTTGCTTCAAGCTCCTCTGATTTTGTTTCTTCTTACTTTACAGAACTTTCATATATTGATAAAAAGGTAAAGGAAGAATTTCAAAGCAGAAGATAATACCGTTTAGTTACTTGGCAATAGTACCTGTTAGCACATAACTTCTTGTTTACATCCACAGATCCCAAAGTGTGGCAAAGGAAAGGTAGAAGGTCATATTTTAGTACCCCTACTGCCCAAGAATGCATTAATTGGAAAATTATGAAGATATTATTAAGTATATTTGATTCGGTGGTACCTGATGACCAGGACTAATATTATTCTAGAATAGTTTGGGACATTAAACAGAATTTGTTTCCAAAGGAGAGGGTGGATGAATATGCTTCTCCATTCGCATCTCAGTAGATGCACCAAACGCTAACAAAATTATGAAATTACTTGTTTTACATAAAACTATCTGTAAAGTAATCTTCCCTTGTGCTGCACACTTTGCAAGTACTGAATAACAGATATTCTTTGTTTAAAAAGTAGCCTTTTTAAAGTAGAGAAGCCAAAGATAAGAGAAGGAAATATCACAGTATAGGAGTCTGGCAATCAACAAACTTGTCCCCAAGTTGGTTTTTCTCCTGCCGGAGGTGGAGCAGAGCTGAGAGCAGGGATGAGCTATACGGAGAAAAAACATCAGCAGAGGGGTACTGAGGGGAAGTGTGTGAGGGGTGGAAGGACTCTGCAGGAGCCAGTTAAGAAAGCCACTTGTATAATGAGACCAAAATAAAGACCCTGTGCCAAAAAGATTTGGAAGGTACAAGAGCACGCTCAATACTTTATGCATTGTTTTTGTGAGAAAAGTCTTGAAGTTTCTCAGACTGAAATAGCTGCTGCAGTTGTATCCAGGATCTCCTTGTATCTCCTGTAAATCCATCCTTCCTGAGATATCTCTTCACATCCAAAGCCCTAGACCCTGCTGACATTCCCACCCCAGAGGTTGCCTGCCTGTCTCACCTTAACAATATCTTGTCCAGAACAGCCACAGACTAAAATATTTGAGAGATGGTTTCAGCAGGTGTCAGTACAAAGATGCACAATTAAGGGCAGCCAAAGACCTCATTTCCAAATCACAAATTCTGCCCAGTTTGAATCAAAGAGTTGAAACTAAACCCCTTGTAGACCTTAAACGTAGGCAAAGGAAGTGGTGTTTTACTCTACAAACATCTGGAGCTACAAGCAAGAAAAAAATTGTTATTCACAGGCAGCTATTGTTTCTGATCAAAATTGGCAGAGTGGCGAGAGTGATTAATCTAATTCTCTTAGAATTGTATTGGGAAATTAAGATGTTAATGGGGAAGATCAGAAAAAAATTGTTTCCACATTCCTTAGGAAAGGCACTATTGACTCATAGCTCCTGTGCCAGGTCAGCCTCCCTCCATCTTTCCTACACCACTAGGTACTTAATTATTCACTGGAATAGAGGGAAGAGAAATAAAAATTCTGAAATCCAAAGACAGAGGTGATTAATGGAAAGAAGAGATCCCATTTAGTCTCTTTTAGGGAAAGAACTGAGATAGGCTTAGGAGAGAATCCCTACCTAATAACAAAAAGGTCCCAGAAGCTGGAAAATGTGTACTAAAATCTAGGCTTTCTATGCCATGCTGGTACATATTCCCATGTGATTTGTCAGCCCTGCTCATGTGATTTTGCCTTCCCTTTGAAATGAATTAGGACACTGGTCTTCTGACTCAAGGCTGAATATTCTGCCCTCCGATGGCATCCCAGGGTTCCACACTAAAGTTACCTAGACTAGGACCAGATGTATGGAAGGGTTTAGCTACTGTGAAATGAAGAATCAAATACCTTCTGACAGAAATAGGAATTGAACCTGGCTTCTCCCCATGATCCCCACGAAGTAAGCACTGGTCTCCATGAAGTAAGCACTTCATGCTAAACAGTTGGATTAAAGAGGTTCACTCTCAACCAAAACACACGACTAGTCAAGATCATTACCTCAGTCCTTGTACTTTCTCCTCCTCAAGGGTATAATGATTCTAGCTATCTGCAGGCTTAGATAATTTTGGAATGGAAGTTCTGCAAACTACCTTGTATTTGGGGAACTAAAATAAACAGAAAGCAAAGAGGATCCTGAAGCCATCACTGTGCCTTAAATTAATTTATGAAGTTCTAAAATGTGCTGTGATTGCTTTATTTCTGAAGCCTCATACCACTTCTGCCAGGCAGTATTATCAACTTCATTGTACCAAAACAGACCTCAGTTGCAAAGAGGCATAATGCTTTGCACCTGGTCACACTGAGCGATTGAGGAAAACTTTGGAATTAATGTCAGCTTTTCAGATGTTCTGTTTTCTGCTTTAAGACTTATGTGCACTCTCTTGCACATAAACTTTTGAAGGTATTTTTTCCCCCACCAAGCCAACTGCCTGACATCTTATATGAGAGGTTTCATGATTTGGAATGGGAAGGGGAAAACTGTTAAAGAGAAGATCCTTTACCAGCCTAACCTACTTATAAACCCAAAAGCAGCATTTCATTAGCACTGGAAAGTAAGAGTGATACTGGGTTTTTTTCAATCATCCAAATGTAAATTTTTATTTTAAAAAATCCTTCTTTCTTCTTAACTTCGTTTTCTGTGCTCATATTCTAGATATGATTTATAGAATAACCAAACATTTCATCAAAGACGGAATGGGAAAGCAGCAGCTTTTCCATACAAACTGATTTGTTAGCAAAGGATAAATCAATGTGGCAGGCAAAAATACAGTGGAGATTATAACACAAATGGTAAATGTGGAAGGCCTCCCAAATGGGAGGGACTGGGTGTTGAAGAGGGGAAATGAATGATTTATGCTGCAGAAGAGAAAGTTTCCTTTGTGGTGATGCTACATTGCCTTTAAATGGAGTAGGAGGATAGGGGAAGAAGGAAGAGAGAACAAGGAAAAAAAGAAATTATTTATGTCTAAGACAATATAGCACGCAAGGTAGTGCTTTTTGAACTACTCTGCTGCTAAGATTTTATTCAGGGAAGCATTTTTCATGGGTATGTGTTCAGGGAAAAGAATAGTCTAGAGAATTTCCTAACATTTATGAATTGCTAATATGCATGAAATATGAAGGCCAGACGAAAAAAATATTTGTTAATGCAAGCTGGAATATTCACGCAGTCAGACAGCTACTACCAGGCAATTAGATTAAGGAAGTCAAAGGTGCAAGCCAATCCTAAATCCCCTTAAGCAAACATTCTCTGCTTAAGGCAGGCACGAGCTAGGTATTTTACATCTCCAAATAATTACAAGTCTGACAACTGCTGTTTACCGCTTAAGGACTCAAAAATTCAGAATGGGTTGTGCCATGCTTGCAGACCTCTGAACTACTGCAGATGGATCAGCTGTTGATACAGGGGCGTGATACCATCAAGTCTGGGTGATACACTAAAACTGCAGGCTCTGGTGAAACTATCATTTTCTGCCCAGGAAATCTTATGCTGCTTATTCCATAGTCATTGCCATTTAGTCACCCTGCTTAAATTTCATTTTGTGCATGGAGTAATCAAAGGAAGGCACTTCCTCCAAATAAAACCATATTGTCGACAAATACCTCTAATAGAGCAACAGTCGTACTCTGTATTTTTGGTACCTAATTTAAATATCTGCATTAGCATCCTAACCTTCATACAGGGTGCACAGGGGATAATCAGGGATGCTTCAAAAGATATTCATCTAAGATTGAACTCATACCATAGAGAGTTCAAATGCTTGAATTAGGCATCTCCTTTAAATGTGTAATCCACCTGTGAGTAATCACTACTCACAGACTCTTGACTGCAAGCACTTTACAGGCACAATGCACTGTGAGGAGCAGAAATTAGGACGCAAATCTAATTAAATATTTCTCTTTACTGCAGCAAACACAATTCGCTCAGGTTTGTTCTGGGAACGTAACAGCTGTACTCAGACAGGTCAAAACTTCCCTTAACTCTGAATTCCACCACTATCAGAGAATGGTAACACACATCCAGAGAGCACCTATTGCATGACCAGGGGGTGAGCAAACTGATAATCCCTTCACCTTCTATATACGCCCCCAGGTCCACAGTGCATTATGTTTTTATGTTCTTTTTACAGAACAAGCTACTTCCCCTCACCAGCAGCACTCCCTTCTTTAACTCATTTTATCAGTATCTTGTGAAGTGCTGTAAAGGGGAGGGTAGCTCACTGCTCAACAAAGAAGCTCTTAGGCAGAATTTCACTGAAATTTTTTACTCTAAACAAAAAGATTTTTTTTTTTAAAGATGCTTGCTAACCTGTGAAATCTTAATTTTTTGAGTAGTTTTTTGACTTGGGGATAGTCAGGTAAGGGAAACCCGTAGACCAGAACATCCTTCCTACCAAAATCACATATTCTGTATGGAGATTATGCTACCAAACTATAATAGTAGTGCTACAGTTTGAAATACATGCTCATTCATAAGAATTAGCCTGTGATCACCCAGCTCACTACATCAGAATTATCAATAACCATCAAAGGTAGCTCTCAACATTTAAAATCTTAGACTGAATTTGATTGCAATCTGAGCTTGAAAAACTGTCTGTGCCATCACCAAAGCTGCAGGTCAATTGTTTCCCAAATAAAACTCCTAAACAAAGATTCTGAAACCCCTAAAAGTACTGTTTATTCACCCTCATTAACTTAACCGGGCAAACCCTTGGCAGGTGCAAATAGACATAAACTTAACTGAAGCTGAATAATATAAACTGATTTACATCAGTTAAAGAATGAGTTAATCATCCCTGGACTTTACAAGTGAAATACTACTTTTGACTAAAATTTTAATCTGCCTACTTTGGGGAAAACTCATAGGATTATGTTCTTCAAAAACCCTAGTTTTAGCCCAATCACAGCAAATCACTACTATAGTCTTCAAGCTTTTTCAGTATCTTTTGAATCGCATTCACCATCCATCTCAAAATGAATCATTTTTTTTCATAAAATGCAATAAAGTTATTCAAAAAATGAAATATTATTCCTAAAACAGGGAATAAGACAAGAAAAATCAAGACCTTAAATTACTTACCATAAAGGCTCAACAGTTGCTTCTGTTGCACATTAATCACTTGAGCTACTTTTTGGAAGAAATCTCCCTTAAATCAAGTTCTACCCAGGCGATGGGAATAATAGTCATTATTTAGAGGAAACAGTGAACAAGGATTCCTCAGCTTTCACCTTCATTGAAATAATGAAATACAGCCACACAACCTAATCAGGCCTCAGTTTCATTACTCAAAATGGGTAGTTTACATGTTTCACAAGGTTTAATTAATCACAAACTATAACAAATAGAGCTAATAGGGACAGGGCAGGGGGAAGGTATCACAATAGTATTGCTCAACTCGGAGAAAATGGCTGTGTTACACTGACTCTTGGAGCAAAAGTAGACAAAAAATGTGGTTTGCTTTAGTATAATATAAGACAAGGACGAAAACATACATATTCTTAATTTGCTTGGTTTACTTACCAAAAAAAGTAATCTTTCCTTATGTTCCCATGTGATAAAATTCTAGAACAGGTATCAAGGTGCAAATATGTTATTGTCACTCTGATTGAATTGATCATCGAAGAGTCTCACTTATTGTCTCTGTAATGATGCTGCAGTTCCTATAGCGAGTGGAGAGCTTCTGAATTTGTTTTTCAATCAGTTGTCTCCAGTCTTCTCATTAGTGACCTGGGAAACACAAAGAAACCCCAGTGGAGGAGCTACAAAAATCCATTCCTTTTACAAAAGGCACCTTAAAAAATAACAGATTAGCCCCTCCTCACCCCATGCACATAGACAGACAAAGGAAAATATATTAAATGTTAACTTACTGATACTTACTAGGTAAGGGTTAACTAAATTTTCCTAGAAAATGAGTGGCAATGACTGGGATAGAGATGTAATTCAAAGGTCGGCTGCAAAAGAGAGAAAGTTTGTGAGAAGGAATGATTGAATGCAGCAATAAAGAGAGAACTGAGACAATAACTAGAGGCTGTGGAGCTGGACACATTTAAAGCAAAAATAGAGGCATTCTCAATATGAATATAAAAGTGGGAGTGGAAGGTGTGAGAGTTCATTGCAGCAAATGTCCAATATAAATTGTATAATAAAAGCAAAGCATCTGGGTTTTACAGTGTAAACATCAAAATATAAAGGTCTGGCTGGGGCAGTCCTGGATCCAAACATCAGCCTCCTCTTTCAAGAGCCCTCTGTCTATATGATAATTATAAAGTCCAGAAAACCTTACTTAAGGATACATGATCACAAGTGGGGAATAACTCAGACAAATATAGCCCTAGATAAGTCATCTCAGGTTTTACACAAATGGCACAGTGAGTATTCGGGCATGTTTCCAAAAACTGCAGTTCATTACTAGTGGATTAGTGGACACTAGGGTCAAATGAACAGTTGCTATTTTCAGCAATTTCTAACTGTTACTGTAAGTTACTTTTTGATCTGTTTGAAAAAAAAACTTGCTTTTTTTGTTGTTTTGGTGCTTCTTTGCTTTCTGAACACTTTGTGTATTTACTTATTGAAAAGGCAGTGCAAGACTTCTGATGAAAGACATGTCACACTATATGGTTCTATTTTTATAATGTATACATATAACTTTTAAAAGCTAATTTCCAAGTCAAAATGTTCAAATATAAACTTGACTTTTCCCCACACATAAGAAAAAAAGGTCATTCTAAGAAATGCCCCCTGCTAAAATTAGAGTATTTATGGATCACAAATTTTCAGGTCATACAAACAGAGTTGCATCATGGTTAATAAAAATCAGAACAAATAAGAGACCCACAGAAACTAAGTGGAAGGAATCGTCTATCTCCAGATATCCACGCAAGTGGACCTAGTCCTTGAAAAATATACAGTTACACCTAATATACACGCTCCTCAGACTTCCATCATTAGTTCCATCTTCCTTCACCTTCTCTTTGACTTGCTTTCTCCTTAAGCATTTACTCACTTTATTTTTTTTTTTTCTCCTTAGTGCATGGTGACAGAGAGACTTTTCCCCTTCTATGCCTCCTTCCATTTAAGAAAGCTCTGTAAATATGTCAGAGGGATCATCCCTCACAACAAAAGACCTAAGGAGCTCAAATCACCTCAAAACTTCATTACTGAAGAGTTCATTATTGTCTAAAAGTATCTTTGCTATCACATGATAGGCCCTGACTAGAAACAAAGCCTACCTGGAAAATTCCTGCTACAAAATGGACATGCAATAAAAATAATCAAGCACCAGAACCAGCCTAAGGGAGGTGGTAGATTCTCTATGACTGAATATTTAAATCAAGGTCAAAGGCACTATATCAGCCACAACTTGACATCCTGAAGTGAAAGTTAATGCAAGGTAGCATTCTGCTGCCTACATTGCCCAGGAGGTAAGGTTGGCTGGACATGATAGGTTCTTATGAACTTAAAACGTGAAAGTTTTTGTTCTAATCAAGATTCCCATTACATTATAGAAATAGGCTACAACAGATGATATGAATATTATGTGAAATAATACTTTCTTTTGTTTTTTATTACAGTATCTTCAGCTTTTAGAATCTTACAACATCAGAGTCTTTGAATTGCAGCCCATTGCATGTACTACGTGGGGTCACGAGTCTGATGGAGAGCCCATTGAAGCGAGTGGCACACGCTCATTAGCGAGTGACACAGGACATGCCTATGGCCTTACAGAAGGCAGCAGAACTTCAGCTTTCTTAGGTACAGCCTTTATAAGAGTCTTCTGAAGACTATGAATTTGTGTGTGCATAAAAATGCACAGAAATGTATGTACTCATTTAGTGAAAGATGTTTGTACCAGCTTCATTACCAAAGGCAACATATCATACCAAAAAAAAAAAAAAAAAATGAGAGAGATGGAGAGGTGACAATGGCATATACCTGACTGGACTCCCAAAGTGGGATAGTATGGTGGCATCTCTATCATAGTTATGGCAGACTAACTTCAGGGTGGCTGCATGGGGGGTCTACTGGAAGATGGGTCATTTGGAAAGCTGAATTCTTTTACAGGTGGAACAAAGGATCTGGGTGAAGGAGAATAAGATTAGTATGCCCCATAAGATTAGCTACACAGTTTGTTTTCAGAGAACCCTGACCCTAATGGTTCCAAAGACCTAGATAAAGTTTTGATTCGCCACAAAGAAAAGAAAAGCAGTGTCTTTCAGCCTTCTGAGATATTGTAGCAGGTTTTCTGAGTGCTAAATTATAGCTAACAATAACTATTCAACACTAACTCCAGAAGAAATAATGCTGGAGAAAATTAGAATCACGTCTGCCACTACAAATTTCCAATTTGAGGCATAGCTGATTAATGTAGAGTTAATAATGAAAAAGAGGGTGTATCAGGAGTACTTCTTTATATCTTTTTTTTTTGCATTCCACAAACAGTTCAGGATCATCAGGTGCTCAGATAAGTAAAAACCATATCAAAAAAAAGATGGAAAAAAAAGTACAATTTTCACTGTAGCCGTCAGCTTGCAGCTATTACAAATGAGTAATTTATAAGTGTGTAATTTACAGGATGCGTATGGAAGCACATTTAATGCTGATACAAAGACAGCTTGGATGTGTAATGAGGTTTTTATACCATCTTGTGCTAGGTTTAATGTAGGCATGTAGGTATAGCTTCCTCAGCAATCACTAAGGGTTGGTTGAGGGTGTTTTCTTTCTTTTGATTGTAAGTCTAAAAAATGTGCATTTAAATAGGACTCTAGGTGAATTTACATAATTATTTCAAATCTGTCAATGTCTATTCTTTGGATATGATCACTCTGTAATGTATGGAGGCTACATTAGTTATAAGTGTTTTTTTTAAACCACCACATTGCTACCAATATGAGAAAACTAATCCTATGCTGAATGCATGGCTGGATCCTCCTGGAAAATGAGAGACATCCCAGGGAGAAATGTCTACTTACCATAAAACACATTTTTAGTATATTTCTTCCCTTTTTCTATTTATTTTTTTTTAAATACATTTGCATGAAAACAGGCTCTGTGGCTAAGGATGCCCTTTCTCTCTGCATTCCCACCACCACCACCTTAGTATTTTAACATTCTCTTGTGGGGACGAGGGTCCAAACCCTGTCAACACTTACACACATTCTCAATCTTTCAAACAGACCCACTGATTTCCTTGAAACAATCTGCTATAGCCCAGTGCAGCACATGCATAAGTGTTTGCAAGACCAGGGCCCAGATGATAATTTCCAGATGAGCATGTGCTGTAAAGAGAGTGGTGGAACCAGCACTCCTGGAAGAAGGAAGCTTCAAGGAAGTGAATTCAGCCCAAGGTTATACCACCTAACAGTTTCTTTGTATCGAAGAGCTAGAGCATAGAACAATTTCTGCTGGTGGACCTCAAGAGCAGCTTATGCTATTTTCTCTTCGTTCTGAAGTTACTTTTTCTGTAGGAAATCATATGTGTTTACAATTTGCTCTAACTAAGAAGAGGTAGCTGGTTGTTTTCACATGCATCTGAGCAAAAATTCTAGAAATGGGCTGCATATTTTACGTTGGTAGATGAAGGTCCCAGTGTGGTGGCAGAAGACATCCCATCTGGGATGTCACAATCAGTAAGGAAGCATTTCCCAGGTTACCAAAGTCAACAAAAATTTAGGGGAAAAAAAAAAAACAACCGAACAAAAAAGTTCAAACAAAAAAGAAGGAAGAAAAATCAGGCTTACTTACTGGTAGGAAAATGTGAAATTTGGAAGAGGAGATAGCTGTGTTCCTCTGAGGGGTAGTTCTCACTTGGAATTTTATCACCAGAAGAAGTAGCCATTTTTGGCCCTGTAACAAATACACAAATACTTCTGAGCGCCAGATTTTTCTCCAGGTCAGATGAAGACCTGGATAGAATAACATAAAATTTGGCAGTTTCATTGCATTGCAGCATGCACAGTCCCAGTCCACCTTCTGGTTCCCAGTCTACCATTCAGTGTCAACAGGATGCAAAACCTCAAAGTAAAACTCAATCTAAACCACTGAGTTTCATCCATTTCTGGGTTTAGATGGGGGGTTTATATACAGTTTCCAGCTAGATTCATAAGTCAGGACATTATTTCCCAACTGAACTTTATCAGAAGGTCCCAGAATCTCAATTAATCTTTAAATAGACCCTGACCTGTGGTTTGGGTTTCCCACGCAATATGGAATCAGATGAATTTTCCCTGTGTGGCTTGGGGCTCTGCTGAAGGTCCTTCTCACGGCATTGTCTGCAGGCACGTGCCCTCCTTATTCTGTTGTAGTCTGCACCACTCTAGATAAATGGCAATAAATACCAAGATTATTTTATGAGAAATTAGACGCTGTTGTCTTCCTTCATGTCTTCATGTTTATAACTGACAGGTAACATACAGTCTGGTTTCACACACAGTTGCTGACCATTACAAATTCAACTTGAAGGAGGAACCTGACAAATAAATAGAAGCAAAAGCATGAAAAAGTATAGAGTTTGATTGGATATTAAAACTAAGTAAACATGGCATGTAATTTATCAAAAGCATAAATACAAGCAATGCCAACATGTCTTTTTCTTCTAGAAGGATATATTTTACCAGGGGAATATTTTAGATTTTTCACTTTGTGCCAAGGTAAGTTTAATACCCCTCTAAGCTACAACATATGGGTCTTATGACATTACACATTATTTGCATCACCAATAAAACAGCTCATTAATCAAACATGCCACCACAACCTCCAACAGTATAAATTGAAAAATGTGCTTTTTTAATATTTTAAGTGGAATTATTTCCTTGAAATACTCTCTTTTGGTACAATAACCATCTGTTAATTTTAACGCCAGTCAAGCATACTGACAATTTTTATAAGTCTCAGTTTAATTGAGGTCTTCACTGGAAGAAAAAAAAAAACACTCTGCAAATATACTTACTTCCAATTTATCTAATGTGTTTTTATTTATTTTTTCATTAGAGTAACTGTGCAAGTTTAGAATAGGATTGTTGTGAAGTAACCAAAATCTGTTCTATGTGTAATTATATGATATTTTACTCAAGTTCAGTCAGTCTGTATCAAAGTCTTATTAGAAATTAAAATAAAATTTGTATACAAGTAGAAAATTTTCTTCATAAAATCTCATATACTATAGTGAACCATTTGTATGAAATAGTAAAATATGCACTGTTCAGAATTCTCAGTTCAGCTTTTGGCTTGTAACAGATTCGGTTTGAAAACAGACATAAAAAAATTCAGATATAGAATTTATCAACATTTTACCATAAAGCACATCAACTTAAGACAAAAGGAATATTTTTTCTCTTAAACAGAAAAAGACAAGAGATCTGAATTCTGGATTTATTACCAATTACAGAAAATGCATATATAAATAATCATTTTGCATACATTTACATTAATCTGTCTGACTAATGTTGGTGCCCGAATGAACACAGGTTTTGTTGGTCTCCATTCAGAAAATAAAAACAACCCCTTTGTCTACCAGAGTTCATCTTCAGTATTCAAATAGGGCCTGAGTCACAAAGCACACACAAAAGCACACAACTTAAGCACAGGGCTGGCTTTGAGCACATTTGCTAAGTCCTGTTTAAAACAGTGAGAAAGTGAGGCTATGAGTAAGTGTTTTCTAACCAGGAATAGTTTGTCACATTAACAGTATAGTTATCTTCATCACAGGCATTAGTCCCCAGTCATAAAGGTCTATCCAAACGAACGTGGCTAATAAATATGGGAGAAGACATTTATATGTGAGAATGCCTGTGAATAGCCATTAGCACGGTGGACTTTATTCAATATTTTCATTTTCACAGCTCACACAGTCTCTCTCTGTTAGCCTCCTGTCTGCAAAACAAGAACAACAATACTGTGATGCAAGACCAAAACATCCATGAGGCACTTTCAGAACTTACGGTGAAAGTCATTATAAAATCACAATGTGTTACTGCTGTTTACTAGAAAGCACATCCCATTAAAACACCCTAACACTTTCCATTAAAATTATTATTTTGAAAATAACACAGTATTCTCATTAAGGAAGGTCAAGTTATTTTCAGCTAAAATGAGAACTAACCTTAAATTTCATTGAGTACTCACAGGGACTTTTAAATCTCAGAAAAAGTTCAAGAACCTATTTTTATTGATTTCAGATGAGTCAGTTGTAACCAAACTAAGGGCTTCCTCAAATGCTTACATATGTGCTCAGGTTTAGGAATGTTTCCAGCAAGATTAGTTGGTTGTATAAATTTCAGCAAGTACTTCACTGTAGACTCAGAGTCTAAGAAATTCTTTTTTACCATTTCTCTGAACCTTTGCTCCAAACCTGTTAACAATAACAAACTCCTGCTGAGTTTAAAGCAAACGGTTCATTTTCAGTACTGTTATTAATTATTTTCCTGCTGAAAAATACTTCTAAACTCCCTAGATATATTAATTTTGTAGGAATTAATCAAAAAAATATATTTTCCAAAACATCAGAACAGGTATACTGAGCCAGCTAAGAGAGGATATGAGACTGAAAAAGTGTGCAATTTACACTAGGTGTCTGCCTAATGTAAATTTTCATTAGGTGTCACGCTATCCAATTATTGTGAAATAACAAAATACACCCAAAGAGCGCTATATTTTTTACCCCTGGGTTCTGATGACATGCACAAGCTGTTGGACTAATATTGTCACCAGCAACCCTTGATAAAAAATAGTTCTATTTAATGCAGTTGGGTGCAGTTCACTCTCTCTCTCCATTGTAAATATAATGCAGAATATCACATGAGAGTCACTAAATTATGTAACTGCTCATGCAAACCTGTACAATACCCCTAACGGCCCCTCATAAATCTGGCATGTTTTGCTATTTCTTCCCCTTCTCAAGTATCCAGACTTGGGTGTATTTCTTTTCAAATACTTTCTTTTTTTTGTTGTTATATAGATCTTTTTTTCTGCTGCTGTCAGTCAAGTTACTGTGAGGGTGAAGGTCCAGTACCAGGCACTGCACACAGCAGGCAAAAAAACCCTGCAGACAATACCTCCCCATCAGCAAGAGGTAGTGTTGAGCTGCCTGCTTGACAAATGCTTCTTAAAACTTAATAAGGCAAAAAGGACCAAGCACAGTCCTTCAGAGAACCAGTCAGTGGTAGCCTGGATTTAAAAAAGAAAGTGTGGGAGGCCAGCACTCTCAGCTGAAAATGTTTAAAAGTTCCTAAATAACAATAAAAAACAAATAATAAAATCCCTACTGCATAGAAAAAATATTTCCCACAAGAGTTGATGGCACTTTCTGATAAAATTAGGGGTTTGCCCCTCAGAAAACACCAGTCCATCAAAAAAAAATCCAGAAATATATTAATTTCCATAAACTTTGACCAAAACACATAGAAAGTTACAGTTAGTCAAGGAAAGGTAAAGGCTGCTAACAGCTTTATCTCACTGCAAAAATGAATAATTCCATTACCATTTTTATCAAAGCAACTTTCTTTCTTGAAATCTCTTTTTTTCTGACTGCTCAGGTCCCCCACAGGTAGTAGAAGACATTCATGAAGAGCTGGTTCAATGCAGCTGTTCGAAGAAGCAATGGCTGCTTCACAACATAGAACAACCCAGAGAGCTCTCTGAGGGCTAAGAGAAAAGTCTGGTTTCATTCCTCAGAGACAGCTCAGCCCACCAAGTGTTTTGCAACCAGAACCTCTTCTCTTCTTCAGGATTTCTCCTGTCTGTGATGCATCTTCATGCACTCTGGCCCCTACAGATCCTAGCAGGTGACACTGGGGCTTTGCTGGATGGACACAGGTTAACTGTAATTGCTTCAAAGGCGGATGAGCCTGGGGGTGGTACACAGCTGAATCAGAGATTGGTGTCCTAATGCTCCCACTTCAGCTCACCTCTGAAGACAGCTTTCTGTTCAAAGTGTCTGAATGAGATGAGTTTGGTTTTGAGTGCAGGCTCTGTTTAATCATTATGTCTTTCTATTCATATGGATCATGCCTGATCTATCCCAGGAAGTGTCCCCTATGGAAAAAAAAGAAAAATCATTAAGAATGATATCTTGCCTCTTTCTTCTCCACTTTCTGGCTCTCCTTTTTCTCTGTTTATCTATCACTTTGATCCTGATGTTATCCAACTGTTTCTTTGATATCTTTTTTAGTAATCTGCCCAGGTTCTCTCCGTCTTGACAGAATGTGTTTCAGTTTTCTTCCAAGATACAGTCAGTAAAACATCTTGAATTCAGACATTACATCAGTAAAGGGGGAAAAAAAAAATCTGTAGACAGATCTGTCTTCAATTACTG
>JAOXNG010000031.1:46484724-46500010 GCA_028566535.1 Scolopax minor
AAAGTTTTTTTTCGCCAGTCTGTTTAAAATGTTTGAACAGACTTAATTCACTTCTTCACTTGGTTGCATTTTCATAGCACATCCACCTGTCAGCTCTCTGAAAGGTCCCTCTCAGATTGGCCAACACGAACACAATCAAATCACATGGGGGAAAAATTAAAAACAAAATGCTGGACGAAATAAAAGACCTTTCAATCACACAATTGTGATTTAAATTTGTATGTATCCAAATATTTCCTTTGGTAAAGCTTTTCACAGTCCCATGTGCAAGGCAGCAATCAGCTGTTAACAGGAGATAAATTAAAGAATGGAAAATTATAACACATATTCCACCTGCATATTGGCTTTAACACAAACATCAATCATTTTCCAAGGTAATTAGTATTGTGTTGGCCTGCAGGGACCGGGCAAAAAGGGTAAGATTTAATGCTATGTGCAACATGCATAAACACATGCACATCCACACACATACATGCACCCACAGCAAAGAACTTTTTCACTGCTAAAGAGCTTGCTGTAAAAAGCTCCCTGTGAATGTGACAAACCTCTTAATAAAAATGTAAAAATTAAAGAGCCACATACCGATCACATTCATACAGAGGCAAACCCAGAATAACATCACTAATATCCACACCATTTCTCAAAGTTCACACAGAAGTAAATGAAATCTGAATCTGGCTTAAAGTCCTTGCCAAGTTCTCAGGCAACAATACTTTCTTGATTAAGCAACAGGCTACGAAGAACAAGGAGCTATTGTCCAAGTAGTTGGCAGCAGACTGATTAATAATAGCACTAGCGGACATCTGAGACATGCTAGAAGTTATTGAATTCATTAAGCTAAATTCTGTTGCAACTTGAAATCACTAGGAGTCTTGCCACTGATCACTGTTTAGGCCAGCCTGTCATTATTTTCCTTATAAAATAGGCAATAAAGCAACTGCACCAAAGAAACTTTGAAAACCAAAATTGGACAGAACCTTAGGAAATACACTAGTTGTGAAACTCATTTTAGAAGCTGAGGATGGTAGAGACCCTAATGGAAATCAGAGTGGAAAGACTTATGCTATAGTTCACCAGACACCCTTAACCCCAATACATTATTAGTTATTGCAGTAATACAGTCATAACTGAGGGGTTCAGCCTTTGCAAACTATAAACTATTTTTTGATTGTTTTCAACACACACACAAAAGTCAAATGAACAACTCTATGATACCACAGTCACGTTAGGAGTATCATTTTTGAGTCCACACACAAAGGAAAAATAAAGCAACTTTCACTATTGTAATTAACCTTTAAGCATTGGAAAAGGAAACACAAGGCAATATGTGGTAGCACATATATGATTAAGAGAATGTCAGATAAATATTTTTAAGAGTTTCTACAGTTTTAATTCCTGTTCACCCTCCATCTTTTTTTCATTTTGTTGTCATTCTAACTGGAGTCACAGATGGCTCCTGACCTGAAACCTATTAGAACCAGAAGATAGGTTGCCACCATACATCTACTTTCCAAACAGCATCTCATCCAACCGGTCACTCTTCTGGTGCTTTACCAGTGCTCACAGCAGGTGTCCAAGTCCCACAGGCACTAGCCAGAATGAGGGCAGACTGTACCCACCGTACTGGTTAGAGAACCAGATACTGTTCTATCTTACTTTACTACAGGTCCTAATTACACAGTGAACACAGGGAGAAAACAAGAATATCTTTTAATGCCCTCTTTGATGTGAGTTATGGGAGGATTTTTACGTACCTGCCCATCTCAGCAGTGCTCAGCTGCAGGGCTTCCCAGGGAGTGGAACAGAATTAAGCATATTTACCTTCAGTGCACAGTAGGAGAAACTGAGGCACCAGCGAGGAAGTGATTTGCTGCCTGTTATGCAGCAGCTTGGAAGTTAGATGCAGGGAACATACTGCAGTCGTGATTATCATTGCTGTGGCACTGTCACTCAAGATAATTCAGAAGACAGAATTTAACCTGGCCATTGAGAAGCTTGCACACACCTAGCACTTACAGCTGCAGAGCAAAACACAGGCTGTTCTTAATACAATAAGCTTTGGAAACAAAGGCTAAAGAAGTAGAGGGACTTCTTGACCTCCTGACAAAGCTCCAGTCTGAAAATGAGGAAGATTTGCTCCTCGGCTATTGCTCTGGGATGACAGACTGGACATCAGAGATTAAACCAGGGAGACTTCCCATTGTTATACTGTAAATGCCCTTTTCAGGTACGATAGAAAGAAAACAGGTTGCCCAGATCAGAAGGCAAAGAGTTCGTGTTGCCTGAACAAATTAAATCCTCTTTCAGGATACCCGAGGTAGCTTTCAAGCATCAAGAGAGAAGCAATACAGCCCCAATTCTTCTAGCAGTCTGTCTAGACTAACAGACAGGCCAAGAAAGCTGGGCAGAAAGCTCTGCTGAAGTGATTAAACTGCAGTCAATACCAAAATTAATTGCTCAGGGAAAACTCTGCATCTGCACACCACCACCATTGGAAGAAAAATCAACAGTGGAGGAAAATCAACTTGGAGAAGGTGGCAGAAGGTCTTCCTGTTCACTTTCAGTATGCATGACAGCTGCCCTGGAAATCGTTCTCCACAACCAGTGTTACAAGCTCCCAGTCCTTGTATGTTATTATTCAGCATCCATTACAGAAACCAGCAAGTGGGAGTAGAGGGGGACAAGGAGACTGGGACTGGGAAGCATGAGAGGAGGAAGAGCCTAGAAAAGGTCAGGCCAGGAGATCAATGTGAGTGATGACAAAATAGGGAAAACAGAGGTTTGACTAAGATCTCAGGCATGCATTGGCTGATTGATGGCCTCAAAGCAAGAAGCTGGTGGAAAGGGATGAAACTGCACAAGGAGTTTGAAGCCTGCACCTGAGAGCAACAGCATGAGGAGGTAAGAGAAGAGGTAAGGGGGAAAAACTGATACAGAGCCCAGTTATAGAAACAGAACAGAGAGAATGTGAGTTACAGTCTTAGGCATTGCTGTTTTTCCTGTATTTCTCCATTGGGGAGCCAACAGTTTTGTAATTTATGCATCCTTTTAACCCCCTTGGAGGTCTAGTGAAAAAGAAATTCTGCACAAATGAGGTCACTTTTTCCCTTCTTCCAGGGCTCAGGCTGGTGCCAGTTTATTCTTTCCTCCATGAAGAAATGACACCTATCCAAGAGCAGAGATAAGTGTCAGGCCTTTGCTGTTGGGCTTGGTCAGCTTGCAAATATACTAATGATAAATCCAGAGATTCTAAGAGAGATCAGACGCAGAAGTACATTTATTCAGAACAGTATTTCTCACAGAAAAAATCAGGCACAGGTGATAAGGAGACTGTGTGTGGAAGACTTTTGTTTGTGTTCTTTTCTTTGGCTTTTATGTTTCTGTTCTTGAAGAAATCTTTGGAAAATAGCAATTTATTCAGAGCCTGTCACAGCACTGACTGGCTGCTGCTGCTGCTATCAGGACACACATCTTATTTCTGTTGAGCTGGTTTGACAGACAGTTGTAAGGTTTCTCTGCTTTATGCCTCAGCTCCAGGAGACATCCTTACAGAAACAGAGCATTCTATCTATTTCACTTGTGGCTAACAGATTATTATTATTTGTTTCTTATCCCCAACCATTAATACTTGGCAATCTGTCCTGAGCCGCCCTGCTTACATTTCTTTCTCCTGTTTTCTAGATGAGCTTTGCCCTGTTATTAACTTCATTTTCCTGCACATAAAGCTGACTGGTGGGGCTCTTTGGGACATTGCTGTCAAAATGATTTTTCAATAAGAAGCATTGTTTCTGCAAAATTGAAATTCTTTGCTGGGGAAATGGAATGAGGGCACAGCACTCAAACTGCCTCAGGGGCCAGGTTAGCTCATGGGATATGTCACTCCAGAAATGTATATCCACATCCTAGCTCAAGTGTCAACCATTGCTATGTGGTGTCCCATGACAGCAGGTATTGGGTGGGAGGCAGCAAGTAGGCAAACATACAAAAAGAAGATGGACCAAGGGATGTGCAGATTGTATTTCTGCAAGACTCTGATGCTTCCTCTGAATATGCAGTTTGAGATGAAACCTTCATTAAGGTGATATTTCATCATTATTTAACAGATATTTTGGGGAAGAATGAAAGGAACCTGTGATTTAACTTCAAGCCATTTAAATATGGTTAAATAGGGGGGATATTGTGTCATTAAGTCCTGATATGTGACAGCTCAAACTGTCATGGTCATGCACCTTTAAATCAAAGCATGGGTTTTGTCTTGCTTACGTATCCTTTGTAAAGGAAAAGACATTCACATGCCACATTAAGTTGTTTTATGATTAAATCAAATCCTAAAGTTTTTTCTGCAGGGCAGAAATTATGACTTTGCATGTCTGACTTGAGTCTAAAATATATTAAGATCCTGATGGTCTCACCCTCCAGGACCCTGTAAGAACTTGTCCCCTTGTGTGCTTCAGAGTCAAACAGGGTCAAAGCACGACCCAGGCAAAACCCTTCACTACAGCCTTGTCTCTGTCAAATTCCTTCTGACAGCACTGAAAGTCACAGCAAGAAAGAGAATTACAGTCAACCTCCAGGAGGCCAGTGCTCTTTTGTAATCAAGTCCTTCATTTCCAGTGGTTTAACAGTGCCCAAGGAGCCTCAGTCCGTGCTCACAGAGACAGGCAGACAAGAGCCCATCCTTGAAGGCAGCCAAGCCTGGTAAGAATGGAATCTAATTTTACCCACAGCAGATAGAGGTAATGAAAGGAGATCATCCTACTTATTTTCCCCTCTGCTTATTTAGACAGAGTTTTTCATAGCAGGGAGGTATTTTATTTATGTTGTGTAAGCACAGGGTGTATTCAAGTCACTTTTCCTGTGTGTTACACCAGTCCTTTCTTCCTTTAAGCTTTCATCCCTGAAGGAGGTCCTGTCAAACTCGGGGACAAAACACTATGTCAAGGAAGTCTAAACAGCTACTTTTTACTTTCCTGGGTTCTTGCTGTATTTGACTCACACACACATATTTTAAATAAATGATTAAAAAAAGTTGCAGTTATGTTTCAAAATAATTAAAGTAGTAAGTGGGACTTTTCTTCATCTGCTCTTGGTAAGTCACAGAAACTGTGCTGATGGTGTCCTTGAAGGTATCTTTTAAGACCAAGATCCTAGAATATTCTCCTGACACCATCTGAGGAAGGGAAAAAAAACAGACCAAAAACACAGCTGGAGCTGCATGGCAGAACTGTAGATCCAAAACAGTTCCCTCAACGTTACACTGTCTGCCTCTTGATTCTTCTGGTGGCTTTCCCTGCACTCCCAGGCAGTGATGTACAGCTTCTAGTTTTAGGAAGCACATGGCACCAGCCACCCAAGCATAATCTCACCAAAGTCAGGTTTACTGAGGAGGTCAGCTGGCAGTGCAGCTGCCCCTACACCCTACCACTACACACACAAACAGACAGTCTTAATGTGCCCAGTGGGTCACATGAGGTAGTGACCACAGGCACTATCTCACCCAGCCTAGGCTTAATGCAACAACTAGCCTGACTTCCAGAAGAAACAGAATTAACATTAAGGGAGGAGTTACCCGAAGCCACAATACCTGGATTACAAATGCTGCTGAATCTACATTTTCCCAAAATGTAGGGTTTGCAGCAGTAGAAAGGATGAGAAAGGCTGGTTACAGTACTGTGGCACACCCATTGCTCCCCAGCTACTATGCCCATGCCAAACATTACCCATTTTTTGCTTTTTTGAACCTCAATTCAGCATTTCTGTTGGTATTACTATTGCCTTTCATGTAGTGAATTTTTTTCCTACAAGACCACATTTCATTTCTCAAATGCATTCATTCATTTCTCACAAATAAATTCTAGACATGAATAAGATCTCTGTGGGGTAGGGGATGCAAGAAACTTTGCCAAACTTGTGCCAGAAAGTGCTGTGAGGCAGGGAATGCTGGAAGAGATGTTACATGATCTGCTTGTTAAGGTTGTTGAAATTAAACCTAGTCTGGTACAGAACTTCTGTGCCCCAACCTACGAGAGGAGATGAGCGACATTGGCCAAGAGCTGGTCACTTGCAGTAGCCTCACCTCCTGTCCCTGAAAAAAGTAGGCCTGGAGTTTCTCATACCCCGCACTCATATTAGCAGATACTTTGCTCATAATTTCATTCCACTTCTCCTTTACTGTAAGCCACTCTATCTGTGAAAGTGGGCTAACAATAAGCCTTCAGACATTAGAGAGTTATTTAGAATTATTCAGAAATAAATTAATGATAATCTATGAAAAGTGCATTAAAAAAAGTTATTTCAATTGCTAGAGCAGGATTTGAAGGATTTTCAGGATTATGCAGGAAATGACACAATGTTGTAGGACAAACAGAATGAAATAAAATAAAATACCAAAAAGTATTCAATATCACTCCATGGATTGAATAACTCAGAGTTCTCACAGGAAGAGAGATACACTTCCATACAATCAAAAAAACATAAGACAGTACTGCTAATACACACAAAAGGTGGCACCTGGAGTGTCCTGTTTCTAATGTACAATTTTAAAACAGTAGGTGTGTATGGGAACTCTCCGTAACTTCCCAAAAAAACAGAAGAGGGAGAACTGTTTCTAAATATATTAAGACTTTAAACATGGAAGAAATAAAAACATGGTTTATGGTGCTACAAAATTGTATAGGGCCTGGATCTTTTGAAGAAGATGAGCCTCAGGAAAAGTTCACCAACAGCTTCCCAAGCAAATCAAACTTACTTCTTGTAATGATAATCCTTCAGCAAATACCAGACCTGAGACTTAGCCCATTATCATCAATAGGATACTTTGTGTTGACTTCAGAAGACCAAGCAGTGTAATAAAGAGAAACCAGGCAAAGGACATTTTCACTGAATAAAACTTCCTGCCAACAAGATCTACCAAGACAGATATTTGCAAAGTTGTAGTGCTCCTTCTCAGAGGTTCTCACACAACAAGAGTTGCACAATCCTCATTCCTATAGATCTATCATTGTCCCGTAATTCAAAAGCAAGTGAAAATCAGCATTAATCAGATCAGTATGTATTAGTCAGAAGATGTGCACAGTAAGACAACTATATATTATAAATCCATTTAGCAGAGCACCCTTCAGGATGAGCTTTCTGCTCACTTTCACAGAATACTGTTGACAAGAACCTTAATGATACAATTTACAGCTCAATTATATGACATGGATTTTCAACTAGAGTCATCAGAAATTTCAGTTAAATATACTTTAAACCAGTTCATTATTGACATAGTGCCCTGGTTCCAATACTCCCTCAGCCAGCCATTGTCATTAGTGAAACTGCTCTGACATACTTTGATGTAACTCTCAAGCACAGTTATATTCTAATTCGGTAATTTAGAGAGCAACACACCTCTTCTATGAGATGGGAAGGAAGCCAGAGAAAATTCTGTGCCCCTGCTTCAATCACTTCATCACCCAAACATGGTTGGCTCTTTTGCCTACAGGAAAACAGGCATTACAATAGATAACAGAATATGAAAGTCAGTTAATCAACACACATACCATGCGTTTAGAAATATCCAAAGAGGTGGGAAAAATACTTGACTTTTCAGATTTATCACCCATACCATCATGACCATAGAAGTCAAAATTCTTGGAGGAGAAAAAAAAGTGAGAGGGATAGAAGAGCCTTGTAAGTACAATGTGGCCATCAATGCTGTACCTGGCATTTGCACACATGCACAGATGCTTCCTATAGTACACAGGGGAAAAAGTTAGAAGTTCTTTTTTAAGTCTCTGAATGCCTAGTGAACAATCTCTTCTAGACTGAGCAACCTGTTGCATTTTTATAACTGGAAGAGGAAAATTCTACAGCAAGTATCAACAATAGCTTCCAAACACCTCACTGTCACATAATGATAACAGTGAACTTCTACTTGCTGCATTTATTTGTCAACCTGGTCCTCAACTGTATCCTGCCAGGAAATAAAGAAGAAAGAAGTGAGACAATTGGTAGAAGAACTGTTTGTGCATCATAATCCAAAAGTAAAAAGCAGAGGGAAACATTTCCTTCTCCTTCCCAACTTGACACGTATAATAGAGTGTTTTGATGCAGCTCTGTATGGCAGCTGTGTTCAGTAGAGTGAAGCTCAGTCACTGAGATGGGAACTGGTGCAGATCAGTCATGGCTGACACGTGAAGATCTTACTCGTCAGAGAGAAACCAGCAGTCAGTCTTCAAAAATGAGGAAAAAATTCATAGCTTAAATTGCATCTTGTCCAGTAAAGCTTTGTATGAATTAGGCAGGATTTTTTTTTATTAAAAAATAGCACTTTTCCCAAAGCAACTTGAGAATCACCACTTAAATTGGACTTGGATGACATGGTGGTATAAACACAGATGCCCTCAGAACTGGGTCAACATTAGGTCAATTATCCTATGACAACTGTTATTACCCATGGGGTGACATGGGGAATTAACATTTAAAAGAAAACGGTTTGTGTAGACAGACTTCAGCATCCAGTTTGCACTAAATTCATTGATTTGCTGACAGAAATCTGTTCTAGAAAGAAGCTTACGTTTTACTAAGGCCTTCAACGTCATTTGACCCACCATGCTTGGTGTGTTCATATATGCATACGCATAAGATCTAGAACTAATTGTTCTTAGTCCTTTTAGCTCTGGAAGTCCAAAACAACGGAGACTAAGCTTGGCTGGCAGCAATGTGTGGTCAAAGTGAGTCCATACACACATATAAAAGTATTCCAAGTACCAATCAGGGTGGCCACTGCTAACACAGGAGGCCTTCTACCACTGGCTACATTACTGATAACACCATCAAATCACGGTGTTGCTAACAGAGCCTTTTTGACTGTGATGCTGAAACAGTTCATCAAAGAATGCATCAGCATCTCCACTACTTGGTTGCTTTAAATCAAGATTGTCTGTACAAAAGGGGAAGAAAAAGCATGTAGTTTAAGAACACGTATCAGTCTTAAGATAGGAATTACTGGCTAAAATTTGATGACCTACTATAGGTCATATTAGATGATCGTAATGATCCCTTCTGGTCTTAAAAATGTATTAATTTTTAATAAGAAGTGAATTTAAATTGAACTCTGTCTTATCTCTTTTATGCTGCTGCATTAAGATGACTTATCATGATCTGTTACACAAAACATTTCAACAAAATCTTACAGAATAATTCTTGAAGAGAATGATATGTCTGTGGACAGGCCCAAAAATGCCCTTCATTCTATAGATTTTATCCATCTTATAAAATGTCTCTCTATCCCAATTTAAGCCTCGATATTCATAACTCAGTACATCTAATATTGCACTATATACATGAAAGAGTAAATGAAAAAATAAGCTGCTACATGAAATTTCCCAGACCACAGCTCCTACCAGATATTTGCAGCTTACTGGGCAATGTATATTATTTGCTCTTGCTTAATGATCCTGTAAGCAGAGTCACTTCCTTGACTCTGAAGCCATGCAAATCTCTCAGACTGTCTGTGGATTTGCTAAATGAGACAAGGTTCCCAAAATGTCTTACCTGTGAAGTCAAACACCGGCATGTTTCTTAAACCAACACAAAAGCCACGTTCTGCGTCAGGGTAGAATAATGAGGCCAAAGAATTTGCAAGAACAGTTTGTAGAGGAAAGTGGGAATACCTCTTAGCATTTTGCCCTTTTCCCCACCCATCTTCTTCTGTGCACAGTTGCATCATATTTAATTTTTTGCACTTCCTGCCCTGTCATTGGTTTTCCACGCCATCTGTAACTCTCTGTTCCCCTCTGCTCTTTCTCATGACAGCTGACCCAGGTTGAAAAAGGAAACCAATAAATTCTGCAGTTCTGTCAGACTTTCAAACCTACAGTACTTAAGTGAATTCTAAATTGGTTGACCACAGAACGGACAACAATCCATTAATGTGTGCATAGTCCTTCTGGAAACAATGCCTCATCTAGTCAGCTTTTTAGCAGCTCCAGTAGCAACCCCACTGACAGCCACGATGAGAGCCACTGTGCAGCAAAAGAGCATTAACAACTTTTTGCACTTATATTTTCTGCTGTAGCAGAGAATTTTTTAATTTGATTTCAACTTTCATTACATAAGGTCTGATCGAAAGTAACAAACCTAAAAGGAAAGTGATCCCATATAATTGTAGTGCTTGGTTACACTTCATTTTTAAAGGTTGCTTTCACTTTATTTTATATAACTGGTATTTTATTTTTTTTTATGACAAATAGTAAGGGGGTTTCATTAAAATCCTACTCAGCAACTTGGTATGCCTCACTACCAGAAAGTGCAAACAGTGAAGGAATTATGGGCTTCATTTATCTTTCCCCTTTTTATCAGCCGTGTGTTGCATTAAGGAACTCACTTATTCTGAGTGGTGTTGGCTGAACTTCTTTCAGAACTGGCATATGTTCCATTGCCATGATGGATCATTGTGTACTGCTATGCCACTATGACAAGGGGACAAATAGCAAATGAGAAAGTGTCTCTGGGAAAGGAAGGCCAAAATATGCCCAGTTTAAGACTAATTACAATAGTGCTTATCGCTGAAGAGTCGTGAAATATAGACCAAGACCATAATGGCAAGCAGCCTGGTTGTTACAGATCACACAGTACTGTCATTAAGAAAAGACATAAACCTCAACATCCATATAAAGTGAGTAAAATTATCTTCATTTTGTAGGCAATTTAAAACAGACAGCATAAATAACTCGCATCATTTCAGAGACAGGAATACAGTACCAGGGTCCTCGCTCTACATGCAATGCTTTTGTCCCCAAGACATTGCCTAAAGACAGTAACAAGACTCCAACCTGACAGGAATTACAACATCCCATAGTTTCTGCTTGCAAGCAGGGCTTGGAAGAGCATGTACAGTCCAGTGCAAGAGGTGGTTCCTGTCAATCCCTGCGCCTGCTCACAGCAAATGCAGATGTCATGACCACTTCTTTCCTCTCTCTTCATTCCTCAGCTTGATAGTTATCTCTTTAGGTTATACTATATATTTCAAAAAGCAGAAAACTCATGGCTTTTTACACTGGGAGGATGTTGCACAGTCGAAAAAACAAAGATAGGATTTTTGCATGTTACTTCTTGAACAAAAATCTGTTATACAGTCAATCTCACTCAATGTTGCCTTGTAAGGCAGAAACATGTAAAAAGGAGAATTAGTACTAGTGATGTACTAGTGTAGAAGAATAGGCAGAAAAAAAAATTAAGAAGCCTACATCCAATCCTTTGTGAGAATTGAGATGTAAAAATATGAGCAATAAAGGGTATCTGAAGGGATGGGTTATTATTCTTCACTATTAGTCTTCACTGAGACACAGCATTTCCTCAAGTAAAATCTAGTTGATCAAGATAGGCATTTTGCTCTCAACAATGGACATTACTGAGTACTCAATTTATTTTTAAAAAGAGAAACAAAACAAAAAAACCACAACATAATACACACAGCCATTGAAAAATTATCACTGGTATGTGATGGTAGTCCATATTTTCGACTTAAGGAAGGCATATACTCTTGAAGTTTTTCCACTGCATTTTGATTTGAAAATATGACCCTAAAACCACAGCTAATTGCAAAACCAAAATTCAGCAAACCCAGAACTTGGTCTAGCAGGAGATCCTGATGGAACCAAAGCATCAAAATCTAAGCAGAGCAGACACAAGGAAAATCACTGCAGGTATTGGTCCTAAACTAGTAATCCTGAAGGAAGGCATTTACCCATTGTCCCCATGTATCCAAAGCATGAATCATCCAGAAGGACCTTTTGAAAGAAAAATATTTCCTGCCAGCTTCAGTTTTCCCCCGTGCCAGCACAGACGAGATACAAGAAGTCAGGATATGGGAAATGGAGGCCAGAAAATAGAAATTGTTTTGATTTAAAAAAAAAAATAAATGCAATGCAAAGAACAAGGGAACTCTTTTCTACATATTATCTCACTCCCAGAAACAGGCTGATCCAGCTGAAGGTAATTACCCTAAGATGTTTCAAGAATTTGGAAATGGAGTGAAATTTTGCCATGGTTCATTTTGATTTCTAACCTGACCAAGGAGTAATTTCAATCATTTTGTATTTCTTCACATTGCAAAAACCTTCAATAACACTGTTGGAACCAATTTTATTCCCTTAATGATATTTACACTGTATCAGCATCCCAAGGCCAAACCTATCACTTCCCACTGACTTATTAAGAGTGGAGGGAAGCGTGGGTAATGTTTCATCAAGACATCTTGTGTAACATAACCTTTTTTTTTTTCCCCTATTTGTGTACACAGAGTCAAATTGTGGAGCTGTTAAATTGGATTTTAAATGGTTTGACAGATGTTACATTTTAAATGGGATTAACCTCTCTCTTCAACCTCCAAAGTCTGAACAAATTATTAAATATATCCTACAACGATACCAACAACAAACAGCTAGAATCCACCAGGTGAAAACTTCAGTGCTGTAGCCTTAAGCAACGCACAGCTAGACAGGGAGCAGAAAAGAAAAATGGCATGGATAATTATGAAATATATTAATAGACTCAGCCAGGAACAGAATTACCATGCTCCATTAAGGAGATGCAAAGGCATGTGACAGCAAGCTGCGATGCGCCAGGTGTAGGATGGGAAAATCAGAAGAGTGGTATTTCTTCAAGAGCAGAAGCCCCAGGGAAGAAATCATCTTCTCCCACAAGATTCTGTCAGACTCCCAGACAGTCTGCTGGGAAATTTATCTTTCCTACCTATCTAATTTTTCTCTCTTGTGACAGCAGAGGGAAACTCTGTAGAGGCAGCATGTATTTAAGATTGATCAGAAAACAATACTTCTTTTCTGTCAAATAACCAAGACTTTGAAAGGAGTATTCATTGAAAATCCACAGCTTCTCTCAATATGCAAAGTGGCGAGAAAGCAGGAACAAAAACCATAATGCCAGCATATCTGAAATATCCAGGCAATGCAAAACAGGGTCAATCATGGCTAGCTTCATAAGCTACAAGTTGTCCTCCTTACTGGAAGAGTATAGGGTGAGCTTGGCAAACAAAGGTCCACACTTGCTGCCTGGCCTCACCACTGGCTGTCCATAAAGATCAAGAAGTGCCTGAGAGCTGCAGGTATGACTACCACCTCTTCCAGGAGGGCCATTATGCATCTGTGCAGGGAAGCGAAGAGCTGGAGAAGATACAGGGATACCCTGGGTCCATCGGACTGCAGGAATGGCAGGAGCCCTGTAAGCATGGCTGCATTTGTCACACCTACCTGCTATCACCAAGGTTCAAATCTGCCCTGAACATGTTATATATCCATAAAAAAAAGTTATTCTATAGCAACAGTCACTCTCAGCTTCAGGGACAGCCTTCACAAGTGGATGTAAATCAGGTGAGAGGCATCAAAATATTGCAACTGAAGATCTAGGTCTCTGTATAAGCAAACTAAATTTCCAGTCAAGAATGTGTTTCATATCTTTTTCTAGCTCTCAGAAAATTAAAAAAAGAAAGCTTGTTATCAGCGAGATGATGCAGCTACTCCACTAGTTCAAACTGGTATGAATTAAGCCATGCCTATGATCTACCGTAAGAGTGTTACACAGGTGTCGTAGAAACCAGACAATATCAAATACTAACTGTCCAATAAAGGTAGTAAAAATGAAAAAGTTTTTGTACTGTTTCAGAAATTTCTCATCAGAAATTCATCTGATCATGTTCATATTCCTGTTGGCAGAGTACCACATGATTGGTGTTATATGGAATATATTCATATGAGTGTAAAAAAAAAAAAACAAAACAAGTTTTTGACTTGATTGAATTCATTTAATTGCAAAACTGATTTTTGTTTCATGTTCTGGCTTTGCAGCACTGTCTTCTGTGAAATATGTAGCACTAGCTATTAAAGTGCTAAGCTTTAAAAATATCTACAGTTGATATAGTTAAGGATGAGAGAACACTTTCCTATTAAAAAAAAATTCAGGTCATCTAATTTTAAAAAAGAAAAAGAAATAGTATCATGATGTACATAGCCAAGCATCCAACTTTAAGATTCAGTTCCAGTATGGGAATAAAAATTCCCAATGAGGAGTCATAAGTTATCTATGGGTAGATATTTGTTTTTACAAAAGATTTGACAAATCCTAATAGTCATATTTATTTAAAGCCTAGAAGAAATTTTGCAACAGAAAAAAGGTCTTAATTTGTAAAATAAATTGTTGTTCAGGAATTGTTTCTCCAGATGAAATTTCCATTTTGAATAACTGATTTGATTCTCACTCTCCCATGTTTTTTATTTCTCCCTCTGTAAAGAAGTAAAAAGTTTTCTTCCTTTTCAGACAGGAAAATATGTAAAGTCAAGACTGTTTATTACTTGACATGTACCAATTTGAAAATAAAACAATGTGTTTTTAAAACAATAAATTTCCAGTATGTTTATCCCTTGCATAAACAAACAGAGCTGGAGTTTGCAAAAAATATTAAAGTTAATTTAAATTGCAAATCTGACCTTATTAAAATGGCTTTTCAGAGAGCTATAAACAAACAGTGTGGGAGCTGGTAATGTAGCCAAAATAACAGAACACATTCTCAACCAGCATTATAATTGAAGTAAAAAAATAAAAAATACTGTTTTCACAGTTCTCAAAATCTCAGAAAGGGAGGAGGAGTGGGGACAATGTTTTAAGGAAAACTCAAGATTGGGGGGAAAAAAAGTGCTCCAGTTGGATGTCTCCTTTAAGACTTCTTGGGACATTTACTCTTTCAAACTCAAAATAAATTCTGATGAACAGCTTGAAAACATTATTAAGTACTTACTAATTTGAATACTTTTCTCCTACAGCTACTACATTGCCTCTTAATGTTTGAAGCACAACCATTAAGATTTACTGCATTTTCTGCGAGAATAAAAATGGAGCAATTAAGACTGTGCTTGTATATGCAATGGATGTGGAGAGCTAATAAATTTCAGAATTAAAAGCCGACAGATAAGCTGGGCTGGTTTCCTGGTTTATGTAAAATCTATACCTGAAGGTCTATTTAAACCAGTGTATTGTTAGCAAGCAAATTGTTTCCTTTTACTTAGAAAAATAATACAGGCTGCAGAAGATCAGGCAAATTAGATGGAGCATAGGTGAAACTCAACAGGGTATTTCTACTCCCAAAAAAGGCTCTTTGGTACAGCAGGCATGACTCTCAGCAAGCATAAAGCAACACCAGCTCTCCCTGTGTAGGTGTTCTCTGATCAAAACCATAGTTTTATTCATGTCCAGGTCAGAACAGTCTGCTTGTACATTTATTTGAAGTTGC
>JAOXNG010000031.1:46500110-46519422 GCA_028566535.1 Scolopax minor
GGTGTTCTCTGATCAAAACCATAGTTTTATTCATGTCCAGGTCAGAACAGTCTGCTTGTACATTTATTTGAAGTTGCTTTAAAATAAATTTATTGCCTTTAGTTTATAATGTAATTAAGTTATTTGTTTAACTGCATTGTCAAGAGTTCATTCTCATTTGGGCTCCAAACAGAAAATGGCCAAGAACTATTCTACTGATAGAAAAGGAGGAAACCTCATATTAAAATCAACAGTGATTCTCTATGTCCCCTTTAGGCAGGGTTGCAAAGAAATAGAGAATCTCTTTTTTTGAGGATCTATGTGGGGATTGTTAGTATTCAGCAAGGCTGGATTGGATTGCCAGCTGCTTTCCCATTTAATTGGAGCATGCAGGGAAAGAATAGCAATACATGGAGTCAAGGGGCTGTTTCTCACAGCTTCACAAAACTTCCTAAAACTCTCCAACAAGCAGAGACTCACATTTCTTCAATATCTAGAGCTGTGCCTTGTAAAGCACCACCTCTGATGAAAGTATCTTCAGTCCTTCTTACTGCAGCAAAAGCAGCATGGCAATTCTTTGTAGGGCTTCTTTCTTGTCAGAGTGGTGCCTAGTGCTACTCACACCCATCTCTAGGCTTTGAGGCAGTTTGTGGATCTCAAGGGAGGAGCACTCAGATGAGACTTCTCCCTCTCCCTTTCACTGCCTCTGTTTGGATGAAAATATCAGAATCCCTCCCATTGGCCACAATTTGGCACTTTCCATTTCAGCATGAACTGAGTACAAATGCAAAACAGGAAGAGATGAAACAGAGGAAGATAACCAAACTATTATACATCTTGGAAAAAAAGTTCTCAGGCCTGGCACATATTCTGGATTATGTTTGCGGCATGTGTCTGTCTGCAAAGGTATTCCCAAAATTACTTTCTGTGCTGCAGGAGTCTAAACAACTGTAGCCAAAGATGTGTGTGTATGGATCATTCTTTTCACTGGGTACTTATTTTTGTCTAAAAGCATCTTAGCTTCAGCCATCAGCCCTGTTTACTTCTGAACTAAAAAATGAGCCATTTCCCTCTGAAACAAAGAGACAGGACAGAGAGAGAAGCTAGAAGTTATAGTTATAATTTTTATAACTAAGGTGTTTTTCTTTCCCAGGATCCTGCTTCGTTTAGGCTTCAAATCTTCCATCAGCCACATTCAAAACCTCAAATCCTGGGTTTATATGATTATATGAATAGGATGAACATGTATTTGCTTTTTCTACTTCCTGATTACAGAACTTGGATCTACCTCAACTGAGACTGGAGCCTGACCTCTCCACGTGAGGCCCCTGTTAAATCACAAGCTGCAGAGCACAGGGCTGTTGTCAGTACTAACCTGCTGTTCCTCTGGTCTGCTTTTCAGGTCCCTTCATCTACTCTCTCTTTTACCTCAGCCATAATTGTGCTGTGAGGTGTTGGCCTAAAGACCAGGGGCGGGGGCTATCAGGCTGTACCAGGCTTTTGGTTACTTCTGGCATAAAAGCAACAGGGATCATAGTTTGGCGAGATACATCATCTGTATAACACTATAAAAAGATCAAACAAAGTTACTGAGTGCTAACAGTGAATTCAAAAATTTGAGTACCCACCGCGTGACAAAGGAGCTAAGACTTCTGCCTGGCTCCTTATGCTATAAAGCCTGCCTGGATATTCCTCCCCGTCTGGGAAAGAGTCTTCAGTTCCTGTTGGCATCTGAACAAATACAGCCTCCTTTTTAGATCAAGGATAAAGCAAAAGAAATGGTAATTTAGAACAGACACCCCCCTCCTCCCAAGTCTTTGGCTGAGAAAGGAGAGAGCAGCAGATGCACACCAGTGCCAGACATTCAGGAATGTGAGCCATGTGGGGATCAATCCAGGAACTGAGATGGAAAGGAAATATAATGGGAGCCAAAGCCTCATCCGAGGAACCTGGCATCTGTATTATTATGAGGGAAATGCACCATAGGAGAGAATTTTCCATAGTATAGCAGATGGAATGATGGTTATGGAAGATACTGTATTTTAGAGGATGATGTTACTAAGAGAAGCCATCATTCATCTTTAGCTCTCTTTCCTTCAAAACTTTGACACATCACCAGATGAATGTGAACTAGCCCAAGTAGGAGCATTAAATACATACATAGTATTATTTCCCCTGTTTAAGTGATTACTGGAGAGAAGGAGAAAAGAAAAAGATTCAAAATTAGGACTGCAGGTATGACAGATGTGACTACACAAATCAACACAAACTCTTCTCTCTGTCACACCAAAGTAGCTCTCAGAAAGTTAAACTGATACCAGTATTAGCCAGCCAGCTCTGATTACAAGCCTTGGAAGCTGTACAAACTAGAGAAATGCCTCAGCTTTTGCAATCATGACACACAGTAAAAGTGATGAGATCTGAAGGGAAGGACCACCTTTATTTGTACAAACATCTGAATCCTAGCTCAGCTTCCTGATAAAGTTGATCTCATTCTAGGCTGGGGAATTTTTCACATGGGAAAAAAATTAAGATTGACACTCCGGGGCTGGTAGCTTCCATTGAGCGTTTCCATTTGTCAGTGTGAAAATCAGTCAAACAGCAACAAAAGATTTCCTTTTCATGGTTTTCCTGCAGCTGAAAAATTACTCCTCCTTCCAAGAAGGATGTCCAGCAAATTCAAAAATAGTATAAAGTTTCCCTTCAGTCCCAGATAACATTTGTATTACTGACTATCAGAGCAGATAGCCCAACTGTTTTCTGACCTGTTACAGACCGTGGGACAGGGGTTCACATGTCATAATTAAAGGTCACGTGAGTTAGGCCATAGATTGGTTATCAGTGAGGTCATAAAGAAGAAAAGAGGAAGACCCTGAAGTCAGGCTCTCAGAGCTAAGAGACTTCTGAACTGTGATTTCACTTGCAGGTTCACATTTGTTATCGGTCTGTTGCCCAATTTCCAGCTTCAAGGTTTCTCCCCAGCAGCTGGGCTCCCTGCCCAATCCACACCTGGGCTTAGATCAGAAAACTGCCCCACAGCACTGCTGTCTGCAGAGTCACCCAGAGTTCACAGGTGAAATCACGCTGCATAGAGCATATTTTATGAGAATAGCAAATAGGTGATTAATCAGTCACTTGAAAGAAATACAAGGCAATAGAGAATGCTTAGAGAGATGCCAAACTGCAGCTTAAAACCGTGACTACTTGTGCCCTGGGCAGGGAAAGTGAATTATTACTTTCCTCTTTGTAGCCTTTTGTAGTCTTTTATATATTAGAAGATCAAACAGCCACACATTCTATTTTTTTCCTTCACAACCCATGTTTCTCTAGGCTGTTGAATATTCCCATTGCTCTTCGCTTCAATCACATCCACATTTTCCTTTGCAAACATAAAATTTACACTAATAATAGTCAGTGGATGAGATGACCAAACTGAGGAAAGAGAAGAGCTCTCAAAAAAGACCAATTTGCCACTTCAAGTTTTAAGGGAGGGAACTGTTTCTAGCATCACTAGGTATAACAATACATAACATTAACCTCTCTGGATTTGTTTCTAGAACTATTCTATAAAACGATCCATCTGAAGCAGAGAGTTGTGACAACTTTGAATGGAATATTTCAGCTGGAAGATATCTACAACAATCACCTAGTCAAACTGCTTGACCACTTCAGGGATGACCAAATGTTAAAGCAAATTATTAAGGGCTTTGTCCAAATGCCTCTTAAACACTAACAGGCTCGGGGCACTGACCTCCTGAGTTAACAGACCAATGGTATCCATAGTTTATGCTGATGATACAAGGTCTCCAAGAAGAAACAACCACCTAAACCACATGATGTCTGCACAGCCCAGTGTATGGGCTCACAGCTCTGCAAATAAGGGAGCCCATTGCCTGTATCCAAAGTGGCATAAGTCTGACATACAGATGTCCCTGAAATTAGATTTAAATCCTGTCTTCAACACATGAAGCTGTTAGCATCTCCTCTATTCAACAACCTTTCAACAAAAGGCACTGAGTGACTCAGGGGCAAGATGAGTGTAACCAGCTCCATGGCTAGCCCTGTATACTAACACTGCTGCCGAGACAAGAACACTGCAAGCGCTGTAGCTGTCAAAACAGACATCTCCGGGCTCCTCTGATGGCACATGCTGTCTGACCTGCAAGCTTGTTTGTATTTCCAGAGATCCAGAGGAGTCAGGGAAACGCTGTTTCCTCCCCAGCGCTTTCCTTCCCTCTTAGATTTAGTAATAATAGTAATTCACTCTGAGCATGTACAAACACAGTTTCAAAAAGCTCTGCATGTTAATCCCTGCAGAGAAATTATTTTTTTTGGTTGATATTATCAACTGAATTTTATTCTTATTAAGTTTTAAATCATCTACCAACACCTTTCCTACTCTCCCACCTCCTTCATGCTGCACCTACACCAGACTGACTGATACAAGAACTGAAAGACAAAAACCAAACTTCCAAAATAAATTGAGAAAGTATATTGCATGGCTGCAAAGCACATTCTGAAAAGAACACCAGAAGTTATTTCAAGCACAGGCAAAAGAAAAAAATCCTAAATCATGGGAGTGAAATGCAAATATCCATTGCCAGGAGATTATATATAGGATATACCAAAAATGAGCTGAAAAATTACGTCTGCAAGCAGCCACATGCAACAACTCTGACTGTTTTTCTGTTACTGCATTAGATAATGATCAGACCAGGAAAAGCATCAGGTGACACACGAAGGAGGCACTGCAACACTTACATCTCTCTGCTTCTTCCTTCATGGGGGTGTCTGAATTCAGTCAGTTATTATCCAGCAAACAGAAGGCAATATTTAAAGGCTAAAGGATGATATTCAGCTAGTTTTTAGCCCACAATAAAAGGTAAAAATATCATCAGGAAGAAGACAGCTTGACTATGAAACCAATTATCAGATTTTAATAGAACTGGAAATACATTGAAGGTGCGGTAAATGTATGCTGTATAGCAGGTAGCATGTCACACAGGTTGTTATGGAAACACATTGTCACTTGGGTGGAAACTCTTTAGAAAAATGAAAGGTAACTGCTTGCAAAAAAAAAAAAAAAATATATCACACAACACAACTGTCACATCCTTACATCTCAAGAGCTGGCTGAATCAAGTATTAAACCCCCAGGACAACCCTTTGACACCAAAGAGAGGATGCTTACATGTAAAAGGGAGAGAGGCATAGACCAGTAGCAAGACCTGTTGTTGGGGTTCCCCAAGTCCCCAGGACTTCTTGTCCTGGTATCCTGTGACTACCAAAGCAAAATGTGACAGTGTGAAGATGGTTTGGGGTAAGAAAAGTGCTGGAAGACCAATGGAGATTGACTTAGACAATTACTAAATATAAGGCAAGTAGAGTTTGATTAATGAAGCAATAACTCAGGCCCTGAAATAAAGCCATGCTGTCACATGCTCATTTTGTGGAGAAAAACAGACTCAGATGAGAGCCTTGGGTGTCTGGAGAGTTCAGCGAGGAGGAAGATGTCAGGACATACTGACCTGGAGGGCTACCTAGAAATGAACCTAGAGAGTCGGCTCAGCTTTGATGGTCAGCAGGAGAGCAAGTACGACATGATGTTTCTCTTTAAAAGGACTAGGTAAAAAAGGTTAGTACTACGCACTGTTTTATTAGAAGGAGAGCTAACAGGTGGGGACTTGACATTTCTGAGCATAAAGCTGGGGAGGGAAGCATCCTTTGGTAGAACTAGTGGGAATTTTAGGCAGCAAGTGCTAAACATCTCACAAGCCCATCAGGCAAATATTTGAAAAAATAACCACACAAATGTGGCATTTTATAGCCTCAGCTAATGAGCAGGCTTCAGCACCTACAGTCTAACATAATTGAAAAGCAGAGCATTATTTAACCTATTTCTCATCAGTGTAGGTGTTTCATCCTCAAGGCTCAGTTTAATCTCCTTCACTCACTTATTCTACCAGTGATCTGCCAAGAGTGTTTCCCACTTTGCTAAGCTGCTGAATTCTGCCTTTTGTAAAAGGCAGGACTATTAATTGGAATAACTCTCTCTGGGATTTACTTCTGTTCTTTGTTTTGATGAGTAAACACCAGGTCCCACTGCCTTTTTCCTCTCTCTTCCATGGTGATATTAAACACATGCAATTCTTTTATAAGACCTATCAAAACTAAAAAACCATCTTCATGCAGGTTTTGCAATAGTCCTCTTCAGAATAAAAATTAATAAATAGGTAGAACAGACAGATTAAAGACGACAAAAGAGCAAGGCATCAGTCTGATGCAATACAGTTGCTACAGCTTTATATGGATTGATTCTGAGATGCTGTTCATCCCAAAACTCTTCCTCCTTGAGCTGTGGATGCTCAACCTATCCTTTTGATTAACCCTGCAAATAGCCCATGAATAAAGTTTGGCCTAATTTTCCAAAGCACTTAGATTTTTCCTATCACTCTGATATCACAGAGCAGAACAGCAGCTGCTGGCTGCTCTGTTTGTGTAAAAGAAGGGTCAACAACGTTTGAGAAAGGGTCTTGGAAGTCAAAACCCTGAAAATGAAGAACTCTTCATTAGAGAACCAGACCTTCCCTCTACAATTAGGACTGCTCGAGCCCTGCTCATCCCTTCCTTAGCCCTTCAAGAAAATCTCCAACTACATCAGAAAACCTAATCTTAGAATTCCCAGCATTGACAGAGGTGGAAAATAAATTTAGAGAACCATCACTCCCACCGGCCCATCCTTTTTTTTTTCTTGAAAAACCTTTTGGGTTGTTTCTGCCCCCGATAAAGATATGAAAAAGAAGATAAATCCAAATCTGCAGGTCACCCTTATAGTCCTGACTAAATAATAGACACAAGGGTGTCAGTGACCCTTTTGTAAGATGGGTATCTGCTTATCTGATCAGAGCAAGTTGTCCCTGCACAGAACTGGTCCCACTGTCAAGAGGGACAGATCCAAACCTGTTACAAAGGCTGAAGTGGTTCAGACAAAGAAAGAAAGGACTACATGTTTTCTGGGATTTATATCTACAGGGGAGCAGTGGTTTAAAGAACCCCATGGTAAACACAAGTCAAACACTAATCCTCTTATATTTCTTGTCTCTGCAGCAGGAGCACAAGGCTCCACAAGCATAAGAAGTGCTTACTTGGGAGAGATGGGCAACAAAGTTGAGAGCCCTCATCTGTACTTGTGAATCCCAGGCAAAGAGCCAGGGCATTCATGTGGGAGAGTCTAGGTAATGACAAACAGATCTACTGCTCTCAGCTGGAAAGACCTAGTCCTCTTCTGCAGAAACCTTGCTTGCAGCTGCTATGGCAACAGGAAAAGATAGATGCAGGAGAGGACCTTATTTTTTTAAAATCTATACTGAGTCACATGCTCCACCATGAAAAGCAAGTGAGATCATTTCTTCCTGAAGTGGGTAAGCTGTTTTCTGTAGTTCAGAATGAACTATCACAAAGCAGTCAGAGCATATCACAGCTTGGTCTGGTCCCAATACTCTGTATGAAATAGGTCCTGCTTGTTAAACCCATCACTGAAATGCCAGAAGAGGGACAGCAATGCAAAAGATAGTGTGCCAGTAATGAAGAACCAGTGCAGTTAGGCAGAGCACGGTGCATGTTATTACAGGTTATAGGGCTCAGAGCATTAGTTTAGCAAATCATGACACTGCCTAATTAAGTGTTACAAATAATCAGGCCTTACGTCACACCACAACCAAAAGGCATGATGCATCCTAATATCGTCACATACCTTTGGCTGATCCATGGGCCAGTGTGGGAAATCTCCAGCTCAGTGGCCTATTCTGAGTTTCTCTCAGAAGTTTCCTATCCAGTTTCTGGCCAGCTTATGAAGACTGATGAGCTCTGGGTTCCCAGGTGTAGGTGCTCTGGGCACCTGTTGAGATAATTAACCCATTGAGATGATTGGTTCCACCCTCAGCTGGAGGAATGATGGTTGTGCTGTATTTTATGGGGAAAGCCTTACCATTGCTGTTTTGGATAAAAATGGTACTCCTGTAAATATACACTTTTATTTTGAGAGGGGTTTTTTTTGGTACCTACGATAGTGGTCTACAGAACCTAACCACCCTCATTGAGCAGAACACACTCCAGAAACCATATTGCCCCAAAGAATTGGTACCTACAAAAGCCAAGGCAAAGCTTCAGAGCAGTAAATACAGTCACATCTGCAGAACTGAGACAAGAGGGATTTACTAACCGTCATGCAGGAAGTCTGTGGCCAAGACCAGCTGCTTTGAGACCTGTCAGTCTAACAGCTAAAACATAAGATATTCTTCCATTTGTAAGCCTAGTCCCAATTAACTTTCAGCTTTATTTTGAGCCCTTCATTTTACTTCACTTTCACTGCTAAAAGTAATACTGATTTTCCCAAGAGGATGAGAATATTTCTTTACCTCTCAGAGGTGCCATGGCAATTAACATGCGTATAACTTTTTAGGAAGCTACAGAGATGGAAGGCACTGTAGAAGTTCAAAGCAATATTATTATATGACTCAGAAAATGATACAATATGCTGACAGAAATTACACAGTATAGTGCTTAATAAACTTAAAGCATAATAAAAATTCTGTCAGTAATAAACTCCTTTCCCAGTTGACTGCAGACCCGCGTTGCGAAAAATTATCACCCCCCTGCAGATTCAATAGAACTCCACCTTCATACTCAGTAAAATGGTACCCCAATGACATTGGCAGCCATTTTATTTATTATCTATAGAAATGATAAATACTAATAATTAACCTTAGAATTCTTGGGCTTAGTCCTAAACTGACACATTAAAAAAGTAATAAGATTTTGTGCACACTTAGGTGAATGTGTCTGCATCCCAGTGAGTAAGCCATCAAGCTGTGGAGCTACCTGAATCTAATATCTTAGAGGTAACCTTTATTCCCCTTTACAGTTCTCTTCCTTTCTGACCCAGATGTTATTTATACTATGTCTTATTGCAGAATCATTTGAGCAATCTGTTCTTACATCCCTGTGTGGCCTGCAAAGCAACCAACACCTGTCCAGAAGCCTTAAAAATAATACAGAACAACAATAAAGTATTAGTAGAAATTTCTTCACTGCTGGCATGATATCAGTTCTTCCTATTACTTTAGCAAGTAGCCACAAATAATGTATTTGTGCACACAAGTGATTGTGGAGAATAAACACGCTGCCACAAATGCCAATGGCCAGTAACGTCCATGGGACCATTTTGAAAGACCTTTGTTTTACTTCTTGTTAGGCCTAAATGATTATTGGTCATTGATTATGTGATCAAAACCAACATCTTGTCCACTCAGCTGTCAGCACTTTCCAAAAGGAGAACAGCATAGTCATAGAATAATTTGTAAATAACAAAGCAAAAGCTGTTCACATAAACAGATCAATGGACAAATGCATAGAGAAAACAAGGCCAATTGACAGATTAGTCATAAAGAGAAGTGATTAGAATTCATTAGATGAGCATTACCAGTTTACCAGCTTTAACTATCACACCCCAGCAGACACTGCATTTCAGAAGACAGTAGTCTGAGCACAGCGTCTTTGAAGTATTTGAATACTCATAAAGTACTGGTTTGAACCCACAACCTTTGGTCCCTTTATGGATGACAGGCCACATATCGGGATATTTACTGAATGCAGACAAAACTTAGAAAGCGGTCTCCACTGACAGGATAATAACAATCACTTACCAGCTTTTCATTAAAGGAAAAGAATTAGCAAGCAGTGTCCTTGCCCAGTCTTCTCAAGTCCAGCACAAGTATGCTGTACATGACTCCTATCCTTCTGTTTGTTGCAAGGCTGTGAACAGTGGATTCTTATGCTATGCATACCACATATTTCTGTTTCTGCATAGTCCCTTCCCATAGTCCCTTCTGCATAGCCCCTTCACACTGATCTGAAGGTTTAGTGCAGACTATGAAAGCTATAGGATCTGTCTTTCCATGTCATTTACCAGACTAGACCATAATTCACATCACTAACAGAAAATGTGTTAGTTCACCTGTCCCATGCAAATAGAAAGACAACCCAGAAGCCAAATTCAGCTGAACTCTAAAATACAGCCCACAGTCAAAAGAAGGGGCACACAGAAGTCATGGGGATGGGAGGCAGGAGGCGGGGAGGGCAGCCAGTAGGATCCCCCAACACCAGGGTTAAGTTCTGGAATATCTGGCTTCCAGATCCTTAAAAAGGCACCAACGAAAAAAAAAGAAAAAAAAAGAGAGATAGAGCTGAGCAAGTCATTAAGTCATTTGGCAAAGGAAATTATGAAAAGGGAAGTGCTTTTTCAACACAATAATGTCTCAAGAACAATACATACCTATCATACTGTGGGAAACGTCAAAATTCTTTTGATATATTTGCAGTGTAGTTACCCCGTGTTATGTCTTCGGAGGATGTGATGACCAAATGCCACAAGGCCTTCTCAGAAATGTAGCATAGACCTAATAAATACATAAATAATCCAACATTTCTTTGGCATTTATTGACTTCCCAGGGTCTCATGGAATATGAGAGACTGGCCTCTGGAATTTTAAGCCGTGTTGCCTCATGTAATTGAAAGGCAAAAGATGGAAGGACTTTGTGTACCTGTACTCTGAGATGCAAAAAGAATACAAGAAGTTGAAGGCAGGAGGAGAGGAAGTAGCTACTGAGCATGTTCTGAAGACAGAGATAATATGGGTACCAATCCCTCATCCAGAGAGCCCATCAGTTAAATCTCATCTGTCAGAGTGAACTGGGATTGGGATTTAAAATTCATATTCCATAGAAGAAACTAGAATTTAGGGTTGAGCACAATTTAAGATGTCTTCTCGTGCCACGGTGCCTTTGCTGAGATTTCTCCCTCATCCATTCTTTCGGGATGTGGATACTGCTAGAATCATTCAGTGCAAAACCAGAAAAACACTAGGTTTTCCCCCTACAACTCCCCTCCTGCATCAGAGAATGGTAAATGGGAAACATATTTTGTCACTGGTCATGTTTTCAGTCTTTATACAAGATGCTTCAAAATGTATTTTACAAAGATATTAAATTTGGACAAGAAGGAATGTACTGACGAAAATTTCATGAAGAGAAAGTAGCATTATTTGTGATAGCTGGTCCAATGTTATGAAGATCTCGGAATTTGTGCTGTTTTCTTAAAATGTATTCTGGCTGAATTGCAAATGTACAAATGTAAATAGTTTATATGTCTGTCTGTGTGAAAGAAGCAGAATGTCAAGACAATGAAATAGCTCAAACTCCAATTCAGCTATCATGCTTGCAGGGTTTGATTTACTGTTTTTAATAGGGTATCTTCTCTATGCTGGAGCTGTCTTAGGCATCATTAAATTACTAAAATTTGTTGCAAGCTAAGAACATACATATGTTTTTACAACAGCTCAGTTCAAATACCATAACTCATCTGACAGTAATTGTAAAGCACTGAGAGATGAGGCTGAGACCAGACTGAACCCTCATGTGCACCCTCCTCCCCTTCTTGTCCCCCCTCAAATAGCAACCTCAACATGAGGGAGAAACAGACTGCCACTTTAATTTCCAGGACTAAATAGAGAGAACAAGGCTCTGAATCTTTTTATTTCTTACTCAGACCCACCAACCTGTCTGACAGGCTGTGTGTTGCGCTGAATTGTGAGCTCTTTTTTCCTCTATCTGAAAAATTCTGATCTGCTTTGGAATGGCAATAGATCCTTTTTAAATCAGCATTAGGAAGGGCTGCCCTTACCTACTATAAACCATGAAATACACATAGGAAGCATTGAAGTCAAACTGGAAGTCACCTGTTTTGGTGCTTTTGGTTGAACCCAAGACAAGGAGACATGCCAGGTGTATCAAGTGCATTCAAGAAAGGATGATACTGAAGAAGAGTCTCCTTTTGAAGTTCTTATGCTCCTCAAGGAACAAATCCAGGAAAGTTATTAGACCTCTTATCTTGCATTTGCAATGTTTTTGTGAACATAATGGATCTAGTGTGTCTTCTACATTTGAATTCCCCTAGAGTTAAAATCCAGATCTATATGTAATCAATGGGAGCTCAAAGAAAGAGGTCACTGAAGCTAGAATTGCACTGCAAATGATAAACTCCTTTTTTATTATAACCATGACAAAATATGTCATTGCCTTGATACCCTTTACTCTCCCATTCCAGCCACAGGCAAAGGTGACAGGTATGACAGGTACTCTGTATTACGCTCAAGAGGGTGCTGTGGCAATGAGATTACTTTTAAAGTTGCCCATTAGTGGGTTTTCCTCTGCTCTTGCAGATGTCATTTTGAAAAAAAACCCAAGGAATGCACTGTTTTCCCTTTGCTACCCCATCAGGTACTTGTTAAACGTCATAATTTATTTCTGGCAAGCTGATTCTTGTTTCCTCAGCCTCCTCACTTTTTCCAGAGATCTGGCTGCCTTGACAGAAACTTGTTAAAAATCAGAGCTATGCTTTTATAGTTCTCTCCAAGTAGAATTCTTCCCCAGAATTTTCCAAGATTCACTTTTTCCCATACCAAAGACATCTTTTGACACAGGATGGAAATTGCATTTTTCTATGACAGTATAAAAAGGTGAATAAATAAAATAATTAAAAAGAAGCCTTATCATTGCATTCATCCAAATGAAGTTAGATATTTAGGCATACTTTACACAACAGCCTAATGTCTCTTAGGTCTTGGCCACAATTCTCTGCCTGCAGCAGGTCCCAGTGTCCAGAGCTCAGCTTAAACCATTTTTGTGTGCTTAGCAACTGACTTTTCATTTCTCAGTTGTTGCGTTGCTATTACCTAACTATAGTCAAAGTTTTAGTATTCCAGTTCTCCAGGGTAAATTCCATTACATGATGCTGACTTCCTATAACACAAGCTATTATTTCCAGGGGTGGGGATTTTTAAAAGGCTAGAGCTATAATTCTTGTATTTGTTGTCTGTGTTATAATCATACTTTTTTTCATTTGTGACAGCATTTTTATTAATAGATTTCAAGGCTGGAAAAATGGAATAACATTTCTGGCACATGATTTTACAGACAGGGAATCTCATATACAAGAAACTCATGTCAGTTGCAAAAGACTACAAAATCTCAATTCCAGGAGTGGTGTCAAGACTGGATAATTCTTCAGTAATTCACAGACAATCCAATTTTGGGTACACACAGGTTTCTTTTCTTCAGTATTAGAAGTCTACCAAGACTTCTTTGTTTAACCTATCTATTGTTTGGCCACCTATTCCCAGGTACCCTGCTTTACTTCCTTGGTTTTGACTGGTATGAGCCCTCCAATTGATGTGGCTCTCAGGAGAAGACTCTGCTCTTGCCCAGCATTATGTATGGCTCTCTGAGGCATCAGACTATAGCTCAGCTCTGTTACTAGAAGTCTTTAACTTTACTACTCTGTACTATGTATTACAGCACAAAGCAGCCCAAGTGCCTATCAGCACTGCAGCACTGGGGCCATACGGGTGGTTTGTCATCACGGATGGGGAAGCCAGAGAGAGGAGCTCTTGCCAGCGACTGTCAAGTGCATATTTACAACAGCAGCTCGTCTGGGCTCTTCCTTCTCTCTCAGGAGCTAAAGGCTCTGTATTAAATAAACTGACTCACCAAATAACCCACAAGGATCTTTTCAAAATGACTCAAAACTTTGCTAACAGGCTGCCAAGCTGCATCCCTGCACTGACTACACAAAACATAGTTGTCTTGGTGTTATCTTGCTGGCCAAGACAGGGTCAACTCAACTGCTCCAAAGATACTTGTACATAACCAGTGTCCTCTACAGGCCATACAATATCTTGGGATCTCTGTTCCACTTTCCTGTATCTGCACTTATCCAAGCACACCTTTTGGTAAGCAATTTGCCTTCAAACTACTGTGGGTGAAAGGAAAAAGTCTTGTGGTCACATTTCAGTCCCCTAAGAGCTCATGGAAAGGTTTGTTTCGCAGTTTTGCACAAGAAGCTGAAGTTACAGCAAAGAAAGGCAAAATGAAATCCTGAGATGTTCCTGAAGATCATATTCTGTCATAGCAGACTACAAGTAACCCAGACAGCCCAGAGCACACAAGGACCTGTAAAGATAACCAGCAACACGCAGAGGAATTTCATCAAGAAAATGGACAAAAAAGATACACAGCCAGTATTAAGGTTATAAACCAATAAGCAAAATTTCTGTAGTTCTTCAAAGATGTTCCCTCTCATTACACAGAGGGGCATGACACTCCCACAGAAAACATTATCTTCTTTCTCAGCAGAAACTCATATGAAATGCCAGTCATAAGAGGCACTTAAGACAAATAAGCACCAAGTTCTCCACCTTGTGCCTTCTCCTCACCACACAAATGATGTATCCATCCTTTAGAGAAGTGAACCTCATTGATGCCTTACATAAAAGCAGGACTAAAGAAGAACAGTCCCCACTTCAGTTTCACACCTCCTCTGGGTATTGCTAAAAACCCCTTCAAAATCAGAAACATTTCTCACTTTGCTTTCCAGGAGGCAAAGCACTTCAATATGTTTTCATTTCAGGATCTTGTATCTTTATTTTAAATTCCACAAATTCTTTCTGCTTCCCAGTCCCTACACACATCTGAGTAGGCCCTTTCTGGGGTAATGCAAAGGGCACAGAAAAAAAACAACTGTGAACCCATAAATAAGGATTTCTTTGAGCAAGGTGTTACCAGAGAGGCTGAGCTGAGCTGGCCCATGCCTATGCCCAGGGTTGAGCTGCCTGAGATTGGTGGCCTGTGAGGGACAGGAACGGACATCACCTCAGGAAATCTGAGGCTCAATCCGGAGTGAAAGCAAATGGCTGGCTATTAACCTATGCCACATAAAGCTTTTGAAAACCTGGCACAAGGGAGTGAATTGCTTTTCCAGTAATCACTGGTCATTTACCTCTCACAAATTTCTGATATTGCTGTTCTGAGACACTTGATAATGGCCAAACCCACCCTTCCTTTCTGCTTTCTCATTGTTGAACCCTTTGTTTTCATAAGTTTCTCAATCACCCCAATGTCACCCAGTTCCAGTTTCCAATGTTCTCTCTGTGATCTTGATTGTTTACAGGGCTGCTGCCTTCCCTTGTCTCCAGATCTCTTTGAGCAAAGAATTGCCTTGTTCAAGGGCAAGCTAGATGACAATTCCTAAACTGGTGCAAATATGCTGCTGCTTTCTCACAAAGCCCTTTACAGCTGCTCAGGCTATTGATATCTTAAAATTAAAGGAGAAAATATGAGCCCCACACCTCAGAAAACATGAAAGTGAGAGGAACTAACAATCTTGCAGCTGTACACTGTAAAAAAGCTCCCAGGACACCTTTCTCATTCACTGTCACATTTAGTAATAGAAGCATAGAATTGCATTGATTGGAATGGACCTTTCAGATCATCGAGTCCATCCACCAACCTAATACCAACAAAAACCATCACTAAACCACATCACTCAGCACCACCTCTGTACAGAGTACCAGCAAAGGATGTATGGGAGACCTCCAGTATCAAGGAGATGGTGTCTAAAAGGCTTTTAGAATATGGGCTGTAGCAGCACAATTATCAATGAAGAGCAAACACACTGTGCCCTAAAAATAGTCATTGAAGATGCTTTCATAGCTTCAACACAGGAGTTAAAAATTACCGAGACTCACACAAAAGCTAGGCCACACAAAAAGCAACTGGACATTTGGGGCTTTTTCTTGTTTTAATGACTTTGATGTGGACAAACAACTATAGGTAATAGATGCTTCACAAAGCATTTCGTTTTTTATAGGTTAATCTGCTCAAAGCAGATGCAAAATTATTAAAAGACAAATTATTATTCCTTGTAAGGGAAGCCTTGTGTTTTGTGCACAGAAGGCCGCCCATAGTCTCAGCCTTATCTTGCTTCTCAAGTAAACCTGTTTTCATTCCTTGTTTTCGTGGCTGAGAGGCTGGCCCCAGACCCAGAAAGGCATCTATTTTCTTACTCATACTTCCACTGCCATCTAGTGCCTCCAGCACAGACCGCAAGGTCCTCTTCTTTGACAAACTTGTCACAAAAGATAAAAAGTCCTAAGGTTTATGTCAAACCTCAATTTTTCATTTGGAAACCAATCTTTGTGATACCACTATAGATTTTTTTTTTTCTGAGTACAGATCAGACTTGCTGTAATGAGATGGGTGTTTGTATTTTTTTTGTGTAGCCTGAAGTATGAGCTACCCCTCCTGACTGTCTGGGCTGAGAGGTGGTTTCAAATACCGTGTCAGTCACACTCAGTGAACTGGAATAGCACCACTGTTTATCTGGTTTTGGTTAGGACCAAGAGACTTTTCACGGGGAATTAGTTCTCTGGAGGAAAAGAAGTAGCTATAGTTAAGCAGTAATGAGAGCAGTGTTCATTAGCGTCAGGAATATGACATTGAGAAAAGGTGACTGCAGATATAAATGGATTTGGCCTTGTTTTCCTCTCGTACCATTCTGCTCTTTTGCCAGCTGTGACTCACATCATTTTTTTCAATGAAAAGAAGGGAGACATCCTGGAGATGAGCATTTCTGAGTGCATATGATGGACTCAGGCTTTTTATAAATGCATTACCACAATTCTTTCTATCTTGATAAGTCTCAATAAGTACATAGGGACTGATAGAACTCCAAGGAGATGCTGTGCAAACTTTATATCCCTCCCCAATGTGTTTCTACACCCAACAAGGCTGTTTCCAACCTATCCTACTCATCTCCATTCTACTGATTCCACTAGAAAGGCAGGTCCGTGAAGAACAGCATGTTGCCTTATCTTCTCCAGAAGATTTCCTTGTAGAAAGCAGCAGCTGTTAGTGATGTGCCTGCTTCAGCTCACTGACTCCACCACTTTTGCTTGGTTTGGTTTTTTTTTTTTTTGCCCCTCTGGATTGAGAAAGTGGAGGACACTACTGTACTGCTGATCCTTGGAATCAAGGGAATCCCTTACAAAACTCAGTGAAAAAACCTATATCCATTGTGTGACTACCACTACAGGTAGAGCATCACCACTCTCCTACACGCTGTAGCTCTCTGACAAGAAGATTAAAAAAGGCAGCATTTTCAAAAGGAAATAAAGTCACCACTCATAGTCCCCAACCATCACAAACATGGAGCTGACAGCTGCTGAGCAGAGGCACATGTGTAGTGGCTTTCTCTCAGAGCACTGTCATTTTCCCACTTACAGTTTCAAGAGGAGGTGACACTGAGCTTTAATCAGTGCTTTCCCATTCTAATGCTTTCACTCGTTGTAGGAAATTAAAGCAGCAGCTCTATTTCACATTTATTAAGCAAGCCACTTACATCCTGTGTTGCATCTGTTTTCAAATGAGGAAACTGAGGCATGGAGTAAACCCGGGACACCATGTTTGGAATAAATACCACACTATGACATCTTTAAATCTTTAAATCTGCTCATGTTCAATCTGGTTTGCATAGATACTTCAAAAAACAGTTACAGTTTTCTACACTTTGGCTGGTGCACTCCAAATCTCCATCCACTACTCAAAGCTCTGGTAAGTGTAGTGGACTGTTGCTTCTGCAAAGCTTCTTCCAGCAGATGCTCAGTGCTTAGCTGGGGGAGGCCACCACACATGATCACATGGTGCAGGGGTGCGAGGTACCTGTGAGAGCAAGAGACTCAGCTGCTGCAAGGGCTGGAGCAGGGCCCTTTGCCTGGGCAGCCATGGCTCCTCCCTGCCTTGCAGCAGTGTCAGTTCCTGGCCACTGCTTAAGTCCTCGTCCTGCTCTTTAGTCTCTGTTCCTGACTCAGCAGAAGGAGTCGTTTAGAAGAAGCAAAGATGACTCCCACATGGAGAAGGATTATCAGGAGGACCCAAAGAAAAATCCACTATTGCCCTGGATGGGTGCATAATTTCGGCCCAGCGCCTCCTGAACATGTCCGCATCCTTCACAGGGGAGGAGGAGCTGGTGGATAAATTACCTGCGTACCAGGGGGGGCTGGTTGCCAGGCAGGCCTGTGATGCGCTCTGCTGCCTGGGACACCATTGTGCCTGGCGTCACAATGGGGGCTGCTATAAAAGGCCCCCGCCGGCAGCGCTGAGCCACTCGAGCCCGAGGTTACGGTGAGTGAGGGGGCTGGCGGGGGGAGGCTGGGCCGGACCAGGGCCGGGGCAGAAAGGCTGGACCCTGGGGGGACGGGGGGTGGCTTCTCACCCACCATCCAGGGCCACCGCCGTCGGGGCTGGGCGCAGGCCTTGCTGCCTCCCCGCTGCCTGTGGCTCCTGCACCCGCTCCCCCCGACGCCTGCACCTCCCTCCCTCCCAGCCCCACTGAGACCCTTCTCTCTCCCCTCCTGCAGGCCATGGCTGTCATAGGGCTGGTGATCACTTTCCTTGTGGAGAGCTGCTTTGAGCTCCTGCAGGTGCTCTACAACCACCTGGACGGGGCCACGCAAGAGCGGGTGGCTCAGGCCGCGAAGTACCTGCGAGAGGGGGTGACTCCCCTGCTGCAGGGGCTGGAGCAGGCTGCCTCTGCCTGGGCAGCCCCGCTCCTCCCTGCCTTGCAGCAGTGGAGCTTCCTGACCACTGCTGCAGTCGTCCTCCTCCCGCTCTTCATTCTGTGCTGCTGGATCAGGAGAAGGAGCCTCCAGCCAACCAGCAGCAACATCAAAGATGGCGTCACCAGGGACAAGGCTCACCTGGAAGAAAATTCCAGCATTGCCCTGGCTGGGCGCAGCATCTCGGCCCAGCGCCTCCTCGACCTCTCAGAGTCATTTATAAAGGTGGGGGGGCTGGTGGATGACCTTCTTCAAATTTGCCGGAAACTCTCTGGGGACAACTTGGTGCCACAACTGGGGAGAATCGTCGGGGTGAGCAGCACCTTACGAGGGTGGAACACCTGTGAGGAGGATGCCATCTACCGCCTCCTCGTGCCCCTCAAGCCCCCTCGTGGCCATGCCTTCTCCCTGAAGACGGGCACCACCAGCAAGAACGTGCCGGCGAGGAAGTCCAGCCTCTGCGTAAAGCTGCGGTGCACCTGCACGAAGGAGCAGCTGGCCGGGGACGCGCCGTGCATCCTCCACCACCCCCAGAAGGAGCTGAGGGCAAAACAGGCTCCCGGCCTCCTGGGCACCCTCTGCACCGGCCCCTGCCTGGACGTGGAGAAAACCTCCCGCTGGCTGCAGACTCTGCTCACAAGGGCCTGGGCGCTTATGCCGCAGTCAAGGTGCTGCCAGCTGAAGATGCTGCCCTCCAGCACCTCCTGCAACCTCCACCTGACGGATGCTTCCGGCAGCACCGTCCTGATTGAGATGCTGTTTGGAGTCAAGCAAGGCGACTCCTACGTCTTCCTGAGCTGAAGGGGCCAGCGCCAGGAAGAAGC
>JAOXNG010000031.1:46544856-46558093 GCA_028566535.1 Scolopax minor
GAGAGAACCCCCTACCCAATGACATCGACCACTCCGTGGAGCTCAGAGTCAAGCAGCAAGACAAAGGAAATGGGCTCCCACAGTCTATCGCTGGCTACGATCCTCACCTGCTGCAGACCGTGCTTATCCAACGTGTATCTCAACAGCTTTGGGGGGAAAAAAAAAAAAAAAGAAAAGCAAAGAACAGAGAGAAAGGAGAAATAAAAAAATGTTTTTCAAATTGTTAAAAATTTGTATCGGGAAAGGCAGCAGCATCTTCAGTACCACTTGAGCATATTTCAAAACATATCATGTTCCAATTCTTGTTTTGACTCAGACAACAACCATTACATAAAACAAGATATCATAGATTGTTGAGCACAAAGTGCCTTCGAAGGAGGACAGGACACCTTCTTCCTCTACCATGCCAAACCCCAAAGCACATGACAAAAGGCAAAAGGAGAAACATTTGGTTGTTTTGGGGGTTTTTTGGTTTGTTTTTTAGGTTTGGGGGTTTTTTGTTTTGTTGTTTGGTTTGGGGTTTTTTTTAGCACACACAAATCTGCAGATAAAGACAACGCATATCACATTTCATGCAAGATACTCTACTTGCAGATCAGCCACTTAGATGTTACAACACTGAGGGTTAAGCTAAAAGGACCACATACAGGGCAAGGACAGCTGAACTGTAACCTAAAAACCTTGTGAAAGCACAGTAAACATTCAATTAAAAAGAGGAATTGATTCCCCCTGTTATCCCTGCTAATAAACTACTTCAGTTTAACAGTGAAGCAACACAAATGAGATTGGTTCTTCCTAAACACAACCAAAACCAGAAATGAGAAAAACACCCCACACACACACCCCTTATTACTCAGCTCCATTTTATTTCGAGTTTTAAAACTGCAACCACTGTATGCTTCCCTAGAGACATTTTAAGGCCTTGAAAGTCAACGAAACAAATCTAAAATGTCACATGAGACTGTCTAACAATGTAGTTCCTTGAAGTCCAGGGGTCCCCTAAACAGCACGTGCTGTACTTGTAAATTCAGATAACATCAAATGCTTATCTTCAAATCAGCCTGTGCATTTCTACCATATGTGATATTCTCTAACAGGGAACACAACCTGCAGGAAACTGCTGAAAGATTATTTTTTTCCACAGATCAAACTCTGAACTTGCTCATGAGCCTTATTTCCTGCCCCAAAGTTTTGAGAACTGTGTCTGAACACAAAATTAGAATTACTTCTGCACAGTATTTTCCTGCTACATCTTGCATTAGAATAAGGCAGTATTTGGTTCGTAGACTTAACATACATACCAAATCATTAGGAGAGGTTCCTCATGAACCTCATCGAGTTCAACAGATTAAAACACCAAGTCCTACACCTGGGACACAATAACCCCTTGCAACAGTGCAGGCTGTGGACTGATGAAAAATTCAGTTACATGCAAGAAATTAGAAGAAAAGGAAGAAAAAGAGCATGAGTGTGCTTAACACACAGAATAAGTTGTCCAAAGGGGTTGTGAAGATACAAAAGCTGAACAAACCTCAGCACCACAATGTAATTTCACTTGCTTGATGCAGAGAGGTTCAGCCAGATGACCTCCCAAGTTAGTCAATAATTCTATCTAAGTACAGACAACATCCCCAAAAATAAGACTCCCCCCAAAAAGTAAAAATTAAAATGACAAGGCTGTTCTACCAGTAAAATCTATTGGTTTTAACTGAAACAAACATCAGGCTTAAGATCAGTTACAGATTGTGCTTTGAACTATGTAATAATAAAATCCTGTTTAAAATCATGGTAAAAGCAGCCTCTTCCAATATCATAAAATAAATCCAGAAGATGGGATTTTCTATAATCTTTTTTCTTGCACCAGTTGAGCATATTCAATTCATTTTTCTCTCTTACTGCAAATGTTTTCTACCTCAGAAAGAGCAAGTAACAGTGAAGTGAATTTGTTCTTCCTGCTGAGCTGAGAAAACATTCCTGGATCGTAGGACTAATGATTCCTCTCAAGTTGCTACTATATTAGCTGTGAAAATCAACAGAACAAGAACCCTTTACATAAAAGCCACAGTCATTGACAAATAGCTCTTAAATACATCACCTATTGTCTTTGTTCATTAAGAATTACCACAATTTTTAAGTAAGAGACACTAGGAGACAGGGAAAAAAAAAAAACCTGATTTTTTTCGTTATTTGGTCATTGTATTAGAAAAGACTCATGCTACATCAACTAGAAATAAAATACGATTTTTTCTCTCAGGTAAATAAAAACTGATGGAAGTGGATTTTTTCCTACCATCCAACATCCACTAACTGTCCACTTCAATGGCTTACAAGTGAAAGATAACTGAAATCATTGAGAACTACGGAAAAATCATTTTTCACTTTGTCTATTTTCTAGATAAGCACCGGAAAAAAAAAAAAAAGAATATTGTGCAATATATTCAGGTCTAATTGCGTACTGGCATAAAGGCTTTTAGCAAAGACTTGACAAATAGAGACAGGCTTTGTTAAACACAGCCAACAAAACCCATATCTAACAAAATATGTACTACTGAACCATAATACATTCTGGGAGAAAATTAATATGAATATATACTATACAAACACAGAAATAGCACCCATCAAAATAGGATAGAAAGACCGTACTGATAATAGTCTTGCAAACAAAATAAGAAAGCATAACCTAACACAGTTTAAGACTTGAGTTAACTACATTATAATTATTTTTCCCATTTTCAAGCACTTTAGGAATAATGGGTAAGCAATCTCATTTAGTAGAGTTTAGTAGCCGATCCTTTTCTAACAAAATTCCTGCTTTCAATGGCAAGCACTGGAATTCATTGTTATGAAGTGATGGCAAACAATATGCTCAAGAAGACCACCACTACAATCAATAAAACACACTGAATGATAATAGCTGGGCAGCCTTTGTTCTTGTGAGAAAATACCAAGTAATCTATCTTTCAAATCACAAGCCAGCAGACAGCAAATATGAAGGGGGAAAAAATGAACATATAAACTTTACCTTAAGTCTACCTTAGATATGTTTCAGATTGCAATCAGTGTTTTAGGGAGTGATAAAGCTCCACAGAGAGCAATGGTATCAAAGTAAAAATTGCCTGACATGAAAGAGAAAGAAAAGGAAAAAAGACAATAAAAGGAAACACAGGAAATGGAAGGGTTACTTTTTGTGGATGGATGAGAAAAAAATCATTTCAATTATCTTGATAATTTGTAAATAAAACAATATAAATTTAATTTCAAAATAGAAGAACTAAGAAAAAGTCACAGAAAAGGTTATACTTGAAAAAGAGTACAATGTACAGGAAAGGATTTCTGAGAAAAGAATTTCAGACTATTTAGGAAAACAGACTGACAAGCAGATTTTGCAAACTAGACACAGTTACCTAAGAGACATACAGATAGAGTGTACTCTTAGCAGCTTTATGACTTGAGCATTTGAAGGACAGAAGTCTAAATACTATTATCTTTTTCTAGGTCATCAAGAACTCTTTTTGGTAGTTGGTGCCTTCCAGTCAGCACTGGGTGAAAAACACAGTGTTCTCATTTTGTACTAACCTTAATTTCTTTATAGATAACAACACTAATGCACAGGAAATACTCTCCCAACTCTTCTTATTTTTCTCATCAGTAGGGGTGGGGGAGTCGGGGAAAAATCCTTATGACATTCAAGAAAAACCTCTGACAACAAGAGCTTTCATCTGAAAGAAATGCTCATCATCCTAACCTGCAAACACAAACAGGTACTTCTAGCTTTGATTCTGTCAAACTCTTAAAAAAACAAAAAAGCAGCATAAACGCGCAGTACATTCATTCTGGAAATTGCACCAGCATGGAAATAATAACTAAAACATTTCCTAATGCAGGTGATCAGTTTTTATAAGCTCAACACATACGGAAGCAGTTTCTTTATAAAATCCCTGCTTAACTGACTTGGTGTAACCTTTGGACCACGCACGTGTTTAAAAAATTCTATCACACCCTTTTACGTATAGATGAGGATAAAGAGTACTCTAGGGATCACAGGCATGTTCTTATCACAGTAAGGTTAACACGGGTAAGCTGCTTCACAAAGGTAATACAAGTGAACAATTTATACATGTATAGCTCATTTCCACTGGGAACATGCTATAAATTTTGAAAACCTACTTACAGTTTTGAGAAACCGGAGATTACCAAGAAAGCAAGAGCAGCAGAGTATCAAGCCAGTTGACAGAGGCAAGGTAGTAAGAAAGTGTATTATGGAACAAGAGTGCAGGCAAACAATCAAATTGCCATTTCCTAGAACTACAGCAGTGGGCACTCCTAGCTGCCAAAATTGAGATGGTCGCATTAGTTTAAAACCAAACTATGGATGCTTGTTTTCACTTCTACTTCACCATCTGTGTGTGCACAAAGAGAAACTCCTAGCTTTAGGAGGTTTTTGACCAGAAAAATCTCAAGCAAAGGATGTGTAACAGGGAATGCTGCAAGCGTGGAAAGCCCCAGAGTGATAAGTTCCAGTGTGAAAGTTCAAGTTCACCTAAAATTAGAACTGATTGCAGACCAAGAATTGAGTCCTAAGGTTTTTCTGACTTTTAGCTAATTTGCATGTTCAGCTTCAAAGTCTCTTGTCATTCACTAGTGCTAAGGTAAGAAGCCTAAAATATAGCTCCTAACTGAACACTTGAAAGGAATGCCAGAAGAGTGGTAAGGTTATCTTAGACATGCACTAAACTGAAAGAAGAGAGGGAGATGGAAGACTAATCGGTCACCATTGTGACAATACAACTGGGAATGGCTCACAAGTATGAAATAAGACTATAAAACTTCTCAAAACGGAGACGAAGATTTACTTACAGAAAGGAAGTAATAAGCAATGTGTAAAACTTCTCCCTTCTCCCACACTTACCCGACTACCTCAACAGCATCATTAAGATAGGGATCAACTATCATCTCCTTTGAAACGTTCCAATCTCCATCTGCAGCGATGATGCCAACGTTCGTTAGACCCAGTCTGTCCAAAGATTGTCGAAGTACCTTCGTAACAAATAACACCACTTAAAGCACAGCCTTCGTCAGCCAGGCAACATGAAAATTTAAGACTGAAAACAATTTAAGAACTGTAGAAGTGCTTCATCAGTGGAAGCATTTGTCTCCAAACCAAGATGGGTAAGAAAAGTTCTCACTTCTCAAAAGAGAGCTATGATGACAACTAATAGCCATTACACAAAAACGGGTTTCTCATCACTTGAATTACTTTTGAAAATCCCATGTGCATACATGTACTCCCCTCAGACACTCTCAACATACTGACTCCATCCATTGAATGTATGTAATTCATTACATATAAGTAATGTATTTATCATAAAGTCAGTCACATTAAGTTCACCCAGAAGTGATAACTGGCTAGAATGTGGAATTGGACATATCTCTGCAAGTGATCAAAAGTGAAAGTTAACTTGATCCCGAAAAAGGTATATTGAGAAAACAGGGACTGAAGTTTTAAAATAGAAAAGACTTTGTAACTATGGAGTTCTCTGCAAGAACAGAAATCTTTGCCAAACATCTGTCCTTGTCAAGTGAAGAGCATTTAAACATTCTTTTCATAGGCTATTTTACTTAGAAAAAAAAGAAAAACCTTTGATGTGTTAAGAGTCTGATATTTAAGTTTACCCCCTACTTGGCTCTCATATGTCTCACTCATTTGCAGGAATGTAATGCATAAAACTGGAATTGCATAATTACAACAAAACTGAGGGCAGTCAACTTTGAATTCAGACATGGTGGTAGAACATAGTTCCTATTTTGTCTTTCCAGCTTCTTCTTATTATTTCACTGTCAAAGATAAGCCTCTCACAGCTTCCTATGGAACAACTTAGGCAAAATACACCCAGCTCTAACAGTTAAGAATGTACCAGGCTGAAACAGGGATGATATACATATTATCTGAATACTCAATTAAAAAAATAAAAAAGTAAAAAGTATTTTCAGCAGTTTCCACATACAGTTACACCTGAGAAAAGATGTCAGTCCACACACAGCCTAAAATCCTTTTTTCAATCTTGGATATAAAGGAATGAGGTACTATGTGCTGTATGCATGCATGTAGAAGAAAGATTTTTCTAACCATTTGAAGATCAGTAGACATGAATCCTTAAATAATTTCTTGTAATAGCCCTCCAGCATTGTAAAGGAGAACAGGGAGCATTTATGCAAATCCAAATAAGGACAGAAAGCCAAGTGTTGGTGACACTGATCTAAAGGATCTAGGTCTAGATCTAAAGGACATAAAACTTATTAAGAAGAAATGTATCGATGAAGTTCTGTTCACCTGCTTGAATTCTTTGAAGTATGAAGTTTACCAGAAGGAAAATTCATAAAGGCAGAAATACTTACAGTAAGGTCCTTGCAGTTTAAAGCTTTCTAGCTAGCTAGACATCCAGGAAAACTGCCTAATCATAGAGAAAGGTCAGAAGAACAAAATGACTAGAAAGGGTACAGAACTTCCATGCTGAAGAGATAAGGCCCAAGGACACAGAACTGTAGACACTCAAAATGCACTCCATAATAACATATACAGAATAGCTCCCTCACACAAAGTACTCATGTTTATATATAGATACTCCTTAAATTATAGGGTTCTTTTAAGATTAAAGTATTTAAATATCTATTGAAAGAATAAGGTCTTATTGAATAAGAATTTGTAAGAAACAGCGCCATTATTTATTTTTTTCTACTTAGTAAGAAACATAACTTGTGCCTTAATGGAAGAAGTAACTAAAGTAACTTCATGCAAGTAAAAATTTAGCAAGATAACTAAGAGCTTATCAATGTCATTTATTTGTCAGACATTACAGGAAATATTTGGTGTGCAACAGCACACTTCAGTAAATAGACCTTTTCTGAAATGGCACATGGCAAATAGAACTATTGTGCTGATTAGAGAATAAATGCTATGCAAGACTGCAGAGTGAAAGAGAATGGTAAAACAGGTGTTTAATAAAAAGCCTTGTATCAATTTATGTAGAGTGGAGGGAAGGCTAATGCTTTTCAGCAAATATTTGAGTGATTTTAAGATCAAATTTTAAACTAAATGTTTAGCTCTAGAAGCCAAAAGCTTAGTCCTAACTCAACAGCACTTAAAAAGCAGAATGCCACACCTACACTTCATTGCTGTTCTCTACATTCATTCTGCCCACCTTAAAAAGCCAAGACAAATAGATGAGAAAGCCTCTAGGTGACATGACATAGGACTGAGCAAAATGGAACATTTCAATTTCTTAAAGATGTACGCAAAGCCAGAAAATCAGTTTTTAAAAGAAGAGCCAATCAGCAATGTGGGGAAATAAAATGAGTATTTCATTTATAACAAGATCTGACTTTTCTCTCTGGTGATTCTTTTTACAAAGGGTTCAGTCTCACAGGCATTCCAAGGAAGATAACATCTAGTCAGGGAAGAAATAATACTTGCAGCTCAAAAAAAAGAAAAAAAAAAACCACCTCACTATTTATCCTCCATCTTACTTGCACTGTTTCACTCCAGCCTCCAGGCAAGTGTTGTTAGTTTTGGTTAGTATTGCTTCTATAACATACATACAGAACTAGAGATTTCTAATTTCACACACACACACATATCTCCTCCTTGTACCCCACCAGCATAACTTACTCATGATTAGGATTATCCTTATTACCCTTTAGGAGACTACTAGTAACCTTAGCAATTTCTCCTTAGCCTACACCTGATAAGTGAACAAATATTCTTTTTGGAAAAGAAATAACTGGAACCCACATGGTCTGAGGCTAAATACAACAGAAAAATTCTGCTTCCTGAGGGGTTTTTGTAATAGAGACAGCACCTGCCTTGTTATGAGTTTGTTTCCTAGCTTTAAAAAAAGTTAGGCTATGGTTTGCGCTGAACACACATTGAGATGAGAAATTCTAAAAGGATTCTAAGCACACCCACTGGACAAGTTTAGACAGGGATTTCAGTTGCTTCCCTAGCAAAATCTGAAGCATTTATACATCCACATGAGTTTTGTTACTTAACATGCCCAAAGAAACAAGACACCTTGATTATAGATGCCAAGATATCCTGTTGTGTCACACTTCAGTGTATTTGTGTTTTCTCCAGAAGGGATATTGTAAGTTGCTCAAAAACTCCCATGCCAAACCTTTGTGTCCAAAAGAAACTAATGGCCTAACAGCCTACAAAAGAGACAGTCTAGAAAATACCTTTAAAGAAATTAGTTGTGATGTATATTTATTACCCTCCAAGCAGCAAAAAGGAAACGAAAAAAGCAGAAGCTTGTACTTAAGTTTCCACTTCAACTTAACAAACAAAAGTGAGTTTTCAAAGAGCGGGAGGGCAGCAAGGGCAGACAGCAGTGTGAGATATTAGAGATATCTGTAAGGTTAGTTAGAAGGTTAGTTATCAGAAATACCGTGTTTTTTCAATTCCTTTAGAACAGGAAGTACTGAGTTTTGCACAACTAAAACCACAAAGCCTTTATTATGTTTTCCATAAAAAATAAGCACCTGGAGTTTTATAGCAATAATTTAAGGGTATTATATCCACTGGAACTTTGCTATAGAATTTGAAGTAATTCTAGATCTTGGACTCGTAACTATATCCAAGCCAGTACAAAGATGATGAAATTCTATGATTTCAGTAGCATCAACTGGAGCTTCCATTAACATGTAGAAATCCTGGACACTTAGCATACACAGAAACAGTAAAAGTTCAAAATAACAGTTTCAGACACACACCAAAAAAAGATCTAGAGATCTGATCCTGTTAGCATTCTATGCCTGCAACTACAAGAAAAAGAGCTCAGTAAGTGAAGCAGTTGCAAGATTAAGATCACTTTTCAAGACAAATTCAGAAGAGTTAGTTGTTTACATATAATAACAAACATTTCAAATCAAAGAAATAAGATAAAATACTCACCTTAATATATTTGCTACTAAATGCCCTTTCGTTCCATATCTATAAAGGAAAAGCAAAAAGCCATTTAGGAAAATCAGGATATATGTCAACACATAATGAAATATTTTATTTACGTATATGTAAGACTATACAATCCATTAACGAACTCCATTGTTTAAGTTTGCTAGAGGAAAGTGCTCTGGTTGGTTTTGTTATCAGCTCTTCAAGGGAAAATTCTGTACAAAAGTTCAAAATAACTGCTTGTTTATCTATCTCTAAGGTCTACTGATTGCCTTCTTGCTGAAAAGATCTCCAGAGCCACTTGAGCTCTACAATGGTAGCAGTGTTCCCCATTTTTACTAATGGGTCTACAGTTTGTTAAGAAATTAGTAAGAAACACATTGTGGCTTCAAGGTGTAGTCCTAATAAATGAACAGACTTAGGAGAGCTAGAGTAAGTTACAATTGCCTACAGTTTCAGGGAGTCATTCAATTATACTTAGAGTTCTTCCTAAGTACGGACTAAATCCATATTTGAATACAAGAGGCATCCAGCATAGTTTAAGGAAACACACACAAAACATCTCATTTCTGTTGCTCTGGATTTTCCATCATTTACAGAAAGAGCATTTAAGCTAAACACAGCTCAAAATTCAAACCAGGAATGCTGGTCCCCCTTTCTACCTAATAACCTGGCCAATAAAAATACATTGTCAGAAACCTTATTTATTTCCTTTTTTTCTAACCACAACATCAATGCTGTGACTCACAGTCACCAGTAAAGGTGAAAGTATGCCCCTGCAGGTGTAGAGTATCCGACCACGTACAAGCAGACAGTTTCTTGCAGGTGGGATGTGTCCATTTGATTTTGATATTACTAGACCTTTCCATAAGTGCCAATACACGACTTCAGAAATGAGCCAAGCAAAAATTTACTTACTGAAAGGCTTGTTTCATCATAAAGGAAATAATGATATATAACACATGCTATCAATCAGAAGTGCAGTAAAGGTTAACAATGTAGAATCAGAACTACATCAAAATCATTTTGACCGTTTCTGAGCCTTCACAGACCTCACTGTCTTCCTGTATTTCAGATCACACCCACAAAAAAACCAGACAATAGGCAATGTAACCACATTTCCGGAAGAAGCAGAAATTCCCTTTTCTTAGAAATACAGAATTCAGGTGGCCAATCGCTGTGAAGCAGCAACACAGAAGCCAGACATTACTCAAATATGCAAAATGCAGAACTTACCTTCTACTCCAATAGTACAGCAAGGAGAAAAATTAACAGCAGTTGTTGTCCCTGTCCCCCCAATTGAATTGCTGAAGCATCACTGTGTTCCCCAAAAAGCAAGACTGACACAGCTGAAATAAGTCAGCAACACTGAGGGTGATGCATTCTAGAGGAGATATACGTCAGATACACCTTCCCACATCTAAGTAGAAAGGTCAGACTTCCTCTGAGGGATGGGAACCTTAGTTTTAGAAGCTTTGCTCTGGACTGCTGAAGCAATTTTCAGCTTTTCTGCATTTCAACAACTGTCTTATATCAAAACACTTAGAAGTCCAAAATAAGTGTTTCAGTAAGTAAAGGACTGATTTTAGAGGAATCCCAACTAAACATTTTCTTAATCAGAATTAAAAATAAAAAGTTGAATCTTGGTCAAATAATAAACTTGAAAAGTGCTTTTCTTGATTGTCTCCTTCTCTCTCGTCTCTAAATTATGACATTTTTCTCAGACATTTGTTCACTAGTTCTATATATTTGACTGTAACACAACACAGGAGTTACAATGTACTGTAATACATGCCCCTTTTAGGTAAAAATGGAAGAAGCTGGAGAGGACTGCCCTTTCACAAAACAGTGACTGTATTTTATGCCAAGAAGTCACGTTAGCTGACTTTCACAAACTCTGTCTTAATGAATGCTTTTTGTTAGCTGGTAACTGCTGAAATCCAAGCAGAACAAGCAAGGTAAAAAGTGACAAGATCAAGACTCAAACAGATTTCAGAATTCTCAAATTCTTTGGTACACTAGGACTTGTTCTAGAACTGGGAAGAGAGGAGAGCAGCACCATTTTGCACTGGTTCTGCTTTAATGGACGTTATTGCAGAAAAACTGTAAACTAATATAACTTCTGCCTTTCCCCTTGCAACTGAAAATGCCAAAACTGCAATTACAAAACAATTTCACTTCTCATCCCTCTCTTCCAGTAATCAAAGAGAGACAAGACCAAGATTTTACAAATGAGGAAAGATAAAATATACAGGAGATTTTGCTTTACTGACCCCAATATAATCAATGTCCAGATCATGATACTGTTTAGCTCCTAATATCCAAGAAACAACATAGTAAGCAGTGACATCTGGATAGTCATAGGGCCAGTTTTCACCCCTCCCTATCCATCCTGGAAATGTCCAAGGTAATCCTGGAAAAAGAGAAAAAAATGAGTAAGATAAGTGGATGGTCTATATTACTCCAAAAGCTTCAATAGGAAGCTGTAATTTGTTCTACCCAAAATGAAGGAGCAGATGCGCACTTCAAATTCACATAGTTCCAGTGAAGACATTGAAACATAACTTATTTAACTAGTATGCTCTCACAGAAACCATGATCAAACATATTAATAGTTGCTTCTTTTTCTTTAAGATAGAAAGTATAATTACTAGAGAACAACTGACTACATGCAATCTTACTATTCTGTGGTATTAGCTCTAATAGGTTTAAAATTATAAAGATTTTTGGACAAAAGTTTATGAAGTTATAGACAAGGGATCAATACCAAAAATTAAAAATTGTTAATCTCTCTGTGGAATACATTTTATTAAGTGTTTCAATCAAAATCTCAAGTTCCACATTTGTGCTGTCACAGCACACACACAACCCATGATCAAAACAGGGAGACAGGGAAGTCCTTTTACAACCGAGCCGCATACATATGACAAATCAGCAGACAAGACCCACTGCCATGTGGAGGGAGTGACTGGTTTGCAGTAAGAACATGTAATTGAATTTAGCACATATAAGATCTACAGACTTATACTTCCTGTCAATTTACTTTATCCCTCCCAATTTTTTAACTCTATTACTCATAACTTCACCTTTCATGATAAATCATTTATGTATACAATATATGATACATACATATATGATACAATCCAAGCATTAATGTTACTTGATACAAGTAAATGATCCTACACTACTCGGTGCAGCAGCACAACATAAGAATGTTATGCTACTGTAACAAAGTAAAACACAGTAGGTTTACACAAAGCATCAAGGCAAGCTTACTGAATACTACTGATTCTACTTGGTCTACTGCAAAAATAAAAAATCATATGCCCATTAAAATTAATATGCTAATTAAAGGTCAGATACGTAATTTAGCTATGGGGGGAAAAAAAAGTCCTAAAGTTTGAAGCAATTTACCAATCAGTTTAATTTTTGGATTCCTCTTTTTAGCTTCTTTCATCAGCCACCATTCATAGCCCCGGAAGTAGTTCTCATCATTTTCATAGTGCATATGGGAGGGTTCAGTGCCATCTAGGAAGGAAAGAGACAGGCAGCTCACAATTATCTTCTGTGTCATACACTGTAACACATTATAAGTCTTCTGCATTGCTCACTGCCATAGTATGCAAGTGCATATCTCCAACATGGTTCACATCTCCTTTGGTATGTATTTCAAAGCAAAATGACCAGCTGGAGGGAATACACAAGACTTGCCACCCTTCATTCTTAGCATAAAGTTAATAGTTTTAAGGAACTATGCCTGCTTTTAACATCAGAATGTGATTGGACATTTTCTATCCCCAGCTATTATAATACTAAATCTATATTCATGATTATTTTGACCCCAGCAACCACTAGGAAAGTTACAGCATTAAAATCGGGAGGGCTGAAAAAATTAACAAAAAAAAATAACTTGTGTAGAAGGGGGTTATTTATAAATGAAGAGGCAAAAAAAAAAGGAGGTTATAATTTTTTTAGAGTTTGTTTCTTTTATGCAAGGCAAGTCCAAGGAGAAAAGAGAAAGGAACTACAATTACATGAAAGAGATTGGTTTTTTATTATTATTTTTATAGTAAAAGATCCAGTTTATAATTTCCACATTGTTCTGTGACTGCAGGAAGTTTTTGGAATTGAAGGCTGTGCACTGAATTCCCTCAGGCAAAGCTTGAAAAGTGCAAAAGAATCGGTGCTATATGGGAAGTCATTACACATAAAAGATAAATTAATAACTTGTCCACACAATTGCAACAATTACTCATGATAAACTATATGTCTCATTGCTTCATTGCTTCA
>JAOXNG010000031.1:46591577-46614935 GCA_028566535.1 Scolopax minor
CAGTCACCACATGTGGATATGAACCTCCTGCAGCAAAGATATAAATAAAATCAGAGTCTGAATACAGTGCAGCAAGTAGTCCAATTGTATACACTGTCATGTTAATGTCATGTCATGTTAATATCAAGTATTATAGAATATATATATATATTAATATCAAGTATTATAGAAAACTGATGCCAAGCAGACAATGTAGAGCTCCAAAAATAACCTCTTTGTCCTGAGGTAATTGTATTTCTTCCTTGCTATCAGCTATTTGTGGATAAGTATTAAGTTTTAGTATGAGGTGCTAAACAATGATGGTGCTTATAAAAGGGTATTGAAGAAGTCTTCAACTCAGCACTGAATGAGAGAAAACCATTGTCTTCAACCTGGCTTTCATTTTTCTGTCTCTGGCACTTGGCAATTCACATAAAATGTTGCAGCTATTAGAAATTATGTGTACGCAGTGGCCTTTAACTATAGCGTGCACCAATTCGATAAATTAATTCCGTATAAGTGTAAAAATAAAATTGTGTTTCCCTTGGGTATTGCAACAGTACTTGCCTTGCAGGGATTCATCTCTTTGTAATAACAACACTCTGTTCAAAGCTGCATATGAATATGCTATCTTTAAAAAAACAATAAAAAAATCCAGGAGCACGTTCTTATTCTAAAAAGACCTTTTGGTGATTGCTGTATCTTGTGAAAAAAATAGCAGGGTGCCTGATCAAGCCAACTGAAGACATAAATTATTGGATGAGAGGAAATCAATATTTTGTTAGAAGCACAAGGCTTACTATGATGAACCTTGCAGACAAGTGCCTTTCTGTTTATAGGTAAATCATTAGACTTCCTGAAATAGACAAGGCTGCTAGACGGCTGATTTCTTCAGCTTGGGGCGATGGGGGTTGTAATATAGATGTAAAGGAAGAAGGTACAGAACGGGAAATGTAACTATAAAAATCCTCTTGAAGGGAAAGGAGAGGGAGGAAGGTACAAAATGTGACTATACAACCAACATGCATCTGCCTCCTGCTTTCAGAACTTCTCTTGAAACTTATACTATCGTGTTTAGTATGCAAAGTTATTGAATGTAGCCCATTTTACAATGCTATTTTTCATTGCAAGCTGATTCTGAGTGGTCCTGAGCATCTGAGACTCCTGCTGAAGTCTGTTTGCCATGATCCTGACAGGTCTTCAAAATCTTGTTAAGTCATTAATTATGCCTTATCCAGAAGCTTTGAGGAGCATGGTGCTAACATGAACGGAGATGCTGAGCTCCTTATAGATGCTTAGGACCTGGCAGAAGCAGGTTCTTGCTACCTGCACTGAGGAAAGCACAAACTCTGCTCTGAACTTGTGCCTCTTAAATCACAGTGTACCCTTGGGCCTCAACACAGGCTTCTGCAGACATCCTTTGGGCACAGGTATCTTTTTGGCATATTTCAAATGTATTTCTCTCTTCCCTCAAGCTGTATCTTTGAAGACAGATATAGTGGTGAGGAGATGATAACCTTACAGGGCTCCAGAAGGCTGTCAAAATGACCCTTTATGTATTTGTACTGCCAAACCCTGCTATTGATTAAAATATACTTGCTGAATTCTGATAGTTCCCACCTGCAGATCAAAGGAAAGCAAGAAAATGTAGTTCCAAGTGGAAAGACTCAATTAAATGAGCTTACTGGAAGCTTACACCATTACCCAGAACTGAATTTTGCCTGGGTACATCAGGAATATTCCCTTCTCAAACCCAATTTGTGAATTGAACAGGAATCAGGTTAGAGAAGTGATCAATGATAACTGTAGTAAGTATATTGCTTATTTCTCTTTCTCATCATCTTGTCTCAGCTTGTAAATGTTTTTTTCATGGAGCAACTTCCTTCCCTAAATCAATATCAGTGTACAAAAGACAAAAGCTGGCTCCCATCAGACTGCAAGGAGATATTCCTGGTGACTTTGGTGAGATCCAGGCTACATGCTATTTCATAGAACGAGTAGCATTTGTGATATTCATATTGGCAAGTTCAAATTTTAAATCGAAAAATAGTACTTAATCAGTGTGATTCCTTGTTCCAAAACAGTGCCATTGCCGTTTCATTTGGTTAGGCTCAAGTATTACTACATTGTTTTGAAAACACCATATTGCAAATCCAACCATAATCTTTAACATTCCCAAGAGCCACCATCTTCATGCAAATTGTGGCATTCCTGTACGAATCACCGTTTCAGTAGAGGATAGGGTACACACAGCACATCCTGCCGTCAGTGTGCTTGCCACCTCAGTCACTGCAGAACGACTAGTAACTGTGGGAAGCCCCACCAATCAATCAATCCAAAACTAACCTGACACCATCAGCAGTCACACCTGAACACGTTATGTCGTTTCTCACTCGGATGTACTATTCTGGGAGTAAAATTGCTGCCCTTGACCATTCCCATGGAAATGCCGGTGCTTGGACCAGGATACGCAGCGCTGTGAGCCCGCCTGCCTGCTCAGCAGGATTATTTTGGTAATTGCTGGGGGGTGCTCCGAGTGGCACGTTGCAGGCTGGTCCTGCTGGTGGGAAATTAGCCCCAGTGCTCTCCCCCCATGTAAACCACTGTGTGTGACAGGAACCACAGCCAGATCCATCTGCTTGGATCCATCTTTCCCATCTGCCACCACGCTCTATACTTTTTGTAGGACATTGCCTCAGAATTATGAATCATTCTCCCTAGGCTCTTGATGTCCTACTGTAACAGATGGGCATAACATATATTCCATAATAACCACTCTTTATATAGCTGCCCTTTGTTATATTAATGAGTTAGTAAGAAAAGAGCCAGCTAGCTGACATTACTAAATTACTGACCTTCCAGGTAAAAAGGGAAGAGTCTAGGTCTGCATTAGTCACACAAGAGAGGGAGTACCTGTGGAATAATGCATTTCCTCTTGGTGTGACTGGAAATTGATACGCGAGGCATAATCCAAATCTTTGTTAGCACCACTAACTATGGTAGAGTAATTCCTAGAGAGAGCAAGTCTAATGAGCAACACTAAGGCTAAATAAATGGGGTGTTCAACAGATACAACGTTTTGGCAATACACCAGTGAACAGAGAGATTTTAATTTCTTAGTAGCAAAGCACAGATGAGTCCACAATAGGAGAGAAGCATCTTTGACTGCTTGTTTTGTATGATAAAATCTTAACTGAGTGTCAAGTTTTAAAAGATGTGAATGGCTTTCTGCTGCACAGTCTAAATCCCGGGGCTAGAAAACCATACTGCATGTCACAAGAATTCCATATATTTGATTACCCAAAAAGAAAGCTGAGGGGTAATTTCATCACTTCCTTACCCATTTAGACATTGAAAACACGTGTGACAAGAGGCGGGAAGGCATTACAGGACCAAGTGCCTTAGAAGTTGCAGTTTGACAGTCACACATGGAAAAGAACAAAGTTTCCCCATGACAGAGGTGTTTAAGCATCAGGGAGTTCCCCAGGCAGCAGTGCTATCACTTGGAGTCTCTAAAGGATGCAAGACGGTTTCAAAAATTCTATAATCTATTTTTTCCAGTATATATTCTGTATACGAGGCTGCAAACTCGATAAGCAGAATAGGCTGTGCTGGCTCTTGAGCCGGTGAATCCTCTCCACTCATCCTGAATGCAAGCAGAGAGTTCCTAGGGTGGCTGTAGGAGCTAAAGCTCTCCTGTCTCCTGCACAGCTAATATGGGAGTATGTTTTATCTGCTCCGTGCAACATGAAGGGGAGAAGGGGCTAGAAGAGAACTGCTGCTAGAGAACTGCTGCTCCTTCAGTGTCACAGCTACCACCACTACTGCTGAAATTCAGTAACTCAATACCAAGGAAAAAAAAATAAAAAAAGAACATGAGGCTTGGTATGTGCAATGAGTGATCTATAACTATGACTATTTATAACAACAGATAGCAGAAGAAACAGATTATTTTGGAGCTCTGGAGTGGAGGGGGCTGTAGTACATTATAGGCTAACAACCAGGGGGGCTGAGGCATTTCAGAATCAAAGAGCACAGCCAGTCTTCAGGCTTCTCACTCATTCTCTGAGTTTCTACTTGTCCAGCAGTACCAGCAGCTGCTGGTTCCCCTTGGGCTATCAGGTTTTCTCTCAGACTGGATGTTTCCACTAGATGCGAGGAGTCTGGGGTGCTGATATCCAGATAGGTGCCCTAAATATAGTGAACGGTTTCCAGTTCTGTCAAGGATGAACACTTCTTCAGTTACTTTGCTGATGTCTTCACTGGTGATGGGATTTTTCTCATCAACACCCTAAAATTTTCAAAGGAACCAGTTACCATATGTTTGCTTGGTGATCTATGTAACTCTTAGTGCCGAAAGTGGCAAAGCTGGTCTGCATTTTACATAAGTTTTGAAGATGATTGCCCACCTAACTTCAGAGGGTGTAAGACATTGCCAAACCCACCGCTTCTTGCCTTGTATGTGTTGATGGCATCTCCATAAGAATATACATTTTTCAGTAATTGCTTCCATGCAAATACAAAGGCAGCTTGCTCAGAATGTTGAAATGTAAGCACGACTAATATGTGCTTTGATACTTTGGATGGTGAAAGACCTAAAGTAAATTAATTTATTATTCTTGATAAGTGACAGAATTCATTCTCATAATTTAGCAGATATTATCTAAACCTTTTAATTTGTTTTCTGTAATCTCTTATTTGCTCTCAATTCCACAGTGGCTAATTAAGATCTATAAGCAAATCCAGAAATGAGACAAATTCAGCAGAATTAACTGATATAAAAATCATAATGCATATTTTTATAATGCAGCTGAATATCCCTTTGATTGTGTAATTCCAGCCTATTAAAAAAGTGCTTGCCCTGCATTTATTTGAGATTTGTACTAATGGCTCTAAGCACTGTATCACCATTAATAACAATAATAATTAGATCCATGAATCATTAAAGGAATCACTTCTGCAGCAGTTCATGCTGTTCCTTCACCTGTGAAAATCTTTTCCTCTCTTACAGTGCTGAAGGGAGGGCTCTGAATCTCCCTGGGCTTTGCAATTGCTGGCAATTAGCAGTGCTTGCTGATTAAGTGAACCCAAGACACAGCTTTCAGCTGAGCCATCAAAGAAAGTCTGCTCTGTGGTAGGAACCTCACTAGTGAGAGACTTTCTTTGATTTGAGATCACCCTTGATCGCACACTGGCACAGAGAAAGATCTACCTTTTGTAAAGATACTTCAACATCGTATCGCAAAGGGATATACATTGGCAAGACAACACCTCTCCTTGTATTCAAAGCACTTTCTCCTCATAATCCATCTATCAGGACACAGAAAGAAGCAGCTGATTACTATGACTGATATACTAAAGGAGAAAAAAAGCCTATCTTTGCCGCTATTTCCATTACATGCAGTTGCCATTCTTTAAACATATAGCACATGTGCAAGTGGCAGGGGATGACTGATCTTCATTGAGTTTCTAGGTAATAGCTTTCAAAGTTTCCCTGGAGACAGCAATATCATGATGGATTCCTTCACTGAACAACCATGAGACACCTAACATGTTTCATTTAAAAATTTCCTCTCTCAACCTGCAGCTCTTCACTCCACTTGAAAAATCCAATAAAATCTTTTGATAGCAATAATATCATTTCATACATGTACACCTATACGCAAATGCAGCCAACCTTTGATTCAAGACCACCATAGTTAAACTATGCTGGACATTAAGGAAGCATAAGACCCAGTTTCAGACTTGATGTAATGAGGTGTAAGTCCAGATCCCAATTATTCACTCTCTAAATTTGTCTTGAGTACTTGGTGGTTTAGTACTAGTTATCTGTAGAATTTACTTGGAGGATATACCAGTAATGGAAAAGTATGTTAATGCTTGTCATATCTTACTACATTAAATTTTATAGAAGGAAAACAATATAGTTGATGTTGATCTTGAAATGTCCAAAGGGAGAGAGTTGTTTTTAAGTTGCAATATGGAGGCCAAAAAATATGAGCACAGAAGTAATGTCATTTTAAGAGAACTGAGGATAAAAGCATGCTGGCAGCATGTGTGAAATTCAGCTGCAGTTTGAAGACAACTCTCATGGCAATCAATATTACAAGAGACTGTTATGACTTTAAAAAGAAACTTCAGTCTAACAAGAAATGACATTACTATCTGCATATATCCAAGTTGACAGACACAAGCCACATTCAGCTTTTTTTGCCCTATAGAGTAGAACATGAATGAGTCAAAATGCATTAAGAAAAACAATTAAACTATCACTTCCATGAAGTAGATTTTATGCACTACAGACAGACAGACAAACAGATTAAGATTTCAGAACTGAAATGACTGAGAACCAGCCACTGGGGTACCACAATCATTATCCATATTCAGTCTGTTACTCAGACAGACTCACCCTGATGCTTTTCAGGCAATGGCAGAAAATGGAGACACCCCCTCCAGGCTCAACACCCCCTACCCTCCAAGAAGCAGTGAATTAGTGATATGGTTATGGGCCTGTTGCAAAGTTTGCACAAAAATCTGTAAACAAAATCAAAGCTGACTATTCTGAACAGGGAATAATTGACAGATTGAATTGGAAAGCAGATTGTTATAATTAATTCACTTAGATGGCACTTCAGTCTCTAGAAGCATGACAGAATGACTCTTCATTCAGGAACACGGATATGACTGTGTCTTCCAATTCTTTATCTATTCCACCATAATTGAGCATGAATAATGTGCACCGAAAGCCAAATGTCACCCAAACTAAAGCCATTAAGAATGAACGAGTATCTGTATGGAGCTGAACTATCGCTGAACCTGCAGACTTATGCAATTCTTGTCACTAAGAAGCCCATCAGCATTGTATAATGACATGCAAATGAGAAAGAATTGTTCTGAATAAGAAATAATAGACCAAAAAAAGCACTACATATCAAAATATTTATCTAGAAAGCTCTTCTATTTCTAGTGGGAGATCTCAGCCAGATCATTATGCAAATGACTTCCCATACCTGCGCCTTTCTCCTGGCTTCCTTTTTTTTTCTGTTTAGGCAAATAATTCTCACTGTAACTTAACAAAATACATACACTTAGCTTATTTTTAAATAATGATTAGATAATAATGCCTACTGAGGTGAACAAGACTTAAAAACTATAGACCTTGTCAAAATGAATCTTTACATTTTTATATCAACAGAAGAAAAGAATAGCAGGTGGCAAGACTCCCTGTTCTGCCTGTCCCTCCTTGCCTGGAACAAATATTTAAAGACCTCAAAATGTTCCACCAAATGAATTCATCATTTCCATTCTGAAAGAGAAATCTAAGACACACGAGACAATTCATGTAAAGTCATATGGTCAATCATATATTTCAATAATTTTTTTCAAACACCATATCCTCTTTTATTTCTCTCATCCCTGTACACAGACCCATGGCTTATATCACCTTTTAATCCACAATGATGCTTGTGCAAAATCCCTTTTGTATCCACAGACAAATGTATATTCATACTTCATTTTTTTCCTCTGCCATGTGTGCATATAGATAATATGTTATCTATAGTTAGGGCTGGCCAAAAAAATACAATTTCATCACATGAAACATTTTGAACTTTCAAATATATAGACAGAAAATTATGCATAACCCTAAAAGTTCCTGACTAATTTTAATTAAATATTGAAATGTAGAGTTACAGTAATGTTACTATGTAACCTAACCAATAAAAGCAGCTATGAAAAATCCTTCCAAATCCTTTTAAACCTTTACTACTTACCCTCTGTATCAATAGGTGTTGATTATTAATTTAAACTACAGCAGTGAAAGGGAAAGCGCAGAGCCGAGGCAGCCTGCTATCAGCCTCTACACTAATGGCTTGGAAGATACTGTTAGTGTGGTCATAGCCCTTCACTGAGGAATCAAATTATTCCAGCTTTCATACAGACAGCGTTCAAGTAAATTACTGGAGGTGCCCTTTACCACTTGGTGCATCGCCAAGTACCAAATGCCATTACTTCCAAATACAATGAAATGTTTTGGTACCACAAGGTTAAAGAGAAAACCTATTTGGAATGAATGAAAGGGCAGAAAATGTCACATGCAGAAACAGAAAGACAGATTGAGTGGTTACAGCAGAAGTCAGAGGTCCAAAGCATAGATGAGCTGGTTTCCCCAGCAATATTTCTGGCTGTGAATTAAATGGGGTATTCACCTGAGATTCAGGGGAATCTGCACAGTAAAGGATTTTAAAGTATATGCTAAATGTTTTATGCAGGCTCCTGGGAAGGAGACAAGAGGTTAAGTATTTACTTTTATGTGACATTGTGTTTAAAACACGTCAGAGAAAAAACTTTCAGTAGAAAGTGCTGTGCTGTGTCAGGTCAGCCTGTCCATATCTAAATAATGACCTTTAAATGTATAGATAATGTTGGTTTAGGGATTTGAGCGTTTTTGGTGAAACAGCTTTGGCATGTCAGATTTATGTTCAAATACTGCAGTCTGTAGGTAAGAATTACTTTTCTAGGAGAAGTTTGCCTTCTGTTACTTTATGTTTCCATATCATAGAAAGTATTTTGCAATCTAAACTGAAATCATTCCAGATTAAAAGCAGTCAAAAGATCTGTAGTCCAGTTTCCATGAAAGAGGAACAGCTAGAGATTTCATGGTTTTTTTGTTGTTGTTGTCATTTTAGCTGTACTAGTGCCTATTACCCAGCACTCTCATCTATTTGTCATTTCATTTTCCTCCAGCTAGTGATTTATGCTTTCCCTTCCGGCTAAAAGTGTCTCATTTCAATTACTTCACTTCCTTTGAAGTTCAGTTCCTACAATGAATTGAGAAATGCTATTTTCTTTATTACTCTGGGCACTGTATTTGAGCACAGCATCCCATGTATCATGGCATCTCAGAAGGGCTTGTGCCTGCTATCTAAAATTGTCTTAACTGTACATTTTTGCCATTCACATTCCTTTTTCTGTTTTCTCCCGTTCAGACTCCTGAAACCTCTTCAACCCCAGAAACAGATTTCAGTGACACATAAACATGTGAAAAACATTCCATGTCAAATAAAAAGATCCTGGGACAGTAGAAATGTAAGACCAGAAGAGGATATATGAGCTCTGTTAATGCTTCAGGTTCTTTCCTCATCAGGGAAACTGCAAGACAAGAAATCCAAGGCTGTGATCTCATCCTACACAACCATGGAGGAAACTATGAAGACATGAAGCTTACACTGGAGAGCTACTGCCACTCCGACTTGGAGAAAACTTTCCACCAAGCTCCAGCTACAAGAAGGATTTTTCAGTCCTTGAAAAATTAATTTTTCAAGTTCACATTATATTTCTAATTATGTGTGTGAAATGTACTAATTATAAAACTTCATCAGCACATCTACAGAATCTCATAAAGCCTAACTGCCCAGCAAGCAGTGCTGGGCAGTATTTATTCCTGTCAGTGCTGAAGCTGTATTTTATTAACATACAGTTAAATAGAAGCATCTCTTGAAATAAACTTTAATCCCTTGGCATATATCTGGAAAACCTGTGACCAATGTTGGGGAATGCTCTGTATTCAGGCTAATTTATTTGACTGAAGGAAAATGTTCAAGCGAAGCTGCTTGAATGCTTCTCTACAATGCAAGCAATTCACAAATTCTGTCACAATCAGTTCCAAATGGAATTGAGTTGAGTTTGCTGGAATGAGAAAGGTAACCTGGCTTTGAACCTGGCTGAAGTCCTTCCCTGTCCATCGCCCAGTGTCTCCCTGAATGGCAGCTTCTCCACCGAGTGAGACAACTGGCTGTGAGAGAACATTTCAGTGTGGAGAAGTGGATAGAAATACGGAGATGCAGTAACTGAGGGATCTGCACTGGGGGTATTCAAAGAACACTGTGAGACCAGTCCAGCCTTTCTCTCCAGTTAAATATCTAACAAGGTTGTATCTTACTGAGTAAATCCTGCTTACTGATAAATACATCACTTAACACAGCAAGGGAAAAGCTTATTTTTTTAAGCCTTATAGCCATGACAGTGGCTGTCACAGCTGAAAGTGAGAGTCAAGGTAAGTGTTCAGTGGTATGAGTGACTAAAGGAGTGGGAAAATATTAATACAGGAAAGATCTGGGATGGATCTTGCTTTCAAACACACCAAGAAGTCTCCCATACGTGCCATCATCTGAGCTGACTGACAGCTCTCCCATTGGCCAACATGCCAAGCTGTGACAAAACCAAAACAAAAGTACTGCCTTCTATAAAAACATCGGTTGTGTAGTTTAAAAGGGTTAAAACAAGAGACAAACATTTCAAAAGCCCAATAATTTGTGCTCATAAATCCTCTATATGTTTTTGACGATCTCCCCTAAAAGACATTTCACATTTCTAGAAGCAGATTTATGTGTGTGTATAGGTTTGATAAAGCTTTTAAGGGTGTGGGAGCAGATAATATTTTGAATGTGGAACTGAAGAAAAATAACATTAAAAATAAAATTATTAACATCATCCCTGCCTTCCTAGCAGGAAGAAGGGAAAAAGCCAGTGCAATGCAACCTGTGCACATTGGAAATTCCCTTTCCCCATGTATTGTAATCAAAGCTACTTGTGCAGGAGGCTGGGCTTCGTCCCTTATTAGAGCTGCTAATAAGGTCTCATGAGCTGCCCATCATATCTCTAACCCCCTGCTGCCATTTCCAGCCACTCCTCCTTCCCCAGTGATGTAAATCAGGAATACTCTCCTGAAATCAGAGAAACAGCAGGAGAGTTAAGGCTGGAGTAAGGGCATGGAGGATCAGACCTGTCTTTCAAAGAGCTGTTCTGGAGAGAGAGCAAGCCTGAACTGCAGCAGGTAAGGTGATAAAGTACAAAATCTTCAACAAGAATAGAGAGAACAAAGGAAACCATACAAAGCACATTTCTCTCTCTGTAAAATTACCAATTTTTAAAACTTGCTCTTGTATGGAAAAGATCATTTGAAGTTTGAATTTAAAAAAAAAAAAAAAGTTAAAAAGATAGCAGCAGTTTTGCTTTTAACAAAGCCACTTACTTGCTCCAACTAGATTTTATCTTGTTTCAAAGTTGTCTCTACAAGCCAACTCAGAAGGGAAAGCACCTGTAAGTGAATCAGAGCTTTGAAGCAAAAATCAAAACCAGAAGATATAAGTTTCTTTACCTATGCAGCAATCATTAAAGGGAAAAGTGAGTTTAATTTCAGGAAGGCAGCTGATTTTGTTTTTACTCATAGTTACTTTTTTAAAAGAATGGGTACTTATCCTGTTTGCTAGATCAAAAAAAAAAAAAGGCATCCTATAATACACCTTTTCTGTTGCTGTTCAAAACCTGAAATCCATCAGAGTCAGTGAGAATTCAAGAAGAATGGACTTCAGTATAAATCTCTGAGTCTTTTCTTTCTATATCCTGTTGATATTTCTGGTCATTATATATAATAATCCCCTCTAATCTTTGCATAGTTTCTGAACAATTTCAGAGGGGTATCTCTGCTGGTATTTTTAATAGGGAATAGATATCATCATGCATGGGGAAATAGCTCTTTAAAGAGGAAAACAAGTGCATCTAGGCAGCCATCAGTTAATCGATAGGAATATAACCTGTAATTGTTGCATGGAAATTCTAATAATTTCCCTTGTTTCTTTCCACCCTTTATGAGAAGGGCAGCTGACAAGCCCTGAGCGTATTAACTGATGCCCTTGGGAGCCCAAGGGTCTAATAGCTGTGGTGCAGAGACCTGGGACCATTAGGCCTTATTTTTATACTATATCACATAAACCTATAGGGCTCCTATTGCCAAATCACTTCAGCTCCCTGTGCATTTATTTATACATTAATTATGGGAGCAAAATGGGAGTAAAATACCTCATGAGGGTGCACTGAAGCTTAATTCATCAGTGTTTATAAAACCATTTGATACATGCAGATGAAAGCTTATACATTAAGTGCATAAATAGTTATTATTTTCATAACCATGTGCCAGGACTGATTTCCCACTGCCTCTTCTATCACACTTGTATTTCAGCTGCTTTGCTAATGGTTCTCACCAGATGCAGCCTCAGCCTCGTCACCTGGTTCCCCTGTGTGCCAGGACAGACACTTAAATAATGGACATTTTTCCATGGGCACTAGGAAGTGAATCAACTGACTTAATATTATTATCTTAAAGGCAGGAAAGAAAGAAAAAATAATAATAAAGGATATAAAGAGAGCAATTCATGACATCTAATTTCTGAAGTACAACAATATCAGGCAACACTTCCTGCCAAGGCAGGTGTTTTCTCAGCCTGGTGCCTTCCCACCGCAGCAGCATGGTGACTTCAGCTTAATCCACAGCTTTTTAACTTCTGCAGCTCTCAGAGCTGGAGTGGAGAGCTCAGGGCAAAGACATTTTTGAGTGCCCACATTAGGACTCTTGTTCTAGTCTACCCATCTCCCAGGACAAGTGCAGGCTCAGAGCAACTTTAACTCGTTATAACGGAGAGTTTATCTCCATGTCCTACCATTTTTACAACTTTTTAGCTAAGATGGCTAATAAAAATGCCTAATTCTTACTCAGTAAAATGTCATAATTTGCAGGGTGGAGAGAGTTCTTGGAATAGAAGATATTTGTCTGATGGTGAATTGTATATCACCCCACAGCCAAGCATATTAATACATTCAGTAAAAGAACAGGAGAGAGCAAATGGTGGATAGAGAGAGGTACACATAATCCACCCACAGAATGTTTTATCTACCTTAAGTTGATTTGGAGTCTGTCCTGAGCTTCTTGACTCTTTTTGCATTCTTCCACACTTTCTCATGTGCCACAACAGCCAAAATAATATGACCAAGCTTATTCCATATCACAGAATCACAGAATGGTTTGGATTGGAAGGGACCATAAAGATCATCGAGTTCCAACCCCATGTTATTTTTATAGCATACCAAGAGGAAACACAGTTCTCTTACAATTCTGGACATGAGTACCCAGAGAACTCCTGAATACAGTAAGTTAACCAGAATTGGCACAGAAATGTCAGATCCAGTACTTCTTCTCAAAGTAGTAGTATTTCATATATCATAACTTCTTCCAGAACAAGTCTAGAACATATTTTATGAAATCTGCCATTGAAAGTTTAATGGAGGGTTCATTCCCTCTGGAGAATCCTACGCTAACCATTCTATGATAAAAGACACAACAAACCACCAGCAAAAAGATCAAAACCATCCACAACTATAAGGGTATTCAACCTGCCAAGTATTTCTTCCATGGAATGGCACTTTGATGGTTACTGATGTCAGTGCTTCTGACATCAATACTTTAACTTACTCACCAACTGTGATTGAAACACATATCTTTACTCCTTACAGTTTGTTCATGCTTGAAAATTTCATGTTGTGCTGTGTGATGAAATAAATTAATGGTAGTGTAAAGCACTGTCTAATGTCAAGGTTTTTACTGTAGTTCTATTATTTTCTGCAGACAAAATCTACATCTTCTGTCATCAGAAAACAATTTTATAAAGAAGATTTTGGTAACGGGTAATGCTGTGATAGTGAGATTTTTGACCTGAAAAATAGATGTTACCATTTTTGTGTAAGAAAAATCTGAAATCTGGGGCAAGAGTGAAGATAAGTTGACCTTAGAGTTCTAATGAACTGTATATTAAATTTGAATTACATAATTAATCCTGGACAATAAACACTGACAGAAGATGATTTTTTAACTCTTCAGCTTTCTCTGTCTTACAACTAATGAGTAGCTCCAGAAGAACATCAGTATTTTCCCCTTCATATGAAATCCACCTTTTTTTTCCATATTGAAAAAACAATTTGGTGTAAAAATATAAGGTGAAGAGGGATGGGCAGCAGAAACAAAAATATTTCTTTGTGATATATTATTAGCAATTAAAAAATACGAAACCATATCACAACAAACAGTCTGGAGGAAAAAATCCTCATTCTCATGTATAATTTAACTTTGTCATGAATTCTTAACAGACCTGTAAATTGGAAAATCAACATCTGCTCAGTGATAGCAGGTGAAGGACATGCAGGGTGGCACCAAGTTTTCACCAGTCTCAACCTGAAAACATAAAAAAAGGTCTTACCTTGATGCTTGTTATTGTAAACATGTCCTGTGTAGAGAAACTGTTTTCATTTTTTTCTAAACTTATACACATCCTTTTCTAACATAGTTCCCTCTAGATTTTTTCATTTAGTATCATCAATATACAAATTACGCTGTGGCATGAAGGAGAAATAAATGAGTATAAAAAGGTACCTCCCGTCTTCCTTTCATGATCTCCAAAACATAGAAAAATACATTGTAGCATAAAGTACCCACTGATCCCTCATAGATAGTTGTATAGAAATCAGGTGCTGCCCCAAGACACTAGTTATGAATAGACTTAATAGATTTTACACACCTTTTGTAAGCTTGTCTTCTGACTCATAAGGAAGCTGCTTTGAAAAGGAATAAGCAGTCCTGATACTGCTCTAGAATCAAGATAGCAAAACACACACACTATACAGAAGAAGCTAATGTGCTGTGAGCATTAAAGGGCAAATTACCATCCACTCAGCAGATCTGTGCAGAATTTCTCCCAGTGGTTTTCATGGAGGGACACATTAGCTAACAATCACAATTTATCTGTGTTTAATCATTAGCAGAAGGAAGAAAGAATGTTTCCTTATCCACACTTCAAGCTACTACAGTTTTTGTCAGAAGACTTTGGAATTCAGCCACAGAACAATCTCCTTTTAAATCTCCAGAACACAGATTTTGCATGGGCATTAAAGTTTCCAGAGCAACCTATGTTGACAAGAGTATTTGCTTATATGAGGAAGATCTACATGCCCTCATATAGAAACATACCTTTTCTAATGTCACATAGTTGATTTGCACTGAGACATTATAAATTTCATCCTGACTTATTTTTGCCTTTCCTGAACTATTTTCCCCCTTCTTTAGATTTAAAAATTAAACTGCTGCAGGACAGAGCATGTGGGTTATAGTCTCACAAGCAATTACAGTGTGGGTGTTGAATTACTGCAGCAATAATATTCTGGTCAGTTGTTTTCTGTTCCAGCATATGAACTTCTGTGGAGCATCTGGCCTGTGTCTATGAAAAGTTCTCATATTTATTTAATTTTTGGACAGGGCTCATCACCCGGTTATGCAGTGGAACTCAAATCATAAATCTCCCAATTCAACAACAATGATTTGGTTGGGTGACTCTTAGATAGCAACATCTGCTTACACAGCAAATGAGATCTCTGTTCCAATAAAGAACCTTGTTCTGGGTATCTCAGGGTATCCAGTATCTTAAAACTCACAATTGGAATAAATTATATGTTTCAAAAGTAGCTTTGATGTCAAATGGTCATCATGTAATGGTGATTAATAAGTTCCCTTCCAACTCAAACGATTCTATGATTCTATGTTTCTATGATCTACAAAACATACACTTTTTATTTGTTATTTGGCTTTCTGGCTACTGTTTTTATATAAGTACACAAAACATTTTTCTGATCTATATTCCTCACCACTAAAGACTGACACAGATGAGCTCACATAAAGCAATTCCAAGGAAAGAAGAAATGTCACTAATGCAAATACGAGAGTGACCATATCTACAAAATGTTGATTAGAACATAAAGCAACTCAAAAGGGATAACTTTCCCTAGAATATTACAATAAAAATTCTCATCCCATTTCCTTTTCCTGTTTTAAGTTTCCAACAAAACTTTTAAGATAAAATACAACTTTTCTGAAATGAGACTACTGTCTGTTAGGGGACTTCTAATTCATATTGTTTTCATCTTCACAGGTCTTTTGATCTCACTGGTTAGATTAAAACTTCCATGGTGTTTCTCTAGCCATATTACAATAACCACCTGCAAGATATGCTTTCTGGGAAATTATCTCCTGAAGATTATGGTTTCATAGAACAGGATAGCAAGTCGATGGCTCAGTACTCAAGTTTCCATGATCCACTTTTATATCATTTTAGAAAATAAATATTTTCAGCCAAACTATTTTAGATATTAAGAGAAAATACCTGAAATTTGCACAAGACCAGACAGATTTGGGTTAGATGAGAATATAATTCTTATCAAAATTCATTTCCTTGGAAAATTCTTGACCAGCCAGACAAAGGCAAAGGAAACAACATTACTATTAAAAGTTCTCATAAATAAAGAATATTATATATTGCCATCTCTGTATAAACAATTTAATAACTAGAATAAAGTAAGATATAATTTCCTGATCTGTACTTGAAGGAACACAGCTGACAGCTTCTCTCTGAGCAAAACATATGTTCCTATCTGAGCATATCAAATGATTTGAATGAGCTAAAAAAAAATACTTATTGTTTTTCAAGCATCAGGCTAGTTTTTTCTTTGTTTTTTTTTTTTTTTTTTTTTTTTAAGAGCCTTATCACAAGTGTTATCAGGAATTGGAACTCTAAGCTACTGATAAACCTGTCGTCTGATAAACTGTAAATGAAGATAGCTACAAACTTGTGCAGTTATAACTGAAAAATGCATCCAGCCTTAGTTCATGATTTGGTAATGTTCATGGACGATAATATTCTTTCTTTTCACATGATTCAAAATAGTGATAACAAAATGAGATTCTTCTATACTCTCTAGGGAATTCTTTATCAATGTTGTCAATATTGAAAGCCACTTTTCTTCCCCAGCATTCATTATTCTGTGATGGCTATAGTTGCAAGTCTATTCTTTTATTCTTATGTGCATGAAACGACAACTAGAGAGGTTCAGCTTGCCAGAAGTATCCCGAAGCAAAATCATCCATTCCAAAGAGATGATGAGTTGCACAGTACCCAACACCTGTTCAAGCTGTGGGAAATAACTCAGGACAGGTGTTACTGAGAAGTCCAGTTTGCACAACAGCAACTTCATGCCCTACAAATTCAAAAGGTCATCACCCAGATTTTACAAAGACAAGCTAATCAATAAAAATCTTTTTAAATATTACATGATTAAAAAAAATAACAGTTACCAGACACTTATATTTTAAACAGGATTGAGTTTTGATGATACAACTTGAATGACACAATTACAGAATGTGAAGCTCTTTAAGCTATCTTTCAGTGTGTCCTTAGTTGGTTAATATGGCAAAGTATTCTGGATTGTTGTCTGGAAGTTACATCAGAAGATTTGCATAGAATTCAGAGCAAGTGAAATATTAAAGAACATCTGATAATGAAACATACTCAAAAGAAAAAAACAAAAACAAAATCAAACAAAAACAAACAAAAACAAAAACAAAAACAAACCAACCACAAAATCCTGATTCTAACTTAACATTAGCAAGTTTCAGTTTAGGTTGTAAAGAAACAATATGGGGGTCAAACTTCAAAATCTTCTCATGGCAGGACCAATTAAAAAGTTAGAGCAGGTTATTTGCACACTGTCCTACTGAGTTTTAAACATCTCCTAGGAGGGTATTCCACTACATGTCTGGGTAGCCTCTTCCACTGATTAGCTATACTCAGTGAGAACTTTTTTTTTAAATTTTTTTTGCTTTGCTGAATCCTGGGTTCAACACCTCCTGGCTTTTTGCTGCATGCATCTGCCAACCGTCTGTATGACCACCCATTAGGTCATAGCAAACAGATCCCCCTTAGCCCTTTCTTCTTAAGACTGAAGAAACCAAGCTCTCTCAGACTACTATGTCATGCCCCCAGCCACCACAGTGACTCTCCTCTGGACTCAGTCTACTTTGTCACTGCCTGCTTTCTACTGGGCAGCGCAGTCCTGGATGCAATAGCCCACTTGTGTTCCCACAAGTGCCAAACAGCAGGGATGGCTACTTCCCTCAATCTATTGGTTTCATTCTTCCTAATGCAGCCCATGCCACCATCAGCCCCAGGGCACACTGCTGATTCTTGTTCAAGTTATTGTCCTCCAGGTGCCCTTGTCATTTACTACAAACCCTACAACTTTATTATTTCCCTGAGGCTAGAGTTGGCTCCCAGGGCATATTGGTGCATGGGGTTGTTCTATGCAAGGTGAAGGACATCGCATTTTCCCTTATGGACTTCATGAGGTTTCTATCCACCCATCCATCTCTCCAGTCTCTGAAGGTTTTTCTGAGGTGTTTGGTCTTTAGTTTATTGATCGATCTATTCAGTGTGGTGCCATCATTGAAATTAGTTTTAGGTAAAGATACTAAGACTGACAAAATGGAACATCTTCACATGTTCAGATAACTGACTGAAAGAAAGAAAACATTTGTCTCAGTCGAGTCCCATAGGGATATATGTCTAAGTCTCTGCTGTGCAACGTATCCATTACAGGACTGAAAAAGGGGTTAAACAGCAAAAAGATATCATTTGCTCCAGTACAAAAAGTGGAGGTGGGAACGAAACTCATCATTGATGTAAATAAAGTTATGAATATATAGAAAAAATGTCCCAAGATAAAATAATTTATGTTTAATAATGACTAATAATAGCTAATAATTAGCTAAATATATAGCTAAATAAATAATAACTAAATAATAGCTAATAATAGCTAATAATGGGTTATTTTATGATGCAAATAATTTTGTTAGATTTTTGATAGATCATAAGAATGATTTTTTTGGTGCTCAGAAAATTTTCAATATGACCATGGGAGCTGCTATTGGTTTTAATGTCAGGTAGTATAGATATCTGAGCCAAAGTGATCTTTACTTTGGTAAAGAGTGATCTGGTACTCTGGTAAAGTGATATTTACACTGGTTTGAACAGCCTTATATTCAGTGTCAAAAAGCCATTATAAGTACAACCTATCAATGCTTTTTAATGTAATGCCCATACAATTACCTTGGGCTGGATTCTAATCCTATAATTCTGTAATCTGATTTAGATTTTAAGTCCTCTTCCAAAAATAAGTAACAATGCTCCTGATGTAGCTACCTGAAAGCTGCAAGTGCCATTAAAGCCAAGTTTGAGAAACTCAAGATCCATTAAATGACAGAAAATAACTATCACACCTCTTTTATTTATCCTTTACCCATAAAGCATGTCATACTTGTTCCTCTTGTCATTAGTTATTAGTATGTTCATCTTTTGCCTTTTAATGTATTGCCATTAAACTCAATGGCAAACAATGGGCAGGTAAAATTATCTGATCAGTGCCATAGAGATGTAAGAGTAATGGGTGGATGGACAGTAATGATTCACTTACTGCAATCAATACTATTCCCAGTCACTTTTGTGCTGCAATATTGGTTCTATAGGAAGTATCAGATGAGAGGGAAAAAAAAAAAAAAACAAACAGATCAATCTATCTACATAAATGGGAAGGAAATAGATAGATGAAAATTATAGGAAGACCTAAAATGGAAATTAACATTGAAAAAGGTTCAAGGTTGCTGTAGACAGGTTTGAAAGAAAGTAATCTCTGTCTGCAATGCATTTACAACACAAGATTTCAAGACATAACAAAGCAAGGTGAAAAAAACACGTTCTGTTCTTTCCTCCCAGAAAAGGGGTGAGTCTCATTGGACCTAGAAGAATTTCCACACAAAATCGGTCTATTGAGAAAAGCATATATTTTTTATTGATAGGAGGATGCAATGCTGAAAGAATAATAAGCAGTGTTTAGATAGCAGCACAAGAAGGTTTTCAACAGTTTAATAAAAGCAGTTTGTTACTATACACATTTAACAAGAAACAGAATGCTACTTTAGTTTTATAGAATTTAATTTGCTTGTCTTCTGAAAACAGGCATATATAGCAGCTGTGTTTCTAATCTTCAACTTTATAAACTTTGCTCTCATCTAGTGAAACATTCGATTATGTTTAGAAAACTGGAGGTAAAGATGCAATTTCTTTACATGTTTAGCCATGGAATTATGAAGAAGATAAGAACTGATGGTTTAAAAATACGTCTAGTACACTTCTTGCAAAGCCTAAGTGATGCATGTAATTACATTTTTTAGTTCCACATAATATTTTCTAGTGTACAGGTATGCATATTACAGGTCTCTAGCTAGACATTCATTCTCAGTGCCTATGTAATCTAAGATTTTAAAAATACAATTTACAATCAAACAACATCAAGGTAATCAAATAATATAGATGTAATCTACTGTGGCAGAAGTGAATGTAAAGCTACATCCCAATAAGGCTCGTTGCAGTGGAGGGAGGCTTGTTCTTCTGTGGCACATGAGGAGGAGCATGGGCAGAGCAACTATCTCTGCTAAAAAAAGGGTTGCTATTACTGCTGCTTCTACCCATTTTCCTAGTAAAGCCATGCCTGATGATCCTGTATAAACACAGCAATTTTTTTACTCTAAAGATAGTGTGGTGAATCAGTCCAAATAAACAAATTCTCTACCACTCTATCATTTATTAAGTCAGATCCACAAGCATTTATTTACAGGTTAAACTAGATACATCACTTTCTGTCAGAGGAGTTAAACATTTGCCATTTTTCTGCTGTGGAACTGATTTTTTTGTTTCTCATATGAGTTTCTCCTAGATGGTTTGGGAATGCAGGAGGTTATGTATTGCCCTGGAGTTCAATAAGGTTTGGACATTTTTACAGATGAGTGGCATGCTCAAGCATAATACAGACAGAACGCAGGCCACAGTACTCCCCAAAATCAAAGTCAGTTTGAAATCTTTTCCTTTCTTCCCATCTCTTATCAAGAAGAAACGTCCCATACTGTCCTCCAAAGTTGTGGAATTCCTCTACTCGGTTAAAAATCCCCAGCCAACCACCTCCCACATATTGCATGTACAGAGTGCTATTTTTCATGTGGGTGCAGTCAGTGTAAGACAGGAGAGAGGGTCCGTGCAAATCTTTGTTTAAGAAAAATAATAGTACAGTTAAAACAGGTTTTTTCCCTTCTGCCAGAAGGGAAATTAAAAGTTGTCCATAGTTCATAGTAATTCACAGGATGTGAATAGTTTATGAGAAGAATTGGTGAGCCAAACTGAAGCGTCGATCTATGAGACAGGATAACACCTGAAAAGGTAGAGCAGTAGTGTTTGAGCTTTGTGAAATGATTAAACTAAGATAGCTTAATTTAGAGCAGCAAGAGCAACAGATGCTGTTGCCTGAATTTATTTTCTTTTGTTTCCAGATGGGGTTAGAGAAATAAACACTGGAACATGGAAAGATCTGTAATGATGTCTTTCTAGTCCTTCAGCACAACACAGCACTGCCCACTACAGTACCTACCATGTGACTTTGGGTCTTGGAAACTTCTTTTCCTCAAACTAACATTGTTGTGGAATTGTTTTAAGGGCTTTTTCAGAGTAAAGTTTTAGCAGCCAATTTGCACATTGCAGATCACTGAAAAAAAAAAATCTTTTCCAGCATTACAGAATGGCAGCAATACTCTGTGGACCACTGTAAATTATATCCTTTCGATTTCTTTTTGGTTTCTTTTTTTTTTTTAATAAACCATACAGTGCTACTGAAAGGACTTTCTTGATGATTCTGTTAGCTATGATAGACATTACTGAGACACTTCCAGCAAAGTTTTTACTGCTTTGCAGAAGGGTTCCCTAGAAAGATAGGAAACACAAAAGTGTCAGGAAGTTATCATTTTGCAGTATGACATAGGCTTCAGATTAGAATGTGGTGTTGGGGGATATGGTGTAGGGGAGAACTTTGTAGAGTAGGGTAGATGGTTGGACTCGATGATCTCCAACCGAAATGATTCTATTATTCTATGATTCTATGAATAGGGTTATAAATTATTTTTTTAATTATTGTTATTTGCATGCCTAAACTGGTAACTAAAATGAAATAATTTTGAAGGTCTAGTTCTCAGAAACTGCTTTTCAAATTCCTTTTTGAATACAGATGCTTAATCTCCTCTGAGGGTTCTGGCACATTACACACAGACATACAATGTTCTTCTGTAGTGTCATTCCACCATGGGGTTGACTTGGTGTCTTATAAAAATTATCAAGTCCTAATTGTAGGTGTGTCCATTTGTCTCCACCTCACATTATAAAAGCAATGAAAGAAGTGCCCAGAAAGAGCTCCAGCCAGGATAGTCTAAGAGTGAAGCTCTGTGGACAATCAAGATGGAAGAAAAAGTTTTTTGTTGATTTAAAACAAATCAAAACCAACAAATCAAAAAAAGAAAAAAAAAGACAAATACATTAAAGCATTAATATCAAATCCTGAAAGCAATTACATGGATACTACTGCAAATCTTTCAGTTGAGGATAGACCAAGGAGGATTCAGTTATGGCTTCAGGTATTACCAAACCATGTAGCTGCCCAGAACAAGAGCGCTTCATATGCCTATTCTGCCTGTATTAAATCCCCAGAAAATCAGAGCTGCTGTGGCTGAGAGATATATTGCAGTGTTTAGAGAAACCACCATTGATAGAGTCAGGACAGCTACCCCCTCTTAAGTCGGCCTTCCATCTCTGTTCTCCCTTCATCTAGGTGGGAACAGCAACTCCTTATTTTCCTGCCTTAGTATTCCAGATCCTCTCCTTTTCATGAGAACCCTGTTATTTGTCCACCTGCTTGTGGACAAATAATTAAGTTTCATCTTGCCTTGCTGAGAATCCAAGGACTGGCGTTTCATAGAATTGTAGAATCATATAATGTCTTGAGTTGGAAGGAACCCTAGATCACAGAGTTGCAACCCCTCTGCCATGGGCAGGGCCACCTCTCACTAGAGCAGGTTGCTCAAAGCCCCAACCAGCCTGGCCTTGAACACTTCCAGGGATGGGGCATCCACAGCTTCCCTGGAGAACCTGTTCCAGTGCCTCACCACCCTCACTGTAAAGAATTTCTTTCTAGCATCTAATCTAAATCTTCCCTCTTCCAATTTAAATCTGTTACCCCTTGTCCTGTCACTACACTTCCTGACAAAGGGTCCCTCTCTGGCTCTCCTATAGGCTCCCTTCAGATATTGAAAGGTTGCTATAAGGTTTCCTCGGAGCCTTCTCTTCTCCAGGCTGAACAACCCCAGCTCTCTCAGTCTGTCTTCATAGGAGAGGTGCTCCATCCCTCTGATCATCTTTGTGGCTGGACATTTGGTTTAGTGTTCTTGAGTATTTACAAATAATATAGATTCATCTAGTGTCATATCTAAAATATATTTAATTAGGTTCTGAGTTGTTGATTTGTTGATTTCAGGTGATTGTTGATCACACTGACAGAGTAAATAGGTCATTGGCAATCAGGGGCTCAGAACATTGGAAGAAGTCTAAGAATGACTGCAATTATGTAAAATCATGCAGAACCAATAATAATGAAAAATAAATTGTCCCCTCACTCTGAATGTACAGACAGTAGTGGAAACAAAATGGAGAAACAGAACCATACATATTAATGAGACCTATTTCTAATACAAGCCAGGATGCCATTGGCTTTTCTTGGTCACCTGGGCACACTGCTGGC
>JAOXNG010000031.1:46621901-46640095 GCA_028566535.1 Scolopax minor
GGAAATTGTTAGCGGCTTGTGTTGAGCGGTGGCCAAATTATCTGGAGGTGACAGTGGGAGGGGTAGGTCAGAGCTAAACCAGAAAAGGCTGCACAGAAAAAAAAAAAAGATTATGTAATAGCCTAATCTTTGTAAATAGAAATTATCCAAAGTAATTCTTGTTCTACCGGTCCCTTCCATCAAGAAAAGAAGTTTAATAAAAAGGTCTATAACTAAAAGAAAAGCTTTTACAGGATCACCCAACTACTGTTTGTGCTTTGTTTCCTGTGGTGAGAACACGCACGAGCAGTTTCATGTGCCTGTCACAGACTATTTACGTTCAATGGACCTTTGAAACACACTGCACGATTCATTCATGAAGTCAACTCATTCATGTGGACTTTCTTCTGGGTTTCATTGCCTGAATTTGGTACTTTCTGTCTAAACACAAATGTGTGTGACACTTCCATTTAGAACTCAAGGTGAAGAAATTCCTGCTTGTTGCACCAAACTCACCTTGCCTTTCTGCCTTAAAATAACCATAGCTTTCAGTTCACTGCCTTCTGACTTTGGGCAAGTTTTCTTCATTGTTTCAAGATATTGGAGTCTTGGTTTTGGTCTTGGTCTCCATGGAACGCCTGTCTATCCAGCTGAGCAATGGCAGCCAGTAAAGGGATTTCCTGCATGCTTACTCTTCTTCATTGAACTTCAGTAATCTTCAAATTAATTTCCATCAGAATACTGTCTTGCCACTAGGACTGCCATGCCATTAGGACCGTTCATCTCAACCATTCTGTCCACAATTCAGTCTCTGAAAACCAAACCTGCAAAGTACTATACAAAAATGGAGAAAGAGAAAAGCATTGCACAATCTTATTGAGGAAGAAATGAAATTATGGAAGGCAGAATTCATTTTGGATGAAGTGAGCAAGGGGAAAAACTGCTTTTTCAATATACCCATTTGTAAATAAAAAAGATTCTCAGTTTCTCTTGGGTAGGTTCTGGTGTTCTCCATTTGTCCAGCCTTGCCCAGGAGGTTAAGTGACTGCCTTCAAGCTGGCAGAACCAGGCACACACAGGCTGTTTCCATAGTGGTTTTCTATAAAAGAAATCCTCACAATAAGCTTCCTATTAATCAAGATTTCATTATCTCCAAAGTGGTACAGAATTGTCATCATTCTAGACACCAGACGGATTACTGATGACAGGGGATGTGAGTGGGCAGGATGGGGACAAAACAGCTAGAATAAAACAGAATGAACTTTGCAAACCAGACATATTTGGCAATTGTGCATTTGTGCTTTTAATATTTGTTAAGAACACAGTTCAGCCTTCTACTAAATGTTGGCAGTTTGGAATGTGGAGTCCCATAACAGCTTTAGTCACAACCCAACTGCTTTAGTCATGCAACAAGTTTAGATTCATGACTTCTGTTGCTCATTTCTTTTTCCTTTGAGAGCAGTGTAAATAAGTTACCCAGCCCCAAAGACAGCCTTCTCCTCTCACTGTCTCTACAGTTTCCAGTATCAGGAAAGCCCAAAAGCTGTTGTGATTCATCAGGTGTTAAATAGTTTGTGTCTGTGTTCTTCAAATCATTGTTGCATTTACACTTGACGGGAAATTAGATGGTACAAGGTTGGCTGTCGGTTATAGGTTCCTCTTATGTTACAGGAATCCTCATCTGCTAAAATCCCTATTGACCAGCATTATTACCACTAGGACTTCTTTTCCTCTGTATGAGTTAAATAACTGTCCATTGTCTCCTATATATTTTTGCACTTTAGGAAGTCATCAACATGATTTCAATTCTCTCTCTGAGATTATAAGCAAGAAACCACTGGGGATGGGCAGTGGAACTTGACAAGTTGCTACTTGCTAACTTGACAAGAATGCTACTGAATCAAAGATGCCACCACTGCATGATGCTGAAAAGCAGAAACAGGTTAACTATTATATTTGCAATAACATGCAGAAGATATACAATAATGCAAGTAGAGAATTTCAGGACAAAGCTTACTTTTACGGCAGTATTTTAGGGAAGAGAAAAATAAGAGAAAAGCTTTGGTCTTACATTATTCATTGAAAACAGGTGAATCAGTGTCTCATAGTATAAGGCTGGATATTATAAAACTCAATTATTCAAAACAACAAAAACCAAGTGCTTTGTGGGAACTGTTTATGGAGGGAGTGTTTGATTTTATTAAGAAAACATTAATGATCATGACTTCTGGCATCACACAGCCTTCAGAGTAAAATAGCCTAAAGTAGTAAAATAGCCACTTAGTAAGAGGTAATGTGATTTAATAAAAAAAAGTATCAATACAATACACAACTGCCAGTGGAGTCTGCACACAAGATACACAGTCAGTTGATTTTGAGGAAAGATGACCTTCCAAACTCCAGCCAGTCAGCAAAAGGTTAACAAACCCTGGACTTTGTGCCTCCTGTCCCCAGCCTCACCATCATTTTCAGACTGAAACCAGCTGTGGAAAATGTGATTAAAACAGTAAAATGGTGGGTTTTTTGGAATTTGGTTGCCCCTCTTACCTGTTGTTTTGGAGTTACTTTCTGTGGAAAACCTACAACTGGGGCAGACGTGCAGAGTGCTGCATCTGCGGGGCAGGTACCTGGAACTGAGCATGACCTACCTCATCCAGAAGTTTTCTGCCTGTATCACTGCACGCTAGAGAGGAAAGAGGGTTCTTTCAGTGAATGCTGACAGACCATCTCCTAACGCAAAACCTTCTAGAGGAGAGACTGGACTCAGTAAAAATTCAGGCTATTACTGGTGGATGAAAGAAATTGCTTCCCAGAAAGATAATATGCCATACCCCCTAGAAGGAGGGAAAGGTGAAGTAGAAGTTGAGGACTTGCTCATCATGGACCTCCTGGTCCACACAAAACACTGAGATGGCCCATCCATCCGTTTGAGAGGCTGCAGCCATTTGCCAGCGGCGGCTGCAGTGCAGCAGGGACACAACCTCAGAGCTGACACAGTTGGTTGCCCATTTTATGAGGTCTTTTGGAAAGAGACAGATCACAACCAGCTTCAGTCAAAGCGGGCAAATGAGATGTGACCAAGTCCCAAGAAGGGAAGGTGATTTGAAATGCAAGGCTGAGTGGAACAGGCAGCACTAGAATGAATGGGGGACACAACCCTTGTGCAGGGCTTGCAAAGATGTACAGGCCCCGTTTGCTAAGACAGTGGAGATATGGCTTCCTACACCATCTAGAGGTCACAGAGCACCCAACCCAGGTTATTTTTACATCAATTCCATTCTACTTTGGCATTACAGCTTTGGAAAGCTGTCATTTTATGATTCATCTAGACTGAATGTTATAATAGCAAATCTTTTAAATTAGTACAGTTTGTTTGCACTAAAGCAGCGGGAACAGTCGTGCGCTTCTTTAGGAAGCTACCAGCACAGTATGGGATTTTTCCTAGTTTGTGCCAACTTAAACAGATGTATCAGTCCTGTGATACCCATTAACATTTTAAGTGACAAAAGATATCATTTGCTGACATACAGAGAATATATAATTAAACAGCTGGCTAGTAAAAGCAAGAGCTCACTGAAGAGCATGTTGAAAGTAAACTGCTAGTAAATAAGCATACAGTAGTGTATGAACTCATTTACGTGATCCAGAGGGAACCATGATTTGCCATAATGAGATACCTTTGGGGTATTTTGTTTGTTTTCATTTACCTGGCACACTACTACTGCAATCAAATGGCATTAAGGAGAACTTTAGAACATAAAGTCCTGGCAAAATAAATGATGTTTAAATGATGAACTTAACCACACATTTCTTGAAGTTCTGTCTGCAGTGCCCCAGCAGGCTGGCAAGACTAAACCATATTCCCTCTCATATGGTTTCTGCTGGGAGACTGAATACAATTATCAGGAATTGGGAGAGGCATGAGAATTGATGCTGTAACAAAATTCACCAATATATTATGAGATGAGAAATTAAGATCATTTATTAAATGATCTTAATCATTTATTTCTAACACTGAGAAATACCTTCGTGGAAATAGCTATTCCATTTGCAATGTTAGAAAGTCAGCAGTTACCCACAGATATTTCACTGCACCTACAGGATCTGCTGTCAGATACCTATATCATATGCGCCTCTGCCTTGACAGTAAGTATATTTTGACATTCTGGAAAAAGTTGCTGTAGTATTTAATTCTGCAAAGTATTAAGAACATATGCTTACATTTAAAACATGTAAACACAAAACCCCCCCTGCTCTGTTCAGCATCATTCTGATCCTTAACTACTATTGAAAGACTTTCACACACACAGTTTTTTCCTACTTTGAACACAGTGTTCTCCAGCAGTGAGCCAGGAGCAAATACACTCTGTCCATACAAACCAGCTTTGGTACTGAAGAGGAAATTCCGCAACGGACAGACAAATTTAACCATTATTTCCTGCTACAAATGCAGAATAGTCATTAAAACCATGGCTGAGTATTGCTGTAATTCACAGCCAGCAAGAGCAGAACAGCAGCACGTACCTGAGGTTGCCACTGAACCACCGATCATTTCTCAATGATCTTTCACCCCAAACTGATAAGTGAGATTGTGGGCACTTCCTGTTTCCTATATTTATGCACCATGGAAATGCTTGCAATTTAAATAAAAATTTTACTAATGTATTTTTCCTGTATTCAATCTACGTTTAAGGGTCTGCCCATATCAGCTGGTATTTCTAAATCTTAGTGACATTTTCTAACACAGTTCCATTCATAAGGATTAACTGCAAAGGATCTTACAAGCATGTTAGGATGTGAGCAGTAAGTTACAGGTTAGAGGCAGATATTTAGAAAGAATTATAAACAACAATAAGGAATGTTTTTGATTTTGTAAGTTATCTTGATATGAAACATCTCTGAAATCTACTTGACTTATTCCCTTTTCCTGCTAGTTATAAATATTTTGGAGTATTCTCCCGCCTTTCCTTCATTTCTTTTTGATTGTCACAGAATTAAATCCTTCAAACAAAAGCAGCATGACTTGTAAAACAATAATTATTATTATCCACAAGAAAATTGTCTCCTCACACAGTAGGTATCCATTTTTTGATTTATAAATAGGGAGCTTTTGAGGTTTGAACATCACCACAGAAAGACAGGAACTTAAAGTATCTCTCAACTTGCTGTCCATGTGTCCAAATTCTCTGCAACTTGACCCCTCCAGAAGTATTTGAAGATTCAAACCAACAGCAAACCTGACAAATCAGGCTTGCCCAGTGGTCTCCAGGCAGAGCTCTGAAGGGTGAGATGGTGAATAAACATGTTGGACATGTCTGCCATGTTAATATTGTGGCCTCCTGAAACAGGTGTCTGAACCAATCAGAAAGAGGTGAAACCTTTCAGAAACCTTCACTGAAAAGCTAAACACAGAGAAGGCTGCATGTGAAAATGGCATTAATGAAAAAAGAGATTCAAATACGTCCAGCATCAGAGGACAGCTGCAATCACTGCAGTGCTGCAAAATACACGGCTCAGGTTCATCTCGCTTTGAAGGGCGGCTTCCCGTGTGTTTCCTGCCCTGGCTGCAAACTTCATTGCTCATGCAGCTGGATTGTGTTGATCTGAAGAAACCAAAAAGCATCTTGGAAGCAGCAGTGGTCATAGCAAAAGAAAGCTGAATGTGGAAGCAGACATCAAAAAGAGATTTTAAGACACGTTTTCTCTTTTGCTGTACAGTCTCAGCTAAAGTTACAACCATGACAAGAAAGCAGGGAAGAGCTACCAGCATCTGTTTTCAGAAAAGGCTGTTGGCTGCAAATCTGGAATCCTTTATCCAGAGAAAGAGAAAAATGAGGAACAATCCAAGCATCGCTGCAGTATTTATCATCAAACCATCCATCTGAAACATGGAGCTCTGTTATGAAGTGCTGCAGAGAAATGAGTTACTGGGAGAACAAAAGTGGCCCAACTGTCACTGCTCTGAGATGGATGGGGAATGCAGCTCAGGGAGCTGCCAAAGAGCTCACTACTGCCACAGGCAACTATTTGCTCCTTTACCTGACAAATTATTTTTCAAAAAGAAATTAGAGCAAAAAGGAGTCTTGAAATACATACTGTGCATTTTTTAAACTGTTAGTTTTACCTAATTCTAGAATTATTTTTATCAACAGAACAGACTATTTGTTTAGGACTGCAGATGAAACAGCTTGGTAAAGGATGTCTCCACAGTCCACAAAGATCAATGGTTAATAGAACTGAGAAACTTCATTTTTCATCTGCTGCTTCTGGCTAGGAGAAAATAAAAATCAGGCAAGGAACATCATAACCTTCCTTTATATCAAACCTCTATTAAAGTCACTGTTACCCACCAGCAGATATTCAAGAGTATTACACTGAAATTTATCATTAATGTTTTCCACATTTGTTCCATTGTTCCAGTCCTGTATTTTTCAGTTGTCATCAGATGGTCCTTCTCAGCCAGAGCTCAGTGAAAACTGCTGCCTGCGTATGTGAGCAACATCAGCCGAGAACAGAGTTCTCAATAAATTTACATCTCATTGTGTGCATTCACATTATAAGACACACACCCATTTTAGGACTGATATATATGAGCACAAATAAATCAGACAACACAGTGAATACTGCACTTTGGAGAGTGGAAAATCCTTTCTTTCCAGTCTTACAGAGTGAGACTTCTCTGTTTCTGCTTCCAATCCACATGAAAAAGGTATCTCACAGAAGGCTGTTTAAAATTTGACCCTCCGAATTGTTTGGCAGAAAACCTGAGCTTTGAGAAAATGCAAGTATGTTTGCCTTGTATTTACCTTCTAATTTTGTGGGAGTTTAAAATATTTGCCATAAGATGGTAGCATTCCTTATTGATCTTAAGGGGAATTTTTTTAGCCTCTTTAAATGTTGACTTAGATGCATGTGAAATACTTTCTAAAGGATAAAAATTAGCTGTTAAACAGCCTCTGATCACTCAGACCTGTTTGAACATCCTTATCTGCTACACTTATGCTCAGTTTGGGACCTTAATGACAGAAAGCCACCAAGTATTAGTGGCTGGAGAAAGAAAATAAGTAACCTGCTCCTTTACCCAGTGAAGCGGTTGTACTAGACATTCTGTGAAGGAAGAGATTCCATCCCAGAATTAAAGCAATTTGTGACCTAAGCAGGTCAATACTAGAGTGGATTTCACTACTTTCTGTGGTGGTTTTTCAGCTGTCCTCTGCTTCTCGTTCAGCCAAAAGTTGTCTATAGTTCCTATAGTGCCCTTCCAATTCAGCCTTGTGTCAACACACTGGTGGCCCAGAGCTGAGCTAGCATTAGTCTTTCTTCTCCATTCTGCAACAATATCCCTCTGTTCCACTGGAGGGGAGGCACAAGCCATTTTTTGCCTCGGTTGTGAACAACGTAACATCATATAACGAGAAGTGAAGAAAGGAGCTTATGTTAAGAGCAATGGGGTGTGATCTTCACTTCTGCTTTCTGGGGGGAAAAAAGGAAACTGTATAGGCAACACAGAACAAACTTTTTGAAGAATCATTATCCTACTTCTAGAAACTTTCTTTTCCAAGGTGAGAAAACAGGCTTCATAGAAAAAGATGTGTACTCACAGAAGTTACACAAATTTCAGAAGCAGTTTTCAAGAACTGCTATGTAATATCTGGCATTTTAGACAGAGACTGCTTTGCCATATCATCGCAAAATATAAATATAGTAGGGTGCTTTTGACACAGATAAAAAGTCCTAGATGACACAGAGGAGCATTAGCGAGGTCATGGCAGGAGCGTCTCCACGACACAGTTCCTGTGGCTGAGTTAAACAAGCATAACCTGTCTTTGAGCTCTTACATCATTCCAAAACTGGCTGTACCTGTTTGCCCTAAGCTTGTAAATTTATGAAAATGCCAGCCACAATGACAAATCTGAGGCCTTATGGGTATCCCAGGAACACGTGCTCGTAACAGGACTTTTCAAATGAATCTTTAGAATGCAGTTCAGCTGGACTCGAGCTCTGGGTAGCATATTCCCACAGTCACTCATGTTGAATTAAGTTTCCCAAAGTAATTTTAATTCTATATGACTACTGTTTAAGTATTATGGATCCACTTCCTGGGAATTAATTACCAGCTTAGATGAACGGACAAATCATTAACTCCACAAAATAATTCATTCTCCCTCAAATCTCCTTTTCCTGGTCATTATTAAAGGCAGAATGCTTCCTCATCAAAGTAAATATAGAAATGAATCATTATTCAGGAAAGCCTCAGGGACTGGGTTTTTTTGTTTGGTTTTTTATTTTTTTAAATCTGGTCTTTCAAGCACTTTTTATAAGAACTTGGTCAAAATTGTTGTTAGTTGTGCAATGTAATGGTCATCTATGCAAGCACTTAATGAAACTGTGGGGAAATGATACCAAGGCCTTAGTTTGGAAACTTCTACATACGCATTAGTCCACAGAAAATATCATACATTGGGTTTAATGTAATTTATTACATACATAAAAACAGTAGTTTTATCTGTATATATCTATTCTGGATCTGAGGAATAACTTGGGAAAAGGATGGGCAGGAGTAGGCTGCTTCTATCAAGGAAATGTATTTCTGCCCACTACGCCAAGGTTTATACATCAGAAGTTTTACTGACAGCACAGGACAAGGAATGACACCCAGACTGATGCCCTCTTGGGCTACCACATGCTACACACAAATCTATTTGAGAAGCACCAAGGGGAAGACCACATCATCTTCCACCAAACAGCAAAATTAAGATCCGTGGTAAAGACCAAAAAAAGTCACAGCTATGATGTGCCACAGGGAACAATAAGGAGATATCAATACCACAGCTGATGCCAGAGGTCTCTAATTAAGTTGTTGCTATTATAAATCAAGCTGTACCTTGAAGTACCCGAGCACCAAGAAACATAAAGCACACACATGGTTCTCAGGTCAGAAGGATTCACGCTTTGGGAGTTCACACAAAGGCACTGACTCTAAAAACCAATAATAACTTCCATCACGTATTCTTTTCCCCCCAGTCATATTCATCATCTATGGCTCAACTTAAATGCTTTTCCTTTTTTAAACATTATCCTCCTTCCATCATCCTGTCTTGTCCATGAAATATACTTGCAACAATTCATTCTAACCCTCTCTCTGGCTAACTTAGCTGAACAAATCAGGGTTTGCTTCAAATATCAAGGTTACCCAAATCATCCTAGTGGACTTATCTGCCCCTATTCTAATTTAAACTCCTTTTTTTTGGCAGCAACATGCAGTCTTCCAAATCAAAGCTTACTTACCTATGTTCTTCCTCTCGAGAAGCATTATAAGGAAGTCTGGTATGAGTCAATCCTTCCTCTGCTTGCTTCGTTGGGTGATCACTGTAAGGGTTAGTCACAGGTCTTTTTCTGTGAGTTTAGTGCAATTTTTCTTGTGTTTTGGTTTCAGAAGGCTATCAGTTTGCATCTGTTATAATGAAATAGTATTCAAAGCTCCACAGCTCAGAATGAAACTGGATGCATTTTATTTGCATTCCTGCCTCACTAGTTCTCCAACCCAGAGAATAATGAGACTGAATTTGCCACAGAAAAGCCCCCTCAGGTGAATGCAACAATGGTGTAAATTAGAAGTGATTCCACAGCAGTGAGGCTGTGAGGGTCCTTAGCTTCCCACTTCTTGCTTTTTTAACCTATTAAGGTTAGAGGTAGCATCGAAGTGGTGTTAATTGATTCAGCTCCACCCTCCAACTGAAGGACTTTTCATGGTAGGAGAAAAAATGAAAGGCAAGGGATGGGCAAATAATGCTAGACTTTGATCTGCTGTTCAGATCAAAAGATATTTGATACATGTCAGTAAATTTTTTAGTTTAAATACCCAATCTCAGTTTGGTCATTTTTAGGTGAGAGGCAAAAAGAAGATAACCTTGCATTAGAAGGACTCAGTATCAAAACATGAAGGAAAAACAGCTAAATAGTTCTATTTGCTTTCTAGTGATTGCAGCAGACTTGATGTCTCTTATGTACAAATTGTTATGGGAAGACTTGTGTTGGTCTGATTTTCCTGCATCATGGCATAGATTTACAGTTCTCACAACCTATGAAATTTATGTTTGCCAGCATAGACCCAGCTTGGTATAGATCAGATACCTTCTTGCCTAAACAGAATATGCCTGTTATATGAAGAGATGCCCTGAATCGTATTAGCAGAAAAAAAAAGCCCTCAGGTCTGCACTTATTTTCCACCTGTTCTACACTTTTGGCAGAAATATGGAGCCCAAATCACATGGTAGTTCTTTGTGCTGTTCTTAATATGAATAATAATAAGAAAATGCTACAGGATATGTAGCAATGACAGACTCTAAAAAGTCTCTTTTTTTAGGCTGCTTTATAAACTAAGGCTTAATAAGACTCTTAGCTTAAGCTCTATCTTCTCCTTCTGACCTCAGAGGAAGGAAAATGTTCACAAGCCAGAGGAAGCACTAGAAGTGAACTTTTCACCTACACGTTAGAGAGGATCCCAGAATGAGATCTGAGTAGCTTAGGCAACCACAGACACGAAAATAAGCCTGAAGGTTAGAACTAGTTTGCTTATCAGCCCTTTGATAATTTAGTCACACCCACTTGTGCCTGTAATGGTGAAGCTGTCCATTAGAGGTCAGGTAATAACGATGGGCTGTGTCCAGGCCCAGCATTCCTGTGGCCCTGGACTCATGGCCAGTCATGCTGAGGCTCCTGCCCTTGCCACCTCTCAACTTAGCAAGCCCAACAGCTTGGGTGAGGTGCAGCATGGCTTAGACACATGTTAGCATTTCTCAACATTGTAAAGCTTATAAAGATTCCAGCATGAGGATGCTCATCCTCATGTGTTAAGGGTGTACATCATATTTCCTTGAGCATTTCTTTAGTACAGTATTGGCTTCACAGTATTTCAATTCACCATTTTCAATGATTAACACTTTCCGTAAAGTTCTTATGAAGTCAATTCTATGGGGTACTTGGGAGATTCTTGGGACATCATTGATTCCTTTTGTTTTGGTCCCCAGCCCATGTCTGGGATCAGCACAGCATTTCAACTCTGGCAAACAGGAGATGCTTGGAAGTGGTCTAATACCTGCCTGGGGACTAGAAAAAAGAGTCGAGATCTCTAAAGAAGATGCTTAACAGTCATGAGGCAAAAATACCCCAGAATGTCACATCTACAAACATGAATCTGAAACTATAGCCCCATAAATTCCTTTGGGCAGGTTATCTGAAGAAAATGGGTGATATGTAAGTAAGTTCAAGCACAAAAGTTTTTTTTTTAAATTGGTTTAAACTGCAAACAAATCCACATAGCATTTTCCTTGCTAATAATGATCATTTGAGCAGAATCCATTTGCCCTTGATTGAATTTTTAAGAAATATTGTTTCAGTACACAGATTTCTTCATAACTTTCCCTCTGCCAGCAACACAAGAGTTTTACATTTCCACAATTCTCTTGGGAGGAGTTTGGGGGCTTTTTCCCTTTATAATACAGGTGTACCTATGTCTAATAACTTGCAAAACAGCTAAACTCTAGCTACACTGGAGTCACGTGAGTTTCCCCAGATTGCATCATTGGATCTCTTGGGAGAAGTTTCAAATAGGTCCATCCAACATAATTACTGTTGACAATGAGCTTCTGTATTTCATAAAAAAATGGAATCTTATTTTCAGTTTATGTGAAAAATCTCACTTGCATGAAAAAGGAGAGGTGAGATAGTAGAGATAAGCAGTGTTTAGCAATCACAGGATTAACTGTTTTCCTTAAAGGCATCTACGTCCCTAACTGAAACTTGAAACATAAAAACATATGATGGGAGTTTTCTCTCCCAAATCCATATATTCAGCATGTTTTGATAAAAAGTCCATTCATTATGTATTGGGAGGTTTTGCCTTTCAGCCATCAGACCTGTCTAGACTCCAGTTGCAATATTATCTCTGTTTTAAAAAAAGGTGCTCACAACTTTTCTCCCTCTCTTGCACGTCCAGGGAGGATGAACAGGCCAGTGTTTACCATTTCAAAGAGACCAGCCTTTCATCGCTGCTCACAGCACTGGAACTCAGATCCCTCACAACTTCTAATCTCTTGTGCGCGAGTCATTGCAGAACACAGTTATGAAATCACCATCCCCTCTGGAAAGAAACACTCGACCAAAACCACCCACACCCTACAGTATGAGTTCTTTGCACTCTAATGTCTTCCCAGATGTCACCTTTTCAATCAGACAAAGCATAACTGCCTTGCAGCCTTACCAGCTTTGTCCCCTGCCACTTATCTCATGTAGCATTCTAACCCACCTACGGGCACCCTTCCTTCCTTCCTGCCCCCACTGCCAGCTCATAGCTCCCTCTGATTTCCCCACGGCCATATGCCCTCTCTACTCCACACCACCCATACACAGAAAGCACTTGAGGAATGTGATAAAAGAGCCTTTGGATGTGTTGAGGAGGAAAAAAAAAAATTGAGAGCAGGGAAAGAAATGTCATTAGTTCACACAAGGGGAGCAACCAAGCAATGAGTTGATGCTGCCCTTGAACTCTTTTCCTCCCCTGGGCCAGCAGGTGGCCCTGTGTCCTCCCTTGGTCAGCGGGGGCCTGAGTGCTGGCCCTGGTTTAGGAGAGCATGTGGGGGAACTGCTGGGATGAGATGTCTCAGGCAGTGGGATGCAATCAGGACACCATACCTTTAGGTGTCTACTGAAGCACTAAATGTGTTATGGCCATCGAATACCCAGCAAGCACAAGCAATGGAGCAATTTGTATCACCAGACACCAACTGACTTCTGACCTCAGTACTCCCTGTAGCACGGAACAGGACCTGGGTGTATAAACTCACACCTGGCGAAGGCTTCTAATCACAGGTGTCCCAAACTTGAAACGAATCCCCCTCACTTCTTCACCTTTCAGCCATCGTACCCTCTTATACCATCCTGCTCCTTGTAGTATCTTGCTCTTCACAACACCCTGATGGAAATGAGAGGCGTGAGGAAGTAAAGCAATCAAAGTTGTGGCAAGGCAAGGAATTGCATCCAGATTTACCCAGTTACTGCACGGCTCCAAGGACTATCATTCAGCCACCGCAGGCTTTCTGGGCTGGCGTCTGTTCAGAGCAGGCAGCTCCTTCAGAGTTTGGGCAAGATCTAACAGAAACAATAAACCAGAAGTCTTAGCTATTTATGAAAGTCCAGAGTGATGGAAGCTGAGATTTCAAATGCATTTTATGTTTTTGATATTATCTGGCTTCAGATGGGGTCACAAGCAGAGAGAGCTGCTTCTCCCAGGGAAGCAAATTTCCACGGAGCATCCTATTTATCTGCTCCCATCATTTGTTTCACTTCCCAAGGAACGAGGTGTATCTAACCCTGGTAAAGTTTTGGCTGAGGAAAGAGAAACATATGCACTAAAATTGATTCCATAAATCATTACAACTGAGTATAAGGGAATGCATTTTCCTAACAAGCTTGTGCAGGACACATGGAAATCGAGGTCCACCTGAGCGGGGCTGCAGCGACGTGGCTCTCGCCGAGTAGCACAGGGAAGAGAGGGGGGAGCAGGCAGCCACACGTGCTCCCACGCAGCTTCCCAAGCCAAGCAGAGTGCAGATTCCCAGGGCTGCAGCTTCTCTCCTTCCCAGCACCGATCGGCTGGTGGATATACTTAGTCTTCTCACCTCCACTTCCTAGGTCTGCTCCTATTCACTTGTCCTAGCTCCTACAGGAGGAGCCACGACAGGGATGCCTCACTGTCCTGAAATGGCTTCTGCTGTATTTTTTTTAGCACTAAAAAGTTCACCCTCACTGTGTTACTTTCCAAAATTCCAGCTCCTGCTATTTGCAGCATCAGAGTCAAAACATTTCTTTGTTAAATCTAGCAAGGACCTCTTTTATTTTCAGTTGTTTTCTACTGCATTTTACACTACTGCCTTGAGCCATCTGAATGATAAGTAGTAAGATAAATGATTGCTTCAATTATTAACCCTGGTGACCTTTGCTAAAATGCAGCAAGGAGGAGAAAAGCACAGTCAGGCTGCTTTGCTAATAGCAATAATCAGTAAGGAGGTCTCAGTGGGAATGGGAAAACGTGGAGCTGTTTTGCCTGCCAGTATCAACAGGAAAGTGGAGAAGAAGCAGCAGGAGGAGGAGGATTTGGTGTGTGTTCCACTCCTACCTCTGTATTCCACGGTACTGTCATGTAAAATGTAACAGGGAGTTTAGAGAGACATAAAGCCAAGACAGACACCTGGCCTCGCTTTCATTCGAATGGATTGGATGGGGCCTCCCGGGCAATGCTTGCACACCACCACCCGTTATGACCCTTTAAAATAAAACCACACCAAACCAATCCCCAGACAAAACCTGCCCTTTTTCCACGCACTTCCAGCTGGATGAGATGTTTAGCCCGTTATTGCACAGAGTTTCTGCTGTTTGCTGACAGCTGGTTGCATTTCCATGGTGAGTGACATTGTTGCTGCATCCTTCCTCCATGTGAAGTCTGAATAGTCGTGTCTCTGACTGTGCCCCAGCAAAATTGCAGCCGGAGTTGCTGTTTTCTGTGCAGCATGGAGAAAGGTGCCACTCAGTTCCTTGTCTACAAGAGCATGCAAAAGCATCTCTGCAGGCTGTGTGGCAGGCATGATTGACAGTGGTTCCAGCAGGACCAGAGAACGCAGGCTGCATATTTATGTGCACGCGTCTCCTGACCCAGCAGTGGACTCCGTGCTCTGGTCAACCATGATCGTGTGTGGGAAGGGCTCGGCAACACTGCAATGCAGAGAGTTTGGCTTATTGCTGATAAATTGTGTTGGATACACTTGGGAGTTTTGGGGGGAAGGATGCTCTATAACCATGATTGTTATCAAGAAATGACTAAGATTAAGAATATATCATAAATACTCTCATGTTTCCCATCTCTTTGCATACAGTATAATGCAAAATGATCTGGGTTGTCATCTCATAGAAAAATCTATCATAATATTTTGATTCAAATCATAAGCAAGCTTTGCCAAAAATAACATACATACAGTCGCATGATATATGATATTTTTAAAATCCATTTGCCCAGTACTTTGCTTATTAAAGATGACATACTTAAATCTTGTTTTAATCAAGAACTATCCCTTTAAGGAAAAATCTGAGTGACTGACTCCCTCTTCACTGCAAGTTACAATTAGAAAACTGTTACTTTCTTGCACGCAGAATGGCCCTGCTCTCACACATTTGTGCAAGAACCTTTATGTGTCTCAGAAAAGTCCCAAAGCTCATGCTTTTTTCCTCAAAATAGTAATGCAGTTACTGACAATAATCACCTTTGATATCATGTCTCATACCCATGGTCAGGCGTATACATCTTCTGGTCTACAATGCAACTGAGATTCTCGTCTCAGCCAAGAGGTTTAAGACTCCCAACCATCTGAGTAAATTCCTTATGTGTGTCTGACAGACAAAAAATAGTAGGCAAGGAAATGTTTCCAGTTAGATCTCTCCGATTGGAAAAGAGGACAGAAACCTTAAGGATTCCTCTTGGAAGAACATTTGCAAGTCAGACAATGCTTCCTCTGTTTTCTTTCTGCTCTGCAGCTTTACTGTAATCTTTTGTTGTCCTATATGCTGGTATTCTTGCCTTTCTCTCTTCCTCCTTAACTATTTAGGCATAATTATCTAGAATTGTGATATATATATACTAATGAATACAAACCACTCTTGGTTTGTATATATCTGTATTGACAAATGCATGACTTGTGCAATTTGTTCCAAACCGGCAACATTTCTTTCTAGGCACAATCCTTAGATGCTTAAGATAAGCAAAAAGAGAGCACGGGAAGGCGAGAGGGAGAAACATGAACAGATAAAGAAGAGCATGCCAATCCTCTTGGATGCCAATTGGACATTACTATAATGCAGTTCCGCTTCCCTGCCCTTGGCAGTGGTCTTGCCAGCAGCCACAAAGACCCCCCCCAATCACACCTGCAGGTCTGACTGATTTCCCTACATGAGAGAGAGCCACTGACCTGCCTGTATGGGGCAGAGTTTCATCCATCCCCTGCATGGTTTAGTGGTGGAGAAGGGATAGTTAGCAAAGATAGTCCTGGCCCTGTAACAGGATTTTGCTGTTCCAATAGATGTTTCTCTCATGACTAAAGAAAACCAAAATAAATCTGCTTTTCTACAGGGTCAAAAAGAAGAAATACAAGTTCTTGAAAAAAAAATTATATCCCAATGAGGTTGCGATTTTTTATTGTATACCTACATTTCACAGTGGTATTTTCATTGTCCCTATTCACTGACATGATCCCAGCCCCAGCAGGAGGTTAGCTCTTGATTCAAGGAAAATTTAACATTCGTTTTAATGGGAACCTTTATTCATTTTTAGTACCTGCACTGTTAAACCAGCTTCACTTAATTATGGGAGAAGAAGCAGGTTTAGAATCCCTGGAGGAACTTGCTGATTTTTTTTTCTCAGACTTACTCTCTTCATCTTCTCAACGGCTCCTCCCTTAGTCTTTTCATTTTCCTTGAGAGTGCTTATTCTTATCCTTAGAAATGAGCACATCTTGGCAAGATCATTTAACTACTATAAATGGTGTAATCTTTTTTTCTTTTTTTCCCCCCTTCTTCTTTTCTACTGTCTTTTCCTCTGTGGATTGATTGTTAAATGCAGCAGGTTTTACACAGTGGAATGAATGGAGCACATGAACCCAACAGTTGTGTCTGCTTGTGTCCTAGGGATACACACTGGATATGTAACATATGAGATGCATCAAGGTAAAGTCACAAGGTAACTGCAGTAAAATGCCGTATTCCTCCTGCTTACATCATGTTTTGTACTTGAAACCATATTAACTTCTTTGAATTCAAAAACCAGCGTAAGATTGAAACACGCCATGGTTCTCTAAGAAACAGTCACCTTACTATACATTAGGCTTCTGCCATATGAAACTTGTGTACCTTGAATTTTCTATTATGCCACTTTTGAATATCTATAAGAATGAGTGTTTGCCTGAAACTAAATGAAGGTTTCAGTCTCTGAATAATTTTTGAGCACATTTCAAGTCACTTACAGATCAAGTCTTTTAAAACTTTGAATGGCAGAGAGAAATGCCTATTAATTTTAGACAGCTATGTTGTACACTTTTACAGGTATAATTGAATTCAGAATTTCTCCTTCTACTTTCTCCTTCTACTACTGAAAAAATCAGCCCAGGATGCACCTACATGTTTTTGATCCTTTGAAAAAAATATTTGTAAACTGAAGGAACCTTATTAAACTTTAAAATCAAGTTGCTGTGTACAAAGAGTGCTTCATTTCTATACTGCTTTTTAATAGATGCTGTTAGAAGCACGCAGAAAATCTCTAAATCCCTGCTTCCACCTCAGCATTCATCGGTCCATCCCAAGGTGTGTCTTTACATGAAGAGAGATACAGTGGGGCCAATGGAAAGAGTTACTGAGATTGAAGTCTTCAGGTACATAACTATCTTGCACCACTTCAGCTACTCCTATGTACAAAAGAAAGCTGCATCTATAAAGAAATTAATACCCTTATTCCTGTAAGGAAAAAGAGCGACTTTATTGATAATAACTACACCTAAATTGCAATTATGTAACTGTTTTACTTAGAAATCGCCTCATGAACAAAATTGTTATATAACAAGGAAAAAATCTGTGTAGATTAAGGGCATTTGAAGAGCGGATTTTTTTTTTCCTTTGGTTATCCAGCTAAAATATGGGAAAAATGTAATTTCAGTTGTGCCAAAAAAAATATTGCTCAATTTTTTGGCTTTTATAAACATTTCTGACCCCTTCAAATTAGGTCATTTTCTAAACAAAAGCATAATTTAAATGTGAAGTATCATAATTTCACGTTTTCCAGCGCCGGCAGTTTTTATGTCAGGCCGTCGTTTGGCCGGTTCCATCAACCCCTCCCAGTTAACCAAACTGGTTGGTTTCCAGTGATATTGGGAGTTTTGGTGCCGGGTGAAGGGAGGAGGCTTTTCATCAGCAGTGCTCCGGGAGAGCTCTGTCAATGCCGAGCACTGACTCCGGGAGAGAGGCGGCGGCGGCGGCTTATAAAAGCGGCTTCTGAAAACCATTTTGTCATCATCTAAAATTTGAGCAATAATTGATGTCGGTGGGTGGCAGAAAGGGTGATAATTGGTTCCTGTAAATCTTTTAAGTGCATTAGCAGCCTGCGTCAGTAACAAAATATC
>JAOXNG010000031.1:46647623-46671408 GCA_028566535.1 Scolopax minor
TGGTATTTGTAAAGACTACAGTAAAAAAAAAAAAAAAAAAAAAAAGAGTACTGCAAAAAAGTATTGCACTTGGCAGGACAAAAGAGAAAAGTGTTGGCACTGGACACTTGTGTAGCAGGACTTTCTGGAGAAGGGTTCTACTTCAGGACCTCTTTTGCTTCTCAGGTACTTCATCAGTTCCACCAGCCTTTGTGGGGCACAAAGGGGTAGTCATGAAAAGATGGAAGTAGTAACTGAGGTGGAGACAGAATGTTAAGAAATGTGAGGGCTCAGTGCATTGACAGTATGGAAGGGAATTCAAGAGGCAGTTCCAACACTAAGCTGTGGTTTCCACCTTTGATCAAAGAGTAACTCAAAATCCATGAGCAACTTGTGAAACATTTTGGGGAGAAAAAAAAAAGTGATGCTGCTTTCTAGTTGCAAAGCAAAAAAGAAAATTCTGCTTGAAGAGAGAGGAGTCTAAACATTTCTGAAGCTGATCTTCATGCATGTAGACACTCACTTTAATGTCCTTCTGATTAATTAGCAAACATGATGGGTTTGCGAAGCTTCTTTCATTCCATTAATAATACATTATCTACAGCAAATTTAAGATGTTATAGATTAAGTCTGAACTGCACTTACAAAGCGCTTTCTGAGATATCCATGGTATTATCTATATATGTATCTTTTCCTCCCAGCTTGAAAACAAAGCAGCAGTACGCAATACAGCCAGGGAACAGAAAGGTTGGATATTCATAATACACCACCAGAAGTTCACTCTCATTCCAGGAAATATTTGCATCATGCTATTGTTTTTCAAGTAGAGGGCAAAGCAATTTTTTGTAAACTCTGTATGCTGTATTTTCTTCTTAGAGACAGATTAGTATCTTCAGGCACTGATATTCCTCTTGCACCATTGCTCTGTCAAGGGGCACGATGGTCTGGCCTTTTTATCTCAAGTCCTTGGACTTTGGAAAGAATTTTGGGACACATCCTGGACAAACTTCAGGACAAATTCAACAATTAATTTGAAAAAACAAGAACAGTGCCTGAAATACTATCAAAGTTTAGTTTAGGAGTTTAGTTATAGGGAAAGTTGTGCCTGTGAGAAAGTCACAGTACAATCAAGAGAGAAGAGGTGGCCTCTGCTGGACCACACAGTAGTGAGTCAGAGTTAAAACCCTGGCTCAGACACAGGTTGCCGTGTAACCTCAGAAAGCTCATACCCTCTGCTATAAAGTAGGAATAATGATATTTCCTAGGTATTTGTGACAAGAATTAATTTTTACTTACTCATACATTAAATATGAAGCTGAAACAAGTACCTCAAGGAAGAAAACATTGTCTGCCCACAGCTGAAGTTAATAATCAGGTAGAATTTACTGTGCTACCAAAATAATTTAAGCGATTTAAGGCTTTCTATGTGTCCTTACCTTAGCACTGGCTACTCACATGAAGATTGGATCATTACCTTAAACTCCTATTGGGAAAAGAATACATTTCCCAAACACTAGCTTGTCTTTTCTAGTGATTTTATTAAATACATACTGGTGACAGCAGGCTTCAGAGCTACTCAGAAATTTGGTGTACAGCAGAAAAGAAGCAGTCTTCTCCTCCTTGAACTATATAAGCCTCCTGCTGGCTAAACCGTTTGCCTCTTCTCATTGGGTTGACAAATCAAATTCAGTTGAATAATGGGTTGATCCATAGCATATAGTGATCTCATCCATAACTAAGAAAAAAAAAAAAAAGACAAAAAAAGACAAAGTGTTTTTCACTTCATAAGCCAATTTTTTTAATTATTCATTTGAAGTAATAGATGTTTCCTTTAACTTTTAGAGAAAAGTTCATTTTAAATGGAAATGTGACATTTTGGTTTAATGCAAGTTGAATTTGGCTAGAGTTTTTTAACTGATTTTATTTCACTGAGAAGATAATACTTCGTTTTGTTTTGACCCTCAAGTTACATTTTGTCTTCCAAAATTTACCTTTGAACTGAAAGATCAGTAATTCTCTGCTCCAGTTTTATCAAAATTTCATCCCTTTTCCAGTCTGTTCGTAGCCTAAGAACTGAAGTTTTTCCATAGTATTTTCTAGTCTTGTGCAATTTTGCACCTAATGCTTGATCAAACCCCTGATTAAAGTTTAATCCAAACATTGTATCCTTTAATCCAGTCCACTGCCATTTTCCTTTACTAAAGTTGAGAAGAAAAATACCCAAATTATTCTTTACCAGAGTTAGCCTCTCTGGAAAACTATTCCTAGGACCTCTCTCTCAAGATATAGCATTTTTGGTACAATGAAAAAAAAAGAAAAAGAGTTAGACTTCAATCATTGTGGTCAGAAACAAAGTGAGGATTTTTGCCCTCTAAATGGACTTGAGATGCCAAAGAAGGTTCCCCAGCACAGAAGCAGCCCCACATCTGTCTACTCTGCACAATTTCTCATTTACTGTTGGCACTGCAGTGTCCCATCATCCGCCTGTTTCACAGCCAGTAACAGGTTCAAATCTTTGCCTGGCCAAGGGACACTGATGTACCCGAGTTTCCTGCTGAACAGGTTGACATTTTAACCAATGTTTCATGACCTTCTGCACTCCACATACATATTCATTGCAACACGCATGATTAGTGATCCCATTAATGGACATGCAAAGCTCCTCCAAACAATTTGCAGGTTTCCCCTCCAAAGCTCACAGGAGAGGAATAAAAGCTCTTTTTCTAGGTGTGCAAGCACCCATAGGTCTCCTTTTAATTCTTAGTACTAACTGACCAGTAAACTGACTAAATAGCTAAGCAATACCAGTGCACACCAAAAGACTTAACTATTTCCTGTCACTGAGCTACATTTTTAAACATATAACACTATATGTCTTCCAAACTTTTCTCAGCACCTGAGGGCATCCCCAGTTTGCTCATGTTTCCCAAAATCTGGATGCTCGATGGGAATTTACTATACATGTTAATAACAGATTAGTCTGTCTAGACCAACATGCAGAGATCCACACAGTGGCTGAGATGGTCATTGCTTAAAACAAACAGCCTCAGGACCACAAATATGATGGTCATCATTGTATTTATAGAAAGTACCTCAGTTTTCTTGGCCTTCACAGCTTCCCCTCACACATGAAAAAACACAGATCAGCAACTATCTTGCAGGGAGCTCAGATTAAACTTACTGCAGGTGGGCTCCTTGCTGGGGGTGTTAATGAGGAGCAGACGAGGAGGAATAGGAAACCCAGGGAGAGATGTGTGACTGATGATGGGCAAAAGCAATTGCCAAGGACAACCTGAACCTCTTTTGCTGTTGCATTAAATTGGCTTGTTTGGGAACTGCCAAATAAGAGCTAATTAGATTAGATTGCTTCATCCAGGATGGCAAGTGGGTAATGGCTAATTTATTAGCACTCAGCCCTGAGTGAGGGAGGTTCAGTCTACTGAGAGGAAAACACCTAGTGTGATAGATCAGAGCAGACTTAGCAAGGCAGGACACTTCAGCGACGAAAAGCAGGGATGAAATTATTCATTTAAAGCTCTTGTTAAACTGTGAAAGATAAAATGAGTTCCTACTAAAAAGGAATTAATAATTGCAGGATGAGATGGTAAAAATTTTCTTTTAAGAGAAGCCTGGACTTCAAGGGGATTCCTCCCCTTTTCCTTCCCGTGAGAAATCCAGTCGTACCCCTTCCCTGGAACAGCAAGGCTGTGCTGTCTCAGCAGGCAGCTGTGCAGAAGGCATTCAAGGGAGGAAGGTGACAATTGCAGACTAGAAGGGAGGGGTTTGTTGCTACTTTGTGGGGCTTTTTAACCTGACAAACTATGTTTAGTTTATCAAATTGAGCTACATCCGAATGAGAAATGGAAATAAAACAAAATAATTGGCTTTTCAGCATGGCGTGCATTCCCTTCAAGATGGACCTGCTCTAGGGGAGAGTCTGAAGAGTCGAGTAGGCTGTCATCTTTGAGACCCCCCCTCAGCTGGAAGACTAAACACTTCCGTGTAAACCTGACAGCACAACTTGGGTCCTTCTGCACCTGAGGCTGACTGGAAATCTTCTGGTTTCTCAGACATTGCTTATTTCCCTTGGGGCAAATACACAATGTTGTCATTTGTGCTTAATCCCCCGAAAGCAGGCTGCTGTGTTCACACCCGAGGAGCGTCACTCAGCCCGGCTCCCACCTCCCACCACGCTTTGACACATGTGACAATGACCACTGGAGCTGCAACACCTTCAAGCCCTCCCCGGTTCCATAACGTGACATCATAAAAATGACCCCATGAGGTTCCCATCTGTCTTTTTGCAAAACAGCCTCAGTTTACACACTGTTTTGTTTCTTTTGCAATCCTTGCGTTCCCAGCTTGTGCTCTGGAACTCTCTTTCACACACACCCTTGTAGGAAGAAGAGATTTGCAGGCCAAACTCTGTGGAATTTTCTATGTCAGTTTTTCTGGCCAGATACTGGTACGAGGGGAAGCAATTAACCTGCAATCGTTAGATCCGTACACGGCGCCTACAAGGGATTAATGGCCAGCTGCCTTCTTCTGCCTGGGTTGCCTCTGGAAGGTTAAGAAGAGCAAGATGCAGTGTGCCTGTCTTCATCTTCACTGATGCCACCTGCAAGAGCATGACATGCACAGAGGTCCAGACACGTTCAGTGAGACAGTCTCTTAGGGAAAAGGTTCTGTTCTGGGATTTTTTTGTTGCTGGTTTCAGTTTTTTTGGTTGGTTTTGGTTTTAGGGGGTTTTTTCCCCTGTCAGGAATTACAATAATCATGTTTTTTCTCCTTTTGGTTGAACATGACAATCAAGTGTCCACCTCAATAAATATTCAGATTTCTGCTAAAAAGAAAAAGTAGGAGACTATGTTGCTCATTTTAAACTCTTCTCTTTTTCGCACATTTTTTTTTTTTATTCTTTTACACCAGTGATTCTGGTGGTTCTAAATAAGAGAGGACTGCAGTTTTGGACTCCCACCAAGTAAGGTATTTGGCACACCGTGGCTCAGCTTAATAAAGTGGATATCATAAACAAGCTCTCCATGTGCACGAGCAACACTTCCAGTCCCAATTTTTTCTGGAACATAATAAAAACTTATTTTACTGCTTTATTCCTCCTAGTCATATAACAATATGTAGAAGGAAATAGAAGGATAGGCACAGGGCTATCTCCCTGCTTCCAGGAAAAACTTTGGTGTCCATCCATCCTCTTCAAATTTGGGTAAATAATGACATTTTCCCTAAAGGAAGAAGGAGGCTCTGCCCAAGAATTATGACACCGTCAAGAGAGGACCATCAAGAAAAACATCAGCACCTTGTGCCAGAAGGGAAGGAAGGGAAGACCCAGAGCCTGTTTCCTACAGCGGGAAAAGTCTCCAGTGTCCTCCATGGAAATGATCTAAAGCTTTGCTGGGAAGCAGCTTGACACCTGCCAGCCCAAGCAATGTGCTGTGAGATTTGTGTAGGATCTTCCTTCCTGCGCTGTTCATTTTTAGTATGTAAGTCCTAAATTTAATCTTTTTTTTTTAATGCACCTTTAATCTTTTTTCTACCACGTAACAATTTGTTTCAAAAATAGTTGGTGTTATGCGAAACAGCAGACTGTACTGAGAAAATCATGTTTCAGCAAGAAAAAGTGCAATCCTTAGCATCCTGCATACAGATTTTAGAGCAGAAAAAAGTATTTCACAACTTATTACACATCCACCCTCTTGCTTTTTATTTTTTTCCATTGTCTTTCTCAATCACATCTAGGAACAATTCCTTGGGTTAGTTGGCTGGATAAAGCAGCTTGCTGGAGGACTTTTTAAAAACAAATTAGCCTTCTTTATATCTCAGGAAATAAGTCAGGAAGTCAGAGCAAACAGCTGTTGCTAGATAAGGTCATGCCCTGGAAATGGAAATCAAGTGAACGAGCAGAATGAGAACGGGCATAAACTAGAAAATGCAAATAACCCTTTTTGCAAGAAAAAACAAGAGTGACACAGAGCAGCTAAAGGAGGTCAGATGAAGAGACACGCACTCATAGGGGAAGAGAGATAATTTAGAAATAGGGGGTTGTTTTTGGAGAAATGTGTCTGATTTACACAATTAATACACAACGAGCAACAAGAGCCAGTGTGGACTGTGTGGCATAAACAGCATATAAAGAGTAGCACAAAAACAGGGGAGATTTTTTTGCTTTTTTTCTTCATTTTTTCTCAAAGTCAAGAGAAGGCTCAGCCACGAGGGGTCTCTTTACACACTATAGAGAAGTATCAGCCGTGCTTGCAGGAATCTTTTGTCACCCCCATTTGCTGGCAAAGGAACCACAGTTCAAGATTTTGCACCTCCTGCGAGTGCACCGGGACTGGCCTGTGTTGCAGTTTCTCAGGTTGTTGGAAAAACAACGAGGCAGCAGGGGAAACTGAGGCCTCACACAGAAGGTAGCCAGCATGAAGACACTGCAAAAAGACCAAAGAATTTATAGGAAAAGACAGCCCCAACCATATCTGTGCTTCTCAATGTCAAAAAGCTTCTGGCTTCTCCCTACTGACTGGTCACCAGGCACAGAAACACAGCTCAGTACGAGCAAAGGTAGAGCTGGAAGCTTGTGCCTCTCTTTTGAAACCAGCCCAGCATCACTTCTTCCCATCATTAGAGACCCAGAAAACACTGCAATCTGGATTTTGAATCAAAGAGCAAAAAGGAAGGAGGCGCAAAAACAAGCACAAAGATGTAGCAACAGTGAGATTACCAGCAATGCACCTTTTTTTCCACAGGAACACGCAAAAGGGAAGTTTAATTACAGCACCTCTGCCCTTGGTGGATGATAAGATGAAAGAAAAAAAATAAAAACACAACAGGAAAAGCGTTTTCATCACCCAGAAGGTCTTTGTTGCAATTTTTTTTCCATCTTTGTAAAACATTACATCATAAAATAAAGACAATAGCAGCAAAACTTATCAAGATGGTACAAGCACATTCTGCTCTGTACCCTGGTAATGACATTTATGAAATTGTCCCTTTTCTGAAAATGCCTTTCTAAAGCACCATAAAATCTTACAGAGAGAGAGAAAGAGGGACAGAGACAAGAGAGTAGATACAACATTCTTGCAAGTGGATTTACTGATTATTTATACCATAATTTTATCAGGAAAAAGAGTAGATTAGCATCCCACTGAAATGTTTCCCCAAATTTTAAGAAAGTTCTTTTTTGGATGCAAGGCTGAATATAGCTAATAATGGTTTCTCAGCCTTGTCCAAAAGGTCCAGATCAAATTCCATTATTACTTTGAAAAAAAAGTCAGTCTAAAACTACATTGAAACACTGGCCTTAATAGATTTGAATTGCTGGGAAGCTGTGATCCAGATAAAACCCTGCCATTTTCTAATTATAGCTACTATATGACTCCAGGATCTGAGACACTGCTAAACGGTAGGCTGAAAGCTGGTATGTTTGCCTTAGAGCTCACAACAGGCACCGTAAGCTTTCCTCTTTGAGCACCCAGCTCTCGCAGGGGAAGAAGATCGTGTGGGTGGACTATATTTGGGAGACTCAAGTATTCTCTCTCCCATGCCAGATATCACCTGCCTGTGATCTGCTCTCAAGGAGGTCAGCCAAGGAGAGCAGATGCTATTTGCCTCAAAAGGCCACCTGCTAGACCCATACCTGCTTTCCCCTGAAAGCACCAGCACTGGTATTTACTGGTGATAAGACTCATCCCAGACATGAACTGTAACCAGGGATGAGGTAACACAGTTCACATCTACATCTACCTGCGTGGAGCAGGGAGGCATCACCACTAAATCTGAGTGTGAAGGTGGGCATGGTGTGCAAGGTCTTTGCACAGGGTCTTTGTAGAACCACTTCCTGAGAACTCACCAGTGCTGTGGATAAGACGGGTCTTTAGGGAGACCACCTCAACCCGGCTCACAGAGCACACACTGGCTACATTGGGACACCCCCAAATAAGCTTTCACAAGTGCTTCCTGAGTGTTTGATTTCCCCACCACAAGTCCATAGAGTCTAACATCATTGTGTACTTCAGTTGCACTGGCAGGAAGAAAAAAAATATGGTCCAGCTCAGCTATGGTATTAAGGAGAATAACTCCTGCTACTAGTAAAGGAGGTGGGGAACTGGGGAAAAATTAGGCAAGCTAAAGGAATTTTCAGGTCTGCACTTTTTTCACTGATATATTTCAGGCAACTAGTTTCATACATTAAACTATAAGCCTTTATTTGAGTTTCATAGATTTGTGTCTGTATATTTTGTGTTTTCATTGAAATTTAATTGCTGAAGAAATTTAATTTCTGAAGCCGGGCATACTTGTCTTCAGTAAATGTAAATGGCACTGCCATTAAACCAGCAGGTCTTCGCTCTAGAAAGCTTACAATTAACAAGCTAGTTCCACTTTACTGCGCTGACTTGATGGGGACAGAGGTTGGCTTTAGATCAGACAAAGCACAGTTCAGAACAAATATATGTACAGAAGGACTGAAGCAGTTCCCAGTCACCTTTCAAATTCATGTTTAGTAAAAGTCTTCTTGTCCTAAGTTAGTACTCAGCATAACATAAAGCTTGGGCTTTGCCTGGTATTTATTTTTAGAGGATGATGGGAAAAGTGAGACTAGCAGACATCATGCAACCTGACAACACAAATAAGCCCCTGAGAAAACCAAAGCTGGCAAACAAACAGCCATGTACAGCATAAACACAAATCCTTCAGGAAAACACAGGTTTCATAAGGACATAGTTTTTAACACCCTGAACTCACAGACATACTTTCACTTATTGTGGGTTTGAGAATTTTGCAGAAAGTCTCTGGCATAGCCCATTAATGGCTTTGGAAGAAGCACACTTGTACTAGAGACATCATTAAGCCAGACAGCAGGAGCTCAGATGATTTATAACTTCACAGCAACAACCAAAATCAGATTTCATTAATATAAGTCACTGGTTTTATTTACTATTATTTCTAATAACTATTATTAGAAATAATATTCCTCATTAAAGGATAATGAAATTCACAGACTGTCACATGGATGAAGTTACAAATCTTTTAAAAAAAAACCCATGCAAAATCTGCACAAGTTCAGTGATGGTTAATGGTTCAGGATGATCCCCAAGGGAACATGCCAGAATTCTCCTGCCCAAGACAGTAGAAAGTGGGACTGCAGAGCTGAAAGTTGTAGGAAAAGAGAAGCTGTGTTGTCCTCTATGTGTGAGGGCTGCGGCTACAGAAAATCCATGTTTCCTTTGTTCTTTAAGGTCCCAATTCCCATGTCAAGCCATGTTGTGCTCAGGGCAGGATCTGAGATTCAAAGTCAGTAAGTCACCCTTTTGTTTGACTTTTTATTTTCAGGCTGCTGTGAAAGGGTATAATTTAGAGCAAGGCGTTTTAGATATGGTTCAGAATACCTTTTGCTAAAACTTTCAATAATGGTGGAACAACCTCACTAGAAATCACATCCTAAGTTTTTTATAATTATTATCAAATGCCAAAGGATGAGAATTTTAGCCATAAAAACATTTGATGTTCGAACTGAGATTCTCTCCCAAGCTGTTGTATACAACTGAAACCAAGGGATGGCCTTTACACGGAGAGAAGCAATTTATGACAGTAAAATGTCTTTTTAGTTGTCAGACATTTCTCTCTGCCTCCGCTAAGCAATGCACCATTTGCACTTTCCATATTATGATAAAAATTATGTATATTGAGGTATTTAATAGGCAATCATATAGGAGAAAATATTTACTCCAGTAGCAGACTGGCAGCTTCCTCAGCAAGTTTCACAGACAGAGAAATGGAGAGCAATGAAAGAAAGCATTTTGCTTTCATGGAAAAGGTCATCAAATGCTCTATTCAGTATCTCACTGAGAGTTTATTCAGCATCACCCTTTGTCCTTCAGTCCATCATATCCTAAACCAGGAGTTTGGGATATGATGAAGCTGAAGATACAGCTCATAAAATGTCAGCCAGAGATTCAGGCACGGTGTGGCCTGGCGGAGACTAGAATGAGACACACACTCCATCAGCTAGAATCTGGACAAGGGACAGACTGAAAACTCAGTTTAGAGATTAAAAATATGCCAATATTTCATTATCCTTCTATCCCATCGGAGTAAACAGTTCTGAATTTGGCCACCAAACTTTGCCCCTGAGCCACTTTGTCCAGATTGACCTGTTTTCCATGATTTGCCCAATGCCCAACTCCCTGCTCACCCAGACAAGTCCTACAAGACAGACTTCTGGTTTCCCTGACCCTCTGGCTCTGACTAAGCCTTTTATTTCACATAGAAGAAATGCATCTCCCACATCATTACAGCTGCCTGTGCAGGACTTTTTACCATTACAGGCAATTATTTCTTGGGAGAACTCAGTTGAGGAATAAATAACACTGCATTCATGATGTTGGTTTTAGCATTTGGTAACCAAAGAGAATTGTTAGCACAGTCTGTATGCATCGCATCCTTTCTGACTCAGATAAGATGCTTTTGTGAGCCTGATCCTTCATCTGATCTGAGCAAAGAGCAGGTCAGTGTTACTGGGATCCAAATCGCATGTCTGAGCGTTTCTGAACCTTTTCCAGAATTCAAATGCAAATCCTAAATTGTAGCTTTCACTCCTAACTTCCCACTGGGCCACAGGAAAACCCCAGGTCTGAACAGCATAGAAGCTTAGTACATCCAGGTGTGCTTCATCCATCCTGGCACGACAGAATTAGCACGACGTGAGACTTCAGAAGATTTGCTCACGTGTGACACTTGAGGCTGAACTTCATCCCAAGCCTGCCCAAAACCAGGAGGAACAGGAGGGCCAAATGACTGTGATGCCTGACCAGACCTACATCCTGCTGGTATCTGCCTGTGGCTCAAGGAGGACAGCACCTAAGGATGGCCACAAGCAGCCGTCTGTGTCACTGTGAAGCTGAGCACAGGGCTGTGTGGCACAAAAGCCTCCAGAAGCCACAGCAGCTCTTGAGGCAGATGAAATTTTCCCTGGGGACTGGGCTGACTGCCCTGCCTCCAGTAAGCCAAAGCCAGAGCACAGCCCCACACCTGAAAAGTGTCACTGGGGAACGAAGCAGAATCCAATTTCTGATCTTACTGAGTTAAAGCAATCCCAAATGACCTGAAATTTTTCAAACGTTTTTTCATCCTTAATTTTCAAACAGATAATGAAATGAGGGAGATGATACGGTATTTCAAATGAGGCAAACCAGCAGACAGAGCATACTAAGAACTTTCCTCCTCTGCATGGTGGAATTTGGCTCACTCCTGCAAATCGTGCAGACTCAATTAGATATGCACATATGCAAACTCAACATTTGCATTTGCATTGCCGTGCTTCTGGTCATAGCCATGGCAATTGTGCATTCTGGTGACCAGTTAGATTTTGAGTTGACTCATTGCCAACTAAAATCTCAGAACCTATCACAGAAAATGAAGCACGAGTTTTTGTGTGTGTGCAGACATGGGCGTGCAAATCCCAAAGTCTGTGTCTGTCTGACCCACGAGTGTCTGTAAGTCTGACCAGCTGGTAAAACTTAGTATGTCTCTGCCATCTACATCCATGCTTAATTTACCTAGAAGCCTACAGTTTGAATGGCAGGGGTGTTGAGGGGTTTGGGAAGGCGCGGGGAAAGCATCGCTGGTGCAATCGCTTATCTCATTTCCAGCATGCAAACTCTATCTGCAATGGCAAACACAGTAGCCCACAGGCTGAGGCTACAAAATTTTAGTCTGTTTTGCAATTCCCATTAATTAATTAGTTAATTCCCATTAATTTTGCAGCCTTTTCTTTGAATAATTCCTGTGAAGTCTAGGGACATTTGTATTTTTTATATCCATATGTCCAGACACCACAAAAGAGCTTTAAAAAATGTCCACAGTTTGGTTACATTTCCCTTTAGTCTACAAATGCAGAGAGCTCATGTTAAGATTTTTTATCAAGAAAATAGATAGCAAATGAAACAAAGGTAGTACCTGAAAGGAAATAAAACAATAATCCAAAATACTTGTTTAAAAAGTTACAAAATATGACAGCATTAATGGCACTTAAAGCTATAAGCACTTAAAAGATTACCACCATAATTTTCTCAACTTCTTTTTCCAAAAATTTTTTTGTTTGCTTTTCTGAGATTACGACTGCAGCTTATGTCTAAACCCAAACCCAGCAACAGGGGACAGAGAGCCCCGAGATTCTAGGGTTGCCCTGGCTCTCATTTGAATAGCGTATATACTCTTATGTCTATTTTTAAAAATTCAGATTCAGCTACAGAGAACAGCAGTTTGCTGACATGCAAAAGCTAGAGCTTTCTTTCTGTCTTCATAGTCTTACAGCATTAAAATTGAAGGGTTTTTTCCAGTGTAGAAAGTGTGGATGAGAAATTATTTAAAAAAAAAAAAAAAAAAAACAAAACAACAGTTGACCCATTGTTTTATACACCTAGCCAAATATCATTAAATTAATGTTTCTCTTCCGCAAAACAACATAGCACAAGATGTTGTATTTTCTTCATATGCACTTTCTTGCTGTGACTTTACATTGAATATTTCCTACACGAAAAAAAAAAAAATCCATTTGTTTCTTGTCCTTCTTTTTGTCACTGGTTAAGATAAATACCCACAGAGGTTTTTTTGTTGTTTTTGTTTTTTAATGAAAAGAGTAATTCCGACCCTTAAATATGTCTCTTGATTTTTCAAACCAGCACCCAGCTGGTGGCTGCGTCTATGGACATTCTTCTGCAGTTTAGAAAGGTAATGCATCTGATTCAAAAATGGAAAAAAAAAAAATAATCTAGCTTGGATCACGTGCCAAAACTTAAAGTAAGCTTTACTGAAAGTTTCTAGTTCACTCCAATCATTTCTCCTCTTTTTAATCACCAGGGGAAGGCTTTATGGATGCGTACTCCATTACAAAGACAAGCTCTTTTCCATCCCTTTGAAAGGCTCTTCTCACATAGCTGCCCTTTGTCTACTCTTAAGCCATGGTAGGAGCACTCTGGTGATATTGCCATGCTTCCATCTCTTCCTTTGTGTCTCGCCCTGGTAATCTTATACAGGCTGAAATTTCCATGTGCGTAGCTTTCTGTTGCCATTCTGCAGTGCTGTGTTCCTGATTTGTTTTGGCAGAGCAAGCTCGAGTCTTTATGGCACAGTGAAATATTCTTCGATGCTATATAATTCAGACTGAATAAGGAGTCTGTATAAGGCACGTGTCTCAATATATATATGTATATAAAAACACTAACATTGTTAATTCAAGTCAAGCATCTTTTACATTTAACTTCTGTCTTCAAGTAACGCATTGTTTTCATGTTCCCTTTCTTTGGTTTCATTGGGGATCACTCCATTCTCCAGGTCTGAGTGCTGCTGGATGCAGTTGGTCAGGACTGCAGTGCTAGAAGAGTTATCAGAGTTACACATCTTCTCCGTCTCCTCTTCCTTTTTTTCTTCATCCAAGGAATAGTTTCGGAAGGTCTCGTAAATTTTACGCACATCCTCAGGGATGGTCTTTTTGAGGTCTTTGTTTTTCCTTTTGGTCATCTTAGCAGACGATCCAAACTTGTTAATGATGTTGTCCTCAGATGCCCCCTGCCCGTGCTTGTTGAGCTGATCCGACCCTTTAAGGCGCAGGTTGTTAGGCCTGTTGTTGATGCTTTCCTGAGATGAGGCCTTGAAGCGTCCCGTTTCCAAGGCAGTAAAGACAGAGCGCTTCTCTGGAGAGAGCATGTCCAAGGAGTGGGCTCGCTGGTCCAGGCCCAGGCGCCTGCGCTCCATGCTCCGGATGGTGGCTGCCCGCTGAAGTTTGTCGTGGATCTCCACGCTGAGCCGCCTCCGCGTCTCTCTGAACTCAGCCGTCACGTTCGCTTTCCACTCTGCCGCGTGGGCTTTTATTTCTCCAACCTTTACAACAATGAGAAAGAGAAATGAATGATAATAATAATAAAGGAAAAAGAAACAGCCAAATGAAGCCATAGTCTTTCCTACAAAGCAGCAGCGCAAGCACTTTCTTCGCTGGCATAAAATTGAAGACTGGTCTCAGCTCCAACGCATCCATCTGGACTCAAATTTCAGCAGCAAAGTGTTTATACTGGGCAAGCTCTAAACTAACACTAACTGGTGACTGGCTCGTGGCTTATGGGGGATAGATCTTGTCCACCTGCTTCACATTTTGCCACACATTTTGTAGCTGTGGTGTGTGATGGAAGGTGTTCATGCTAATCCCGCCTTGGTTAAAAACAAAATTCCTGACTTATAACATCAGTGGTAGAGGGTCAGGAATGAGCAAAATTAAGCACATACAGTTAAACCAATATGCTTCAGAACAGCACAAGTTCTGAAGTAGCAGAATGCAGAACCAGCGTAGCAACACAATAATATATTTTCCCATATTATAGAATTATAGAATGGTTTAGGTTGGAAGATTAAAGATCATCTTGTTCCAACCCCCCTGCCGTGAGCAGGGACACCTCCCACCAGAGCAGGTTGCTCAAAGCCCCATCCAACCTGGTCTTGAACCCCTCCAAGGATGAGGCATCCACAACTTCTCTGGGCAACCCATTCCAGTGTCTCACCACCCTCATAGTGAAATATTTCTTCCTAATCTCTAATCTAAATCTACCCTCTTTCAATTTGAAGCCATTACCCCTCATGCCTTTGTAAAAAATCTCTCTCCAGCTCTCCTGTAGGCTCCCTTCAGTACTGGAAAGCTGCTATAAGGTTTCCTCAGAGCCTCCTCTTCTTCAGTCTGAACAACCTCAACTCTCTCAGCCTGTCTTCATAGGAGAGGTGCTCCAGCCCTGTGATCATTTTCATGGTCCTCTGCTGGACCCATTTCAACATGTCCGTGTCCTTCCTGTGTTGAGGACTCCAAAGCTGGATACAAATCTGTCTATCAATTGTGCAATGGCTTTGTATCTTGACTATAATGACAACAAAATCAAATCACAAGTGATATCCTCAAATTAATAAAATAATAAAAATTCTTCCAACAAAAATAGTCATTAGTGCTGCTGAATGAGATTATCTGACAGTGTAATCAGACAGACTGTACGATGTTATTGCAGATTCTATATGATGTGATAATTGTGACTGTCAAAATGGAATTTGTCAACGAACTCCTGGTGCGCAGAAAAGTCTATTCTTGGAATTAAAGAAAATACTTATTAGTTGTATATGCTGATTGTATATAATTAAAAAAAAAAAACAAAACCACAAACTCTTCTAGGGGATATGTCATACAGTGGAGAAAAAATTAATTTTACCATATTATGTAAGCTAGTAAAGAGAATACCAAAGTTTAAGTAATAAAACTTGCTGTAAAGTATTCAGTTTGATCAACGGTCACTTCTGAATAAGTTTCATTTCTGAAGTACTCCTCTTTTTTTTATCTGTTCCTATTGGTTAGGTTTCAAAATTATACTATTTGAGACTGCGTTATTTATGTCCATTACACAAGGCAGACCTGGAGCTGACATTTAGCCCCCATTTCATTTCAGTAAAATGGTTGTGAACTGGAGGTGTGCTCTTTCAGGGAGAGTATCCCAATGTTAGAGAAGACTCAGTGACTTCTGAAGGAATCAGAAATTAGAGATTTTTTCCTGGTATGTATGTGAAGAGAGGTAGTGCCATCTCTAGTGCATTATCTGTCTCTTCTACTCTTTTGGGTACAGTACACTCTACTATTTCTGGAATTCTTTTGGTGCAATTCAGAGATGTTATATTAAATATTTCTTTTTATTGTTAGTTTTAATTTTTTTTTCTGTGGATGAAGTGTTAAAGCCCCAGTTTGTAGCAAATTGAGTTGAATGTGGAATTTCCTGAGTCTCTTACAAGATGTGCAATGAACTTTGTCAAAAGTTGGACTTTTTTGCTACTGTACTTACAGTGATCCCCTGAAAATGCTGAAAGAACTGGCTGAAAACAGTCTGAAATGAAAAATGTAATGTTACATTGTTTTCTCAGGTGTAAGACATTTATTGGATTATCCTGTACAAGTTTCTGAAATAGGCAAGAAATATTCAAGAAACATTCATTTTGGAAAAAGCAGCTTAGATGCAATATAGACTCTCTAAATATGTTGTTGAAAATATGGTAATGTTGAACATGTTAAGCTTTGTTTACCTGCATAGATTAATGTAAATTATCATGCAACAAAGCTATTCTGCATCATAATTTATCTTACTGGAATGCTACCTGAAAGATAACTCTTTAATTCTAGTCTAATGTTCCCTGTGAAGTAAAATATGGAAAGTTATATGTAGTTCATATCTGCCTCCATACAAAATGGAAAACAAACAAAAAGAGGAAAAGTAGAAGTCAGTCACAACTCATAAATCCCCCCTTCTTACTGTGCTGTTCTATAAAATAACTTGATGTCTTTGAGCTTTCATGAAAAGCCTAACCGTTTTTCATTCAAATATTCACTTCACAAAATTAGCTGTTGCAGTAATAACAAGTATTGCCAAGTAGCATATTAGAATGATCATCTAAAGCCCTTGTTGAAAAACAGGGTCACAAATGTGAATTCCTTCCTTTCTCCTCTGTTTTACCTACTTCATGCACAGATAAAAAGAGACAAAAAGCCCATTCCTTTTAGTTTTATGTGTATGGGGGATCATGGTGATGTGACCGTTGGCCACAGACTATAGACCTACTTATTCAGAACTTGAATAAGAATAATAAGGACTAAATATTGTAAAAATAGCTGTTTTGAAAATTGTCAGAATGTATTATGTGTTACAGCATGCATAGCTCACAAACTTATGAAGTTCTAGTTTATCCCAAATCATATGCACTGAGGTTTCTTTATCAATTTTAGGCTTTTTCAAAACAAGAGTTATGATTTGTTAAATGTGAGCGATGTTGCAACTCAGGCCAGAACCTCAGTCAGTTCAGTTTTTGTTGAAGAGCTTTCTTTACATATGTGAATGATAGGATAACTAGCATTGAAAGAATTTGGGTTTTTTTTCCAAAGGATTAAAGAAGTAATTTACATCTGTTCTTATAGTACTTATGAAAATTAATGTAGGAAGAAAGGTTCCATGTGGCGTGTATAAGGCATAGCAAGCACTGCAGTATCCATTAAAAACTACGTGCCTTCCAATAAGCAGGTACTTTTAAACTGTGCTTGCCTTGACTTAAGACCAAATTGACAGCATGGAGACTAAAGGCAGTTAATGTCAGAACATTTTAATCACAGGTATATAAACAGTATTATAAATTAAATACATTTCCCTGTTCTGTGAGGGAGATGGCGCAGTTTAGAAAGAAGTTCAAATGGGTCAGCACAGTGGTTCTAGTCATGCTGCGCAGAGACGGGGGGCTGCAGGGATACAGTGTTCTGTCTTTTCCAACTCAGATATTCAAGACTTCTCTTTGGGTCTCTTCTGGGTTTCTCGCAGAGTTACTCCTCATCATATCAGTAATAGGATTAGGTAGGAAATAGTAAATCCTGACTTGTTTATTCTGTTACTCCTTAAATCTGACACTACACCTTCAGATTGCAGACCTGAGACCTAACTTATGGAGGTCGTCATAATGTTGATTGGTTAGGTAACTCGTCTGTACTACAAAAAAAGCAAGCAACCAACAAAACCCCTAAACTCAGGCAGTATGGATAAATTCCTATTTTTGGCTTATTTCTTGCTGATTCACAGTGTATGTCTTCTTATTTCCTGCTTTGTTTTATACAAGGCTGAATCCAAGCCACTTTGAAAATGCACAGAATTCATATTTCTGAATAGTAGAGCCATTTTCAGAAATCAGTTTTCTGTTTTATGCTGAATTATCATAGAATCATAGAATGGTCCTGGCCAGAAGGGACTTCCAAAGGTCATCTAGTCTGGTGTCCCCACAGTCAGCAGGGACACCCCCAACTAGACAAGGTTGCCCAGGGCCTCCTCAAGACTCACCTGAGTCTGAACACTTAGAAACTCATTGGAGGATTTCAAGTCCATGTGTTATATTTGAGATGTAGCATACAATTTCCTAAAGCATCCTCATAATTTCATTAATTTAAGATCAGAATTATTTGGAATATCTGTTGCTTTAATTCTGGAAATTATGATATTTCATGGTGTTTATTAAACATATATCTACTTTACATGTGCAGTAGAAAGTGTCCTGTAGTTTAACAGCACAATTCTGTTAATTGTACTGTGTACACAATTCTGTGTACTGAAGAGTACACAGCTTTACCTAAAGATGAAAAATGTGCTCTAGTCTCTAGAGATTCTCTACACTAATAATTTCATGTGTATGAAGCAGCTTAGCAGGCCTTCCATCATATCTTCAATTGATGCTGGCCCATAGGAAACAAAGGAGCAACCAGCAGTGGATACACGCGTATCTTTTATGGATGCAGTAAGTATGAGTCATGGCACAGAAAATAAAGAAAGGCAGGATCAATTCTACAGTAACTTAGTTGAGGAGTTCTAATCATTGCTTGGTTCAGAAGTGTGTTGCTGCAGTGGTTGCAAAATAGCTGTTTTACTGCACCACAGCATTCTTCTAAAACTGAAAGAAATAGGGATGGTTTGATTGCTTGGATACATGAGGCTATACTCTCCAGAGTTTTATCATATGAAATATGTTCATCTGCTTATGCACGGAGTCTCTAAAACAATGCCAGTGGGAGAAGATAAGTTTTATCAGTGCATCTTGAATGTCACTTTTACCACCTTTTACATAAACTTTTCCATGGTATCTTTTGTTTGTTCCTGTAGCACCACTCCTTCGAGTGACATCAAGACTACTGTTACTCTTCAGACCATTTAAGGAATTAGAATTGAGACTTTATATAAACATGAGTCAATACTGCAGAATAATTCCTCCCAAGTTATTTTCCAAGAGCTGTGTTTTGAGCAACTTGTCAATTCTGGGTCCCAAACAAGAGTTGAGCTTACCACGCACTTTCCTCAGTATTCCCTGCTATACTTCCCAGTGCTTGAAAATGGTTGGGTTCTATGGGAACCTGGCAGTCAGAATTCTACCTGTTCTGTTTTCAGCATAGATTATTACTGCCTCAATTTTATTGCAACTAACTGTAGCAACAACAGCCAGCCAGCCCTTCTTCTTCCTACCATCTGCATCTTTCTATGCAGAAATAAGACAAAAAGAGAGGAAAGGCAGCAGTGTGAAAGCATGTCGTAGTTGTACTTAACAAGTACAGCCTACCAGCTGCGAGGGTATTTGTGGTCTGTGGTGCTTTTTTCACCATGTTTTATCAGCACTTTTCCATTCATAATTACAAGTTATCCCAAAAGTTGTTTCAAAGTGCAATTGCTGGTTATTTAGACTGAGTATGAGCACCTGGGTTTAAAATACTAAAAGGTCTTTTTCCATTCAGAACTTTGTGCTATGAATTTCAGAATTATCCAGGACAGCCACAGTGAATTCCTCTTCTCCAGTAGATTTGCCTCAACATGGTCCTATAATATCTCCAGAATCACTGGCTTGTCTGTAATTTCCTTTCTATCTGTGGTGTTCAGGTTTTTAACTGAAATTAGATGTTTTATACAGCTGTTTTGTTAGTAAGCACACTGTCCCATAACCTTCAGGAATAATGTCTCCCAATCACAAAAAATCCTATGCAGCCTGATGAAAGAACATAACAAAACTGACAGTGATGCAGCACAGGTAATTCCTGTAGTCTTGTCACTGCTCCAGAGAAGCGAAAGACAATTGGTCTATAAGGAAAACAGGAAGACTAGCATATAGTTAATATGCTATAGTGTTACCTAGAGACCCCAATAGATCAGAAAGTATGTGGACATGATAGAGATTGCCTGTACCTCTGGAAGGTTGAAATCTGTCACTTGATAATTCCCATTCTATAGCCTACTCTATTCCCTTTAGGAGGGAATGCATATGACTTCCTATCGATTAAAGAAAAAAAGAAGACAATATAATTTTCTTCCTCTTTTCTCTGAACTTAATTTAGTAAATCATTCTTCCTAGACATGCAAGTCTCCCCAAACTATCATAAGCACTAATTATTGCCATCTATTATTCCTATATTTTCACTGAAATTTCCTTTTCTGCAGTAGTTATTGTTGCACTATACATATAGCTGCAAGATTACAGTGCTTATCTCTCTCTGTGGACTATGCAATTGCCACTTACAGCATTTACTTTCAAGGAGACATCTGAGAGCCTCCTATCTCCAAAGTCATTAAGTCTCAGGGTTGACTTGCAGTGTAATAGTTGAAGTCACTCTGTGTAATACCTTTCATTATTACATAAATGTTTTTATCCCTATGAAATGATGGCTCAATGTGATTTGTTAGTCTACTAATCTAAGAATATTACAGTGTATTAAAGTGATGGAAAGAAGATCATAATCATAACAATCTCTTTGATTATATTATTCTGTCAGACATTGGGAATTTTGTAGGGGAGTAGAAAAGACTACCCAAGTACTTAACTTCTGTATGCACAGAAACATAAAAATGAAGACCCAGAAGGCACTTCTACAATAGTTATGGCTTTCTTCTAGCTTATGTAAATTTTCCTCGGTTATAACTCCCACAGTTTTAATATAGTTTTTCCAATTTTCACAGAATCACCTAGGTTGGAAGGAACTTTTTAAGATCATTTCGTCTGAAGAATTAAAAAAAGGCACAGAATTCCTTAATGTATATAAATCATGGTAGTGTATAATATGATATGGGGAAGTGTCTATATTCTCTTTACTGTTGTCTGATTACCTGTGCATAACTGCATAGTCTGTCACAAAATTATTTTTCTGGGGCAGCTGTGAGAGACAAAAAATGCCACAGAAGACCAGAAGCTCAGCTGTTACACACTGTGAAACTTCGGTACCAACTATAGTTGCTGAAGATTATTTTAATTTGCACACATTGGTGAAAAATACTAACTTCTTTCTCCCTTTAATTTATGCCACATGAAGTCTTCATCCACGTTAATTCTTTCAGTCCACTGAGAAATTGCTGCTAAATGGAATTCAACAGTTTTGCCACCAACCATGGTAAATAGATGTATTTTCTAAGCCACTCAGTATGATCCTCCTTGCCTGCAGCACTTGCTGAGGTATATGGGACACATATGGTGTTATTTAATGTTTGTAAAGCAGTCTATAGATGGAAGACATAACTGTAACATACAGTTATATCTGCTACTATTAGCTATCACAGGCTATTGTGTATTATGCACTCCTTTTTGAAAAAAAATAAAAAAGGACCAAATACAAATCCCTTTTATTCTTAATATTGATGTAGTTTTCAATAATCCTGTGTTGTGTTTCAAAATAGAATCTATGTCGCTGTTACTGTAGTTACTTAAAGAATCATCTTACGTAGTCTATACAGATTCATTCACATAAGTTATTTGTGTTCTATGTTGGGTAAGAGGGAAGATGTATGTCACTGATTTTTAAGAAGAAAAAGCCCAGTAAAGAAATCTATTCAGACTATTAACATGAAAGGTATTTTTACATTAAAATAGTAGTCAGCACAGTAGTCTTATGTCTCTGCAGATATTGATTTAATAATGCCAAGTTGATCTTAATTCAATTTTAAAGTTGAGTGTAAATAAGTTGCCAGTAAGAGGAAATGTCTCTTCATTCAGATAATTGCAGTATGTATTAAAAATAAGCTGACTTCTGAACTCCTCTACTGTAAATAAACGGGATTTATCTACTTTCTTTAGAGGAAAAGGGCTGTATAAATAGCCCTTTAAAATTCTCACCATTTAGACTTTCTCTTATGCTATTTATTTTAAATAGTGCTAATTAGCTCACTTCATTCTCTACATTAAAAAACAAATTTCCTTAGATGCTTCATTACTTTAGTGTTAATTGCACCTCTGTTGCTAGAGCATTGAAAATCAAGACTATAGTGCAACAAATGTCACAAAAATATTTTAAAGTGACATATTCTTCAATAACTATTTTAATATTTTAATGGATTTGGACATTAAATTATTAGTAATAAATTTTAACTGAGATCCTAAATTTTTAAGTTATTAATAACAGCTAAGTTCAGGTTCTGTCTTGCATTACCTGTATAGCTTCACTGTGTACACTTTACCTGGTTTACTCAGTTCTATTAGTTTTACAACAGTCAATGTATTATCGATAGGGACTAACTTTGATTTGTATTATCTTGGGATAATGAATCTTTTGTATTCAATAAATTGGTTAAATAAATTTTTGGAGTACAAAGTTGAGACATGACTATCACCAGCTGCTCTAATGTATGCAATTACCCATAGAAAGTGGTATGCTGGGTCTTTCTATCTGTCCACAGCTCTTGCTTTCTGTGGATAATGGAGAAGCAAGGATGGCATGAAACTACTTCTGTGTTTAGCCTGTCCCAGGCCGTTAAGTGTGCCTGCAGAGATGTCCAGAGGCTGTTCAAGAGGTAGCCTTGCACAACGATACAGGAACAATGATATCTACTGTTGAAACTGTTTTAGTGATATTAGTGTCTAATGAGGAACTGTGAACTGATGAGCAGGTGCACAATAGGGGGAGTTTTATGATCAGTGTCAGTCCGTACACACAAATGTCCACTGTATCTTGGTAGCTTTGTGCTTGGGTCAATATAAAGCTACTCTAACCAGTGACAGTGATGCACTGAGTTTGCTATCATGTGAACTTTATGGAAAACTTTCTATCAATAAGGTTTAGGAATTTTCTTCTAAAGCAAAACAACCTGAGACCTAAATTATAACTTTTAGAGATCTTAATCCAGGGTAGCATGTCTGGGCATTCCTAAATTAATTCACTACTTTCCTGAGTTAGATCCATAGAATACCAATGAATTAATTAGTCTCATTAATAGACACAGATATCCTGTTGTAGGCTATTTGGACAGTCTTCCAGCTGATCCTCTTGTATTGTCTTATATAATCAAATTCACTTCTACTAAGTGGTACAGCAGTGTGATTTGGCAGTGCTTATATTCACTGAGCAGTGATGTTAATCGCTTGATAGACAGAAGGAAACAGAGACGGAGACAGTATAACTCCTGATCTTCCTTTGCTCTCTATTTTGTTCTTTATAATCTCTTTTTATCTCTTTTGATCTCAGCATCATATGAAATGACATGAAACATTAAAAAGTTTATAGAGAGTAATTTTAAGCTCTTGACAATGACAGCAAATATAGCAGAGTATTGCAATGGATGTAAACCAAAACAAAAGAAATCTACCCCTCCACCTAAAAGCCTTCTTCACTAGTGAACTCATTGACAATAAGATCAAATCCAAAGATTGTTAAACATGAGGAATCTTTAGATGAAACACAATTTACAATAAACTGCTGAGAAATAGAGGCAGCGTAATGGAATACACGTTTGTTCAGATATCATTATTTGTAAGGACCTCCTATATTTCCCACTTTACTTTTATCAGCAAATTTTGTTCTACTCAGACTCTTTGAACCAAAAAACTGGTAACCAACACTAGTTTCAGAAAATTTAAATAACATTTTTTGTTTATGGACAGGAATGCCTAGACAGACAGGAAAATAAAATATCAAAGAGACTTAGTCAACTCCAATTTGACTTAGCTTGTTTAAAATTACATATGCAATATGGATTAGTGTTGGCTTGGTGTTGGTTTGGGTGTGTCTGGGGTTTGTGTGGGTTTTTTTGTTTGTTTGTGGGGGTTTTTTATTGTTTCTTTTTTTGTATTTTTGGGTTTTGTTTGTTTGGGTTTTTTTCTTTTTTTTTTTCCATTGGTCAGACTAGATTATCTTAAAAGGTCCCTTCCAACCTAGGTGATTCTGTGATTCTGTATATCCTATAGAGTATAGGTATAGTACACAGGCTATATATACTATATATAGCAT
>JAOXNG010000031.1:46701390-46713305 GCA_028566535.1 Scolopax minor
ATTCAATGCACCCTCAGCAAGTTTGCTGATGACATCAAGCAAGTGTACCCCAGCAATGGAGGGGAGGGATGCCATCCAGAGGGACCTGGACTTGAGGCTTGAGCAATGGCCCCGTGCAAACCTCATGAAGTTCAACAAGGCCAAGTGCAAGGTCCTGCACCTGGGTCAGTGTGATGCCAAGTACAAATACAGGCTGGATGGAGAATGGATTGAGAGCAGTCCTGAGGAGAAGGAGTGGTGAGGCACTAGAACAGGATGCCCATGAAGTTGTGGATGCCCCTTTCCTGGAAGTGTTCAAGACCAGGTTGGACAGAGATTTTAGCAACCTGGTCTAGCCTGCCCATGGCAGGGGCGTTGGGACTAGATGATCTTTAAGGTCCCTTTCAACCAAAGTAATTCTATGATTCTATAAACAATAAACATACCTATTGTTGTGATGACTGTTCCAGCAAAGAAAAAGGCACTTCCGAGGTCCCAATGACTGCTGTTGTTAGATGAATTTCCTATGGGACTGACTCCTGCATTATCAGCATCAACTGCATGCTGCAAAGAAAAAGACAACAAATCAGCCTTACACATGCCTTACTGTATACTATGCATGTTGGTATAGGCTCCAAAAGGAAATTTCTAGGACCATGGGAACAGCTTAGATTTAAACTTTTTGATACCGGCTCAGAGTATAGCAGCATCCTCTGTACTCACCAGCTGAATATATGACTGAACTAAATAGCCATTAAGGTGGAAGAAAGATACAATTCATAGACAAATAACAAAAGATACAAAGCAACTGACAACCAGAGGATAGACAACACAAAGCAATACATAAATATTGTTCTTATAGCAATAACTGCCAAAGAAGAAATTTCCTAACAGGAACAGCTGATGTTAGAAGCAGCAAGAAGAGTGGTAAATACAAATAATGTTTGTGAAGTCAACTGAAGCTAGTCAGCCAAGGATTTTAATTCCCAGACAATTAATAATTGATTAAGTTATTTATATTTAATGCTAATTAAAAAAAAAAATATATCCCAATTTAAATGAACAAATAGGATGGCTATGGAAACATCATGAAACAACTTTATGGTCAGCTAGAACTTGCCACTTGTGACACTGGACAGGATTGTATGTCCACAAACATAACAGGGTACAGAGACTCCCAGCCTGAATGAATTAAATCCAGAACAGAAGCCGAGGTAGCTATACTGCTTCCAGGCCACTGTCCTATGTCTCACACAGCACTGAATAAAACCAGGCAGACATATCAGCCTGCTGAATGTTTGCTTGGGAATTTAGAAAAATGCACCCTATTGTATCATGGGGACATAGGCATTTGCCTTTCACTGCAGCTTCACAGTACAAAGGAAGATAGAGCTAAACGCATCAGCCTCCAAAGCACAGAAATAAATCTCTCATCAGCACCTTCAGCTGAATTGCTCTGAGTTCACTTTTGAGACACCCTTTGGTATATATTCTCTAGTTGCTTGTAGATCTCATGCAACCCATTGCCCGTCATAGAGAAATTCAGACCCCACTCTGGAATAGCACCAAAAATTATTTCCTTTCAAAGCAAAACTCTCTTTCCCAAATGTTCCCAACTGAGATTAATTTCCATAAAGGCAATGCAAAGGAAGCAAGCTTCTCTCTTTCTGCCTCTTACCATTTCCAGCTCTTTGCCTTTCTCCCGTTCTGTTCCAGCTTCACTTCATGTTGCTGGTATCATCCTACTCAGGCTACTGCCAGATCTTCCCCTTCTCTCTCACTCTGACGTTTGCTCCTCCTCCTCCTAAATATTGTCACCTTTAGCCTTTAGCCTTGGTTATGTCAGTGAGCTGATTGCCAGGCTCAGCAAGAGAGGCAAAGTGCTGTCTCTTACATCCTCTCTTTCTTTGACTTTGTTCAACATGGAATTCCCAACTACTAATATAAGTTTGTTTTGACTTTTTGTATTCCATTTCTTTAACCACTTCTCTTTTACCTCTGACTTGTCACTGATTTTTTATTTCACCTTTTTCTATACAGTCAATGTACAAAGCAAGGTTAACCATTCTATTTACCATTGCCCCACTTCTCACCTGTTCATGTCTATGATTTCTCTCCTGATTTTCTCTATAACCTTACGCTTTCTTGTGCTTTTAGCAATGACTTTTAAGTACATCCATTTAGCACTTCTTATATCCCTAGCTTTAATGATACACTTTTCTCCTAATTCACCTCTTCCCTCTGATGGCTCATTTATCACATTGTCTTTTCTTCCCCTTCCATTTTGCACTTTTCCTCACTCATTTTTTGCCAATATTTCCAACTGACTTAATCATCACAAATATTTCTCTGCTGCATTTTTTTTGTCAGCTAATTTCAGCTGACCTGCTCCCCAGTTGTTACTTATTCATCACATTGACCCCAAAAAATGGAAGGAGTGGGAGAAGAGGTGCAGGGCAAGAACAGAGGCCAGGTGTATCTGAAGAGATCAGTCCAGGACAGCCCTTTTTAACAGCAGGGTTGGAATATGCCAGGCTCAGCTGATTGTGAAATTACAGCATGAGCAAGCTCCAGACTGGACTGGTTGCATTTCACGTGGGCAGAAAGCCAGGGTTCCTCAGCACCTGCTCATATCTCAAGAATCAGGGATATAGAGAAAGGAAGTGCTTAAGACCAAACCCTTTGAAAGGGCTTCTGCACTGGTCGCTGGCATATTGCAGGTGGTGTGAAAGCAGAGATCATTTGTTTGTTTATCCAGAAGATCATAAATCAGGGTAACAGACAGGTTGCCTGTTTAAATAGGCCATGACACACTGTCAGCTACCCCGGCATGTTACTTCTGCCAAGGAATGCTGCTTGCCTTCCCCTTGAGTGTGTGAATGTCAGCAAGCTAATTACAACACTTTAATCACATTTGAGTTTATAGACAGTTTAGCAAGTCAATTAGGGCCAAGAACCAAACCCTGAAGTGAAGGAGCATCCTATTGCCTTAAGTATCTTTGAGCTTCTCATGCTCCCTTCTCATCCAGAACAAATTCATTTTTTCTTTAAAGCTTGACTGACTTCATTCATTTATAAATATCCAACTATCCCAACGCTATCTCCTAATACATAGCATTTTGCATACAGCAATGGAGGATAGAAAATGAGCAACAAGAGGAGAGCAGTCCTGCAGTTAGCAGCATTTAAATATGCAATTTTAAGTCATGCATGGGTAAAGGATGCCTTACTACCACCACAAGTCCACTTACGCAGCAGTATCCTGAAAACTGACACAAAACTCAAACAGGGACACTGTCACTGGGAAGACCATCCCAGTTCACACAGACCATGAACTTTACAGCAGTTTCCCATCTGTGAAACTTCAGACAGGCTTTACAGAATGACCTGTATGAGCATGACAGCATGAGCTGCATCCTCAGGTTGTATCTTGGAGTGGGGAAAGAACGAATTTGTTCTTTTGGCAAACCTTCATTTAAGACATTTCAAGCTAGCAGTTTCAGGTATTTTTATAGTTGAAGTATAGTCAAAAGTAACGGGTCATCAGTTTGGTTACAGTCAAAGGACATGGTCTGGTGAATCTGCATAGAACTGAAAGCAAACCCCAGAGGAAAATCCCAGCATATGTAGTGACACCAGGATCACTGAATTCTCTATTCCCAAAGAGAGTGTAGTTCAGACTCCATCTTAATCTGGAATAAGCTTTAGCAATTTGTTGATACTGCCTGACGTTCAGGCAGTAACATTTAAGGGCTATGAGGCATGGGCCCACCCTGGGCTGTCTGGTTGTTAACATATAGGACTCAAAGTCTGAAGATAGGTACAGTGAACACTAACTCATCTCACCAGGTGTCAAGAGTTCTGTCCCCCCAACATAAGATAAAAATAGCATCTCATCTCTATGGATAAAATCAATTATATTCTCCATATACCAAATAGAAACTACTGGACTTTTACCATCTCAGTCCCTACCCCAGTGATGCTGAACAAGTGTCAGGCTTCAGCTTCCTGCTGCCCTGCTTTGCCCAGAAACAGCCTCCAACAAGTTGGGGCCTGACCTGTGGGCTGATACCCCAGCCCAGCCTTAGCCCATCTGTGTCCCCAGGGAGGTGCCTGGGCCAGGGGGATGTCCCTGACTGCCCCCAGCCAGCCATGCTCCCAGGCTGGCAGTGGTGGGGTCCACAGCTGCCAGCTCCCTGTCCCCTGGGGTGCAGGTGGTCCTCACAGTGCCCGGATACTCATGTCTGATCCTCCTTGGTGAGTCAGTACATGCATGTCAGCCCTCACTAATGAATCAGGTACCCTGATCACTACTTAAGACAATTATATCAAGAAAATTCTAGAGCTGTGCCCATAGGCGCCAAGATAGCTGGGAGCTAGTGCAGCTGATGAGGAGACAGGAACCAAACAGACTTTCTACTTTTTCTGGGAAAAAATGGCTTTTATCTGTCTCGCTCGTTCATGTTTCTTTAATTTCTCCAGTAAGTTCCCAGGCATGAAGAAGACAAATCTTTTCCATGGACAAGCCTAATATGCATCTTGAGTGCTAAGCTGCTCAAAGGATGTTCTGTATGTGTAACCGAGGATAAGAATTTGATAAGAAAAGAAAGGAAAATTCTTGTCATCTTTTTTCTAGTTCCATTAATACCTCTCCACAGATCATGTTAATCCAATAATGATTATTTCCCTATACAATTCTTTTCCAAGCAGATTCCTATCAAGCATATAAAAAGTTGTTTCAAATGCCTTTGATGCTATGAGGTTTCTCTATTACGATTCTTAGGATGCTTCTCATTATCAAGCAGCTTTTAAAGACTGAGGTTACAAACTGGAGTACCTGCACCAACTTAGACAGGACCCAAGAGATCCAAATTTTTTTCTTCATATCTTTCTAGGGGGAATAAGGTAAAATACAGATCGGAGCAGAAGGAAAGTTGGGACATATAGAGGACAACCTCCAGAGGCACAGGCAGCAGGTTCAGTAATCAGGTATTTACCATTGTTTTTCTTTACAATTTAAATAGTCTTTTCCTGTCTTCAGCAACAGGCAAGTCTTCTCTATAGTTAAAATATTTTCTGCTCCATCTAGAGCTTTCTTCTAGCACATGAAAATCGTCCAAGTTCTCTTCATTTTGCAAAGAAATGCCCTGAAAAGACAAGCTGGCTTTATGACACTAGTGAACCAGTCAAGCAGCCGAAACTGAAACATCTTTACAGGATGTTCCCTTTCTTGCTTATCTTCAGGGGAAAAGTAGTTCAGAACACTGATCAAATGTGCCTATCCAATGATATGTCTATCCAAAATATGAACTCTTACTAACATAATTAGCCAGTAAAGCCTGACTACCTTATTCCAGCTCTGCTTCCTTTTCAGCTTACAGGCTAACTCTAATGAGTTGCTGTAGTCATTAGTGGACATTGATAATACAACTTAGTTCCTAGGTGGGTGACTTTTATATATATATATATATATTCTATAATCACTCAGACTCATAAATTAAACCCTGAAGGAAAAAGAAGAAGAAAGCAACAAATAACCTAAGTAACTTCTTACAGTAGGAAGCCACTCTATCTTACGTCAATGTGCAGGGCTCATTATGAAAGCAAGGCTCATTAAAGAAGTTTTTACTCATACACAGTGCACAGGCTACAGAGAAACAGAATATGAATACCCTTAGCAGCTCCACAGGAATAACTTTGCCAAGACATTGATGGTGTTCCTGCCTGCCTCTCCTAATGATAAGAGAATATCTGATCATTCCGAGAGGCATAACCTCCCCATTATATACTCTAAGTGTGAGCTATTAGAAAGGCAAGAGGAGTTCTTTCTGACCCCAGCTACTAATAAGCCTATGCTATGGCATATAGGAACAATGGAAAAGTTTTATCATACATTAGAAGGTGTAACTACCAATGGTATTTTTCTTTTTAACTGTATGTCCAGTTCCACTACCTTATGCTCTTTGTTCAAATGGGTACGATGCAGTTAAATGTACTTGAAGCACCTGATGTTTCATATTGTTTCATTTCACCTTTTAGCATATTCTAGATTTCACTTCTCTCTAAGTCTGAAAACTCAAAAGTGTCAAGATAGAGCACAAGAAAAATTCTTATTCTGGCATTCACCATTGTGCCAAGTTGTAGATCACATCAGGCATTAAATAATGAACTTGCTTCACTGCAACAAATGTCTTCAGAAGAAGAAGCAGGCTTTAACAATCTACTGTTAAGAACTTCCACTTCAGGTGACTTTGAACAACATAGCCTGCACTGTGAAATACTTGCTATCTTAAGAAAAAGTTAGCTATCATTGTATTACTGGACATATCAAAGCTCTAATGGATCAGATGTCTTCCTGTTGTAACTAGCGTGCTCCCTACACGTCCTTGCCCCAGCATTTGAGTACATTTCAACAAGACTGGTAGTTTCAACTCGGAAATCTGTCCTGTGGCTGTGCTTAGAGCACAGATGTCAGTTCTGGATTGACGGTTGAAATAATCTGCATTTGGAGACAATTTGCACAAAATTTTGCAGAACCAATAATGGGTTTTTTTGGGTTGAGTTTCCTGTAATTAGCTGAGGGGATTAAGACTTAAAGTTCCAATTGTGATTTGTAATTGCTGTGGTTTTTTATTCATCTGTAAACTGAGATTACTGTTACCAAGTGATACCACTTTCCGTACCCAGGAGGGGGAGCTAAGGATTCCTATTGAAAGCATAAACTTTAGTTGTATCTATGTTACTGTTTTAATTCCTTATATTTAAGAAAACACAAGTCTATTATCAGTGTGTTTTTCATTCTTTTGTGCTTTGGCCTTTTTAACCAGTTAGCTGCTTTGTGAAACTATTAACCTCATTTACTGACAAACACCCCAGCACATCGCTACAAAAATAACCGCAAAGCATTACAGATTCAGCAACTGCTAGAAATATTAATTCCTGTAAAATATGAATAGCAGCATAGTCCTGACAAGATTTGTCATTGGCCTTCTGTTTTAGGTAGTCTCAAACAGGGTAGCGTTTATTTAAACTGTGTATTAGATTGTCTCAGTGCTCTCTCTCACTTCACTCCTACAGTGAGTGGCAAAGGCAAGACACCGCTGCGGAAGAAATGTAGCAGCAGCCAAGTGGGGCAGGCAAAGCAGTTCCATCCTGAGGAAAGCAGCTGTGAGAAAGGTTGTCAAGTAACAAGTGAGCAGATTAAAGCAGACATGAAAGCTGCAAGTGACATGCCTGAAAGGAATAAGAGCAAAGATTCTTACCCGGGTTGCAGTAATGCTACAGGATCAACGGGAACATCCAGCTCCTGCAGTGCTGTTTCTCCTGGCCCTGACTGTGCACAGACAGCTAATAGCCACTCTGCTGGCACCAGCCCAGCACTTGGAGATGAATCCAGGCAGTGTGTCTGCTCGCCTTGTAAAAGTGAAGGCTCCAGCGAGAGAGAGACTGAGGAGAGCTCTGTTTGTTCCAGGTGTTCCTGCTACAAGCCACAGGACACCCAGCAGAGGACTAGTGGGTGTTGGGATGGGGAATGCCCATCCACGAGTGGAGCCTGCAGGAATGGACCAAACAGCGCTGCGTCAGATTTTGCACTTAGGACTCTGCCAAACTGTGGGCCTCCGGGAGAGACAAGTGATGAGAGGACTAGTGGGAGTGCCCGTGGGCCTGCCAGTGAGGAGGAGAGCATGGACTCACGGCGAAGGAACTGTGAGATGGCTTGTAAGGAAGAGTATCCTCGCCGACCACTAACAAGAGCTAGAAGCAAGCTGTCCCATGTCCCTCTGGTATCGGAGTCAGGTATGACTTACATGCCTGTATTAATGTCCGAGTAAACTACTGTGCTGGCATGAGACAGGATTGAGCAACTGCAACACCCACAGATAATACTGAAGTTAAACATGAAGTTTATTGGTTAATAATTTAAAAATCAGTGGTTTATGAAAGGTCAGAATATTGATGGAACAGAAATGGCTGACATCACTGCCATAGGTAGGTAAAATAACATCTCTCTGAAGGGGTGCCAGTGACTTTTCTCTCCATGCAAGTATTTCTGTATGTGTTATTCGTACATACTAAACAGTGTTTGATTTACTCATTTGAAAACCAAATGCAACTTCTTTTGACAGCTTCTCTCTTCCCATGAAGGCTGTTATTCATTGAAACATAAGACTGTCTCCCCCATTAAAATTCTCCCTTTAGAAGGAAGAAGATGGCAGGTACGCTCAGATCTTAGCAAGAAGGCAAAAGTTAATAGCTGATGCTTTATCAACCAGTAACGAAGGCCATAATTATAATTGAGCCAAGCTTGTGCACCTGCATATTGGATTCTACTTCCAAGTGTACATAGCGTGATGATCAAATTTTTTGAAATTTGTCTTTTTATTAAATAGGTTCATGCTTCACATTGTTTTCACAAACAAAACACGAAAATAGAAACAAAATCCTGAAGGGCTGGAATGAAGCCAGGAATGTTGGGAGAAGAGAATAGATGTGAAGGGAAACTTACTGTTTCTTCCAAATATACTTGTTTTCCAAAATAATCATCTTAGTCTGGCATAGCACGCTTTATAATTACCTCATATATTCATGATTCTTTGATGAGAATATCTAGCAAGTAAAATGAAACTGAAAAATGAAACGTGCTCGTTACAGAACTGTACGATTTGGAGGTAGAAAAGATTGACAACAAATTCTTATCTCTGTTAACATGGGGTGATTCAAACACAATATGTCCTCGTGTCTTTCCAGTTTATCTTAATGTTCCCGAGTGTTAACAAAACCTCAATCACCTGGGATGATGTTCTGTAGCTAGATTTATCTCAGATTGAAGAAACCATCTTGCTCTTAAATTTTAAATGACTGTTTTCTACTGTGCTCTGTTATGACTAGTAATTAGTCTACAAAAATCAAAAGAAAATACTTCCTCTCTATCCTCATCCGTTACCAAAACATGAAGTGAAGTCAGTCAGATCTAAGTATTAAATTAGAGTATCTTTCTGAAACTATCTCTGTTTTCATGTTTCAGTCATTAGTCAGGAAACAGATCTATTCTGCTCATGGAGAAAATTGTCTCAGTATTTTCTGTATTTAGCCTACACAATTCAGAACTGTTTTCCATCTCCATACAGTTAAGTGCATAAAGACACATATTTTCCTCTTTGAAGCAGCAGGTATTACATGATGCTTGAGGCAGAATTTGAAACTTGATGTGTCATTTTTCTTTTAAATCTGTGTAATACATAGGACAGTGAGATTTCTTCTGCTAGGCTGTTAGGCTGCTTTTCTTCACTAGGATCGAATATACAACTCATTAGAGCATAACCTGAAAATGCTTTGTTACACAGGGAAATGTTCTTCTATAAATAGTCTAAAATGTGCCTTGAATATGACTGCTCTCTATTATTCTAGCATAAATGACATTGTGGTTTTCAGCTGCTGTAACAAACCTGTGTTTGATAGTAGAAGTATTTTTCTTTTCTCTTAAATTATTTACTCATATTAAACAGTGGAACAAGTCAAATACTAAAGATAGTGACATTCTAAAAAAATTATTGCTACAGACTAGCAGGCTAAAGAACCACTCAAATGTGTCATTTTGATTTTTACTTTAGGAAAAATGTAAGCCACACTCTTTCTTGTAATCAATGGGGGGTTTTAAACTTGTTTTAGTTTGCATTTGCAATGAAGCAAGCTTTTCACATTTTAAAATACAAGATATGCTAAACTTTCTGAAAAGATTTCTTGGCCTTGGGCTGCAATACAAAATTGGAAGTTTTTTCCTATAATATAGCTAGGAAGTGTTTCAATATTTGTAGATATTAATAGATTTGTAGATATTCAGGGATGATGATTCTTGAGTGCACAAGTTGAGTACATAATATTACGGCTTTCAACCTGTGGACCCCTAAAGCAGTAGCCTGAATCATGGAGCTCCTAGGCCCACTGAATGTCAAGTGTTAGTTAATAGTTTATAAGTATTAGTGGAATCTGATGATGTTAAGTAGGAAAAGGGATTTTTTTTTAATGTTAATGGTAGTATAGCATGGACTAGTTCATATATAGTATCTGATATTGTGCCCTTCTTTCTTTATTGTGAATCTTTGTGAACACACTGTATGTTTTAACAAAAAAGTCAAAGGAAGCTTAATTTTAATAAAATAATTTCTTATTTTGATCTGTTAATCACAGAAAATTAATCCTAGGGCATTTTTTTGTCATATAGTGGGAAGTAAGGGTGGTCATCTATCATTATTTCTTTTCAAAGCCTCATCTTTTAAGTCTATCTGGAATTTGATGTCACTGGTGCATGAAATGGAGTAAGCAGCAGCGTGGGAACATCAAAGTATTTTATACCTGGTCATCCTTTGCAACATTAGGAAAAAACTTAGTCACAGTTAGAAAGAGCAGACTTTCAAGTGGTTTGAGATTATTTCCACTAATGTTTAAAACATTAAAGCTATTTTGGTTCTTGTATTTGTCAAGACTGTTCTGTTTGCTGCAGGGAACTGAGCATAACCTAACGATTCTTGGCTCTGCCTCTTTCTGCGATGATGACCTTCTGTGTTCAGCGTTTCTGTTTCCATCTATAAACAGCCCACCCTCCTGCCCCTAGTTATTTAGTATGAATGATTCTGAGCAACAAACCTAAAACTGGCTTTAGTGCAAGGAAAAGATACATAGTTGTTTTCAAGCCAGACAGGTATTTTGATCTGTGTATGTCAAAAGTGTACCTGCTTATTGGACGTTTTCTGCTAGGGAATGCCTCTATTGTTACTATGAAATGTAAGCAGAGGAAAGATTTTTCTGTTTTTCTGTTTCCAGAGGTAGCCAAGCCAAAGCCACGGCAAACCACAAAGCGGAAAAGAACAGCTGACAAGTCCACAAGTACAAGTGACCCAGTTATTGAAGATGATCATGTTCAAGTAAGGTCTCTTTCTTCACTTCCTACAGGTTTATCATCTGGGGATGCTCACGAATAATATTATACAAGCTTGTCTTAGGTGTAGAGCCAGATGAGTTATAACTGATGTTGCTACTCTCTTTGGTCTTAATCATATACAGGAAATTTCTCTCTTAGATGCAGTAATACTCTGGCTGGCCTGAGAGGAGGAAATCATAAGCTAAAGCTAAACTTGAAGTTTGTCATATGCTCGTGGTTATAGTGCTGTATAAAGTCCTGCCTTCCCACAATGCCCTTCTCGATGTGTGTCCCGGGTTGAGCAACACAGGACTAAGAACTTCTACTGCTTGGCAAAACTGCATTTTTAGAAGACTCTAGCATCTGAATTCATGAAAGTATTTACTTTCTAGCCATCTCTGGGATGTGTAATTACCTCTGGGCATAGCAACTCAGGTTTTACTTTGCAGGCTGGAGGGTCTTGCAGTATGTTGGTAACATGAGTTACCTCTGCAGTGAAGATCAGTCATGGGAGCAGAAATTTCAAGGTCTGGCTCACTGTATTGAGGCTGTGTACCCCGGGCTGATATTCTAGCTGGGCAGGAGATAGATGTCCAGAGTCACCCTCTGAAGCAGACTTTAGCTTCTCTTCTGAGTTTTGCTGTAGAAGAACCTCCTGTGTTTATTTCCCCCCTCTCTGTCCAGTGGAGAACTTGGCCTGAGTGATTTAAGAAACTTTTGTGAAAGTTAATTCATAATATTTTTCTGATTTCTAGGATGCATTATAGCTTTTGTAATTAGCATAAAAGATATTTTGGGGTACATGATTTTTTTATTTAAATATGTCGTTTTGAAAAAACAGTATTGTGAATTTAAAAAAAAAAAATTAAGTATATGTGGTTACAAGAAACAGCTTGAATTGCTGGAACTGAACCCATTGCAAAATGCTTCTTTTTTCTCTTTGCGTGTGTTTACTTTGTTTATATAGAACCCTGTTTAGTTGTCTTTGTGTAAGAACAGTCAGCTTCATCCTTGGGCT